>VZTG01003347.1:57508-69739 GCA_013397845.1 Melanocharis versteri | reverse complement strand
CATCCAGCCCCCCCAGCTCCATCTCAAAAGTCGGAATTCGCCGCCCGCTGCTCCAGGCTCGGCGTGTGCTCGGTCCTGTGTGGAAGAGCCAACGCCTGAGCAGGGCACGTTTAATTGAGAGCTGACGCCTGTCCCGTGCAATGCTCCTTATTCATCCCTCGCTCAGATCCATGGAAGCAATCCAAGGATCTCCTCCGACTCCTTTGTGCCCTGTGTGCGCACACAAACCCACAGGATGTTCCAGCCTTTAATCCCTACTGCAAAGAGATGTTGAAAAGTTTCCCCCTCCACTTGCTCCTTTTCCAATTATTAGATCCTTTCCTCCTTCCTTCTGAATTCCAAATGTTTCCACAAACACAAATATCCTAATTTCAACAGAAAGAGATCTTAGAGCCCTTAACACAAACATCACCAGACCTTAAGACCACAAAATACCAACTATTGTAACCAGACTGGCAGAAGATCACTGATCAAGGACACCTTTAAGGAATGAGCTGGGAATTGTTTTAGGTTCAAGGCATTTGATGCGCTCAGAGGGAGCTACAGGACTGAGTGATCAAGAGGAAAACTTCAGGTTTTGAAAGAAATAAGCCATTTGCTTTTTTACTCCAATGTCCAGCTGTTGTTTAATCCAACTGTTTTTTTCAACAGTTGGATGAAACGATCCCAGGGACTCAAATACTTCTTGCCCTGCATATCACAGTTCAAAGTATAATTGAGTTCAATGCAATTAAAATTCTTAAGTATGCAATTAAAGACTTGTCTGTTTACCTTGCAATTAAAACTAATCGCTCCAGAATTCATCACCAGTGAGTGGAGAATTCCAACATTCGAACAATTTATTTCTGATTACTCTGCATTTACACTCAATCCAAATAAACCACCTGCTAATCTGGGTGCCTCCACTTCAATCCCAGCTGCCAGGATTGGTGTCAGGACAGATCCAGGCACGGGTTGTTGGGTCACAGTTCCCTGCAGAGAGCAGGTACTGGAGTCACTGTCACTCCAGGGGAATGCTCATTCAAAATGTAACTCCACTGGCTCAGTGAAGTATTTCCCAGTGCAGCTTCAAGTTCCAAATTGGTGTGGAAGGCAGGTGGGAATGAACAGCTGAGAGCTGTGTATGGCTGCACTTTACTGGAGGGAGGGGAATCACAGCAGAGGATTCATCTCGCTCTGCTTCAGCACAGGGAGCTTGGTCGTGATGGTCCGACACAGCCACTCCTCACTTTTATTACCTGCTTAATATCTGCAATGCAAACTGGTGGAAGCATTTCCACTGCTTCCTAGGAGGAGTTCACTTTGATTTTTATGAGAAAATCCAATTTTCTGCCTTCTTCGCAGACACTCTGTTCAGTCTAAGGATGAACCAACACTTCCAAGTGCTCCAGCCAAATTCTGTTTGCTCCTAGACACACATTGGTAAACTACTGACAGTGTTCTGAATTGGAATATTTATTCTGAGGATATTCTCTGCAGTTTGGCAGCGCTCAGGCAGAATAAAATCCTTCTCTGAAATCCCCTCTTCCCCCTGCACAGGGGTGACACAATGTCCCACCACCAAAACGACAATAATGCCACCCAGGGGCAGCAAACACCTGGTAACCAAATCCCTCCTCTGAACCTCCAGTAAGGATAAGAAAAAAACCCGAAAGGAGAGTGATGCAGTCACTCAGTGCTGTCAGGGAGAGGCACAGCTTCCCTGCAGGAACACCCTGTTTCATCCCGAGGGTGAGCTGGAGGAGGCCTCCTTCCTGACAGCTCAATGAGCCTCCTCACTACATTTTTGTAGCGATCTCCTAATTTAAGAATTCTTCCTCCCAAAGCCACGGCAAATACGTGATCTTTTACATCAGCTTATTTAAGCAGCAGCCTCCCATGAACATCCTCCAGAACACACTTAACATAATACAGCAAACACAGAAAATAGCATCACACACGAGCGCAATAAATAGATCCACTTCCACCCACAACTGGGAACAGCAGAAAGCCTCAGCTATTAAGCTTGATCTTAGAGCGACGTTTATAAATTCACTGAATTATGAATTCCTTGAGAAAGCGCTTACCAGAAGATCTGTAACATGAAAACATCTACTGCTCTTTCCTAGTGCTGAATCAAATCGACACCGAGAATTACTGGAATTGCTCTGAAAGCTTCCCAGTCAATCCAGGGAGCGATGCCCAGTCCTGGCTCCTACCGAGAGCATCCCCCTTGTACCTGACCGAACCACACGAACATCCCTCTCTCCTAGAGAAAGGACACCTTGGGGCAAACCATGGGAGATAAATCCCACGTTTCCAGTTGGACAATGCAATGCTTTGTGGCCAACATCTGTTCTTAAATCCCTAATTCAAAGGTAGCCTGTATTATTATTATTATTATAGTGTTTATTAGAACTCTTCCTGCAACTGTGTATTTTTAAATACTTGTAAGAAAAACCCCGGGTCTGAGACGTACATCAAAGCAGACAGAGTTCTATGTAAAAAAAGTAATTACAATATGGAAGTGCCTTTAAGAATACCTGTGGCTGATTTCTGGACAAGAAATAAGGAATCATTGTCAAGAAAGAACAACAAAAGAATAGTGGAGCCAAAGCCCTGCGCTCCACAGGCACAGATCAAAGCACTTCCAAAATTACTGGAGAAGGAATGCACTTTTTGGGACCTGTTATTGCATTCACCAACTAAGTCAGACTCCTTTCCTGGAGCTCCAGGTATTCCTGTAATTAAAGGCAAAAGCTCAAATCCTTTGTCTTCTAAGAAAAGACAGAAGTAAAGCCTGAGTACTGGGCACAGAGCAGGGTGAGAGGTGGTGAACCTCAACGCCTCATTATCTTCCTGTACTCCCGGACTACCCTTAACACATCATTACCTGCACGCATTCCCGGAATCCCCACCCCTGGAAGCGCCCAAGGCCAGGGCTCGGAGCAGCCTGCGATAGTGGGAGATGTCCCTGATAGTGGGAATGTCCCTGCCCACGGCAGGGGCTGGCACTGGAGGGCCTCTGCACACTCGTATTTTAGCTTCCTCTCTCCCTGTTTTTGTGACCAATAGCTTCAGATAGTTTCAAAAGTGTGGGTTAAACTCCTTAACAGAAAAATCCAGCAGGCTGTGCAAAGAGCATGGAAAGTCCCACCCTTCAGCTGAAGCTGCTGTTATTTTAATTTTCTAAAGGCAAAACATTTCTATGCAAAACAATTTGTTTAGTTTTTCATTAAATACGTCATTTGCTTGGATGCCTAAAAATCTCCCTGCAATACACAGTGAGCAGCCAGGCTGAAAACTCCAGCTGGAAGACTAAATGTTTTAAAAAGTGGGGGAAAAGAGCAGATATCCATAGTTTTGGTCAGTGATCCTGGGGTCTCCTCCACAGCTCGGTAATTCACAGCCCAACCCCTCCGGCAGCTGCAACTCCTCCTCCCACCAATCCCAACCTCCTACATGCAAAATGAAAAAAAAGCCCTTTTAATCTTCAAAGCATGGCCACAAGTCAATCTCAACTTAGCACACTTTTTAATTTTCTTTTTAATTATCCAGTTGGGAGACTTATGCCCTTCTTGCTCAGTGACCTTTCGCTCCTTCCAGATTACTCCAAAACCTTTCCTGGGAATAATCAGCGAATTTACACCACTTACAGAGGAAACGCTCCAAGGCTGCCGAGGCTGAGGGGCAGAGCCAGGGTGACTCTCCGTGTGCAGGAATCGCTGCTGTGCTCCCAGCACCCTCGGGGCTGCAGGACAGGTGTCCCCTGAGTGCCATCCTGGCACTGACCCCTTCCCAGGGCGGGCTGGCACCGCAGCGGGGTCCGGAGCCAAAACCTGGAGCCAAACCCAAAGCAGCAGAAGCTTCCTGCCGGAGCTGGCACGAGGCAGGGCACAGGCAGAGCATCTCTCCGTGTCACAGAGCAAGAATAGATGTTATTATCCATTATATTAGCAATAATAGATGCTGATATGCCTACCGATAACTGGTGCCCAGCTGTTTGCCCCGGGACATTTGGTCACCAAGCACAGCTTGGTTTCCCACAGCCACCGGGGGAAAATTAAATCATTATTGCCATTAATGATTTTTAAGCCAAACCAGCACTCCTTACTCCCTGCCCACACACCAAACAACTGTAAGCAGCCCCGGGTTTGATTCCCACACGTTAAGCCAACCAATTACTAATTTATTAATTTCACAACGAGCCTGGCAGTGTTTTTGGAGCCAGCCTCGCCGGGTGACTCCCGTGCTCCGGTTTCGGGCAGGCTCAGGTGTTTCAGGTGGCTCCTGCCCAGCCACCAGCACCGAGCTCCTCAGAAATGTGTATTTGTCCCTCCATCCTCAGAATCCACGGGGACAGACAGGGGAGCAGGAGGGGACAGGACCCGCAGGAGCCCAGCTGCCACCTCACCCCTGTGTCACACACCGCGTCACCAGGCAGAGACGGGGATGTCATTTACTGCGCTGGCTTTGAAGATTTTCCTCCCTGTGTAAGCGGGTAATTAAGGATGCATTAAATAGATATTAATGCATTAAATATCCCTGCGAGCAACAGAACTGGTAAAGAAGGTTAAGTGGCTTCTCCAGCTGAAGGGACAGAAATGGAACAGCCAGTTTAACACCCCACCGGCTGCTCAGGAAAAGCACAAAGAATTAGAATATTTTCAGGGTTCGCATTACTTACAATAATATTTATACCAACTATAGGTCATGGAAGGAAAACTTTCTAGTTTTGGCAAGACTTTTAAAAGAGGTATTTTGGCAAAATTTAGTAAAATACTTTTTTGTGATTTCTACCAGTAAACCAATTCTTTTTTAACCAATGCACTGTGGGCTTAGTATTACACCTTAATGGCTGCTTCATCTTCAGGGCTCTTTGGCAGATGCGTTTCAGCACTGCTTTTAACAAAATAATCTCAATTATTCTTACTTAATTGGCATCAGATAAATGCAAGACTTCTTAGCCGCTGCTATTTGAAGGAACAGCACTTCAGCACACATTTTGCCCTTTGAGTAATTAGGAGAAAAGACCAGTGCAGATGGAGGGTACCTAAGTGAGCTCCAAAACTAGGCTACCACTGATCACAAAATCTTTACCAAACCCCAACAGCCAAGGAGGGGAGCTGAGACAGCGCTGTGGGTTCAGGCTCATTTATACGGGGAAATTTAATAGAAGCTTTAATTGACAGCTTTGCTTGGTCCTATTGTGCCTGATTAGGCATCTCCATGAAAAGCATTAATGTGTTTGATCCCCTCCAAAGCAGAGCAGCTCATTAGCAGGGGATGTTTACAGGACCAGCAGCTCTTCCCCTGCTGCAGGAGGGGCTTTTCAGATCGTGTTTTTATCAGGAGGATCACGGCTCCAAAAGAGCTCAGCCTTGCATCCTTTGCCTCTCCCGGTATTTGCCAACAGGACAGATGGACAAGGAAAACACCTGACAGGACTACAACAAACCCCCAACACTTGGGTATTCAAAAAACCCCAAATCCTCTCCCTCATCCATCAATTTATTTATTTTTTTTTTGAGCTTAAAAAGCACCTATCAGTGAGCTGTAATAGATTGCAGATAACAAGTGTCCAACATGCTGAATAAACCAGAGCAGAGCCCTGTGAAATTATATTGGTAATGATGATTCTGCTCAGCACAACCTCCCAAAATTCCACATGCAAAATTAAATGGCACCCATGCAAATACAGCCAATATCAGCAAATTACTGGTAACTGTTATTGTTCCCAGGGATGAAAGGACACAGAACAGTATGAGAATACAGCAATTATTTCTTGCACTCTGAGCCTATGAACAAGGACCTGAACAGGGACCTGCAGCTCCAATTTCTTTCTTGTCAGTCTGAATCCAAATTACTCCTTAGGTTTGGTCTTTATACAACAAAATGCTCATCAGGAAACCACAATCTGACAGCTTTTATCAAAAAACCCAATCCGTTAAAATACGACCAAGCAAATGCTTGTTGCATCAGGAAGATTTAGTTACCTTCCAGAAACAATTAATTCTGTACAAAAAAATGAAAAAAGGAGGAGAAAAAAGCTGCTGTAACCTGTGAAGAGCTGGTGCTTTAGAGCCTGCAAAAACAAGGATGTGTTTCCTTTGCTTGGGCATGGTGAGGGTCTGGATACAGGATTCTCCACACAAAGGACAAGTAATAAACAGAGCAAAATTAGCAGAATTTATGTTTTTTCCTGTCACGGGGGTTCAAAGACTCTGTGAAAATTCAAACCTTCTCACAGCACAGTCCACTAAGCCCTATTAGCTCTGAGACAGCTTCATTTCAATCAGCCAACAAAAGAGAAGGTTGCTAACTTTGCAGTGCAGCATTTTATTTCCCTCCCAAGCTCCTAAATAAAAAGTGAAAGTCATGACACGGAGTCACGTGCCCGTTTTAGGAGATCCTCTCCGTGACCTTGAATGCTGCTCAGACCATTTACACACAATTCCCTCTGAAAGCACAACACGGCAGCACCGCTGAGCCTCGCGCTGAAACTCAAGACAATCCAGGTAAGTGATGAAAGGAGTAAGGGCAGAAAAACAGGAAACCCTCCAGATGGTGGTTCTGGGCCAGCAAAGAGGGTGCTCAGCAAAGCTGGGCTCGGTGGTCAAAGACTTGCAGCATTTCCTTCCCATTGCTAGGGATCCACAGGACTTGCAGAGGGCTGGGAGCCTGGGATAAATTCACTTTAACCACCCCAGCACATAAACACAGCCAAGTGCATTAAGGTTTAAGGCGCCTTCCTATTAAAGCTGCACTTTGTTCTGTTAACTTTTACAATCTCACAAGTGTGTAACAGCCAGCAAACCACTAAAATGGACATTATTGCCCTGGGCTGCCATTTCACGGCCATGCAAAACAGGAGTAAAGCCAATTAAAATGTGTCGCTCCACTGAGAGCCCGAACTGCCCAAAGCTCACACCCGAGGTTAACGCCCAGGAATGCCAGTGCATGAGCCCTCCTGAAATTGCTTTTCACCCACTTTTCCCCTACCCTGCCTTCCCAAAATGCTTCAGCCAACTGCTGGAATGGCAGAGCCCTGCAACAGCCTGATTTAAATATAAATTCAGACAACAAACTGCGGGACATGGGGCCATTCAAAATCAAATTCAAAATCAGTTTGGTGAGTCACGACGTTTCCAAATAGTCAAACCCAGAAAATGGTGAGTCAATCCCTCCTTCACCATTGTACTCGTTTGAGGCCCATTCTTCAAGCAGTTTACTCTAAAGGGAGCATAAAGTGGGTGACGAATTAAAACAGTCCCTTTTATCAGAAAGGGCGCACGCTGGTTTAACCCAAACACACAGAAACCAGGTTTGCTGTTGTTTTCAGAGCACGCAGAGCTGGAAAGTTCAGACACTCCCAGGTACTGGGGGGCGACTCAGCTCCCCCACCACAACAACTGGGCTCCTCTGCTCCTAAAAATACAGCAAGCAGACAAAGCTTGTTTTCTCAGGCACTTTGCTGACGCAAGACCAAGATCAAAACATTCCTGGTTCAGAGGACAGAGATGTATCAGCCCCCAAAATACGCAGCTAAAATCCAGCCGTGCCATCCCCTCAAAGTGCCTGGGACAACTCCTAGCAATACACATCGATTTATTACTGCTTAGTAAGGTAGGCTTTGGAGGAAGGATAAAATATTCTGGTTGCTTGAATGTGTTGAGAAGGAACTCTGGAAATTCCCTTTCACCGAAACAGGATGAAGTTTATTCTCTCCTGAAGCTGCTATTTAAAAGTAATAATAAAATAAAATAAGTAAGGGCAGACACTTGGATGTTAAATGCATTCCCCATCCCCTCCTTAACCAGCACTTGCATCTTCTGGCCTGAGAACTGAGACACAGGGAGATCCAGACCATCGAATTTCTAATTATAAACTCATTAAAATACTAGCTTTACAGTTACCTCGAGCCCAGCCATTCCTCGGCAAACAACCAAACGGAGCTGTGGGATGGCGAAAGAGACGGTTTCAATCCAGTCCCACAACACAGGAGGGAGACACCCACACCCAAACCCAACCCCGGGGCTGTGGGGCTCCCTGGGCACAGCCTGGCCGGGACCTCGTGGCCAATTCAACCTTCCCAAAACCATCTCTCAAAGCCCAACCCTGCCCCGGGGCCACGGCAGAGCCAAGGGAAGAGCCACGGCTCCCAGGCGAGGGTGACTCACTACTGACGGGGCTGGTGACAACATTCGGGGCTGGTGACAGCACTGGGGACCACAGAACCCAAACTGGGGACCACGGAACCCAAACTGGGCTCCTCAGCCCCCTGGAGAACCCTGGCTGCGCCGGGCATCGCCGGGCACGCGGCGCTCCCCATGCCACACACGCTCCCAGCGTTTGGCCACGGAAACGGCCCGGATTAACGCGAGTGGAAGGGATAAAATTACAACAGGAGGCTTCCGGAGTCCAGCTCCCCCTCCTCCTCCCTTTCCCCACCGAGCGCCAGCGATGTCTCAACACCCCAACTGCCTTTCCAAGGAAGTAGCTCTGCTCCTTTCCTGGCCAAATTGCCATGGCAAGAAATCCCCGTTTAGACTCATCTCCAATAGAAAAACATTCAGACAGCAAACATTTCCTCCTCACAACCTGAAAACAGCCAAATATCATCAGATTTCTTTCCTGCCATCAAAGAAACCCTGTCCTGAGACAGCTCATAACAACTAAAAACATTTGCCCATAAAGCAAATGTGCTCCCAAGTACTGACAGAAATATTTAGTGCTCCCCACGAAGCTGGCAGTGTCTGAACACACTTCACCTCCGGGAAGGCTGGAGAACACAGCAAGAACTTTCATTTGTAATGATTTATTTTATTCCTGCCTTCACTACATCAGGATGCTCGTCTCTTACTCATCCTGACTGTCAATATTGTCTTCCTGCAGTTTTTGAGTAAAATAATCCCCACTGTAACTGTTGTCAGGCCGTGTCATGACCAGTGAGGCTTCATAAATAACACTTGATATAAATAGATTTTCCAGCAACATATAAACCATCAGCTCCAACGGGAGTAGAAGGGTAGTGCGCAGCCATCTGCATTTTCTCCTGTAAGCATAAACACATAAAGAAGTGTTTGAAAGCAAAATAAATCTATTGAAGAAACGGCCCCGCAGAAACTTCTGGGGCTTGAGATTTCTTACGTGGTTCACACAAAGACATTGACAGGAGCAGCCGCAGCAGAACAAGATCTTCTGGGGAAGGAATTCTCCCCTGTGAGGGTCCCGAGGCCCTGGCACAGGGTGCCCAGAGAAGCTGTGGCTGCCCCTGGAACCCTGGAAGAGTCCAAGACCAGCCTGGACGGGGCTTGGAGCAGCCTGGGACAGTGGAAGGTGTCCGGGCCCATGGCAGGGGGGGCACTGGGTGGGCTTTGAGGTCCCTCCCAACCCAACCCGACCCATTCCAGGATTCCATCACCCTCCAAATGACACCAGTTCGTGGTGGGAGCAGCTCCCAGGGGGTGCCAGCTGCCTTCCCCTGCCCTCAACTCAGGAGAGGTTTAATTGCTGCAGCTCGCACCAGTCCTGAGAGCAGCTTAGCAGCCACTTCTGCAGGAATCCATACCGACAATGCCTGCAGTTTCACCCATTTTCCTTTCAATGGTCTCCAATCAACTCCCACGACACAACCAAGCCCCGTGGACAGACACTCCATCACGCTGAGGAAGTCGGCAGATTTGGCTACACCAGGAAGAAATAAAACCCCAAACATACTGATAGAATCAAAGACAAAAAACTCTACCTGGTTTAATCTAAAGAACATTTGAAATAGGAACTGCATACCAATGCAGCATTTTTTACAGGTTCTTCTAAACAGATGTGGGGGAAATCCACAGACAAAGTTTTCTGTTAGGAAAAAAACAATCCTCAAACACTGCCATTATCTCAAGCTTCCTCTGAAGAAGTCTCCAACCAAGTAATACTAACAAAGAAACAACTGCTATTTCTCCACCGGAATTCAACTCCCTGTTAGACTGGACCTCACAAGACAGAAATTCTCGTATTAGCAAGGTTTAAATACACCCACACACCACCCAGTACGGACTGAGGGAGGTACACTCAGGTCTGCCTGGGCTCAGGGAGGGCAAAGAGCACAAAAATTCCCCGAACAGATGTGGCTGCCATAGAAACACAAGGCTTTTGTGGGCCAACCCCTGACGGAGCTGCCACCCCTCCGGGGGTCCCAGCACCAAGGGGACACTGCCAGGGGGTGAGGGGTGGGAGCTGCTTAAATTGCTGCTGTCACCCAGGGGAACACCCACCAGCCTGCAGCCCAAATCCTCCCACTGTTTGAGAAGCTGCTTCTCCTCCCGATTTGCTTCCATGCTGAAAATGCTGAAGAAGCAACAGGCCCGTGCTCTGAGAACCCGATTCCCCTCCTGCTCCTTCCATCTGCTGAGAGCCGTGTGCTTCCCGAGAGCTCAGCAAAGCTAAGCCTGGCTCAGGGCAGGGCTCACAGCCCACTGACACACTGGGAAGGATCTTAAACCATTCCAATTCGGCCTGTTAAGGCACAGCAGGAGCACAACCCACCCTTGAGAACCCCACTACTAACTCCTCTTGTCCCCAGGGCTCTGACAAGACATTTTCAAGTCCTCTTCGCGTCTTTATTAAGCCAAAGGCTTGTTTAAATCCACGATAAAAATCTCAGGGCTTGCTTAACCTCCTCCTAGCCCAATGTTGAATTTGTTTCAGTGCATCTCCATGTTAACACTGCTCTAATTTCAAGCTATCTGGATCATGACTGCGAGCTCGGAGTAGGGGTGCAAGAGCTCATCAACTACTAATCCAATTGTTCTACATATCTCAAGGATTATTTTCCACTTTGCTAACCTGAGCTACTTGTTGCAATAATCCTTTATCTCCAATGAAATCACCTGGCAGCCCAAGGTGTGCAGTTAAGTCCGGCTCTGGCACTGTGCAGCTCATCAGCTGCTCATCACTCCAGCATTTGTTCTGCTTCTCCAGCCCGCATCAAACTCCACCTGCCAGGAAGAACACTACCCAAGCCAGTTTTTTTAAGCCTAAACGGGGTAATCTGAAGCCTGCTCAAGCCTGGCAGCACTACACCGCAGTAAGGACACACAGATGTATTAAGCTCCCTGTAAATACAGAGCATTTGGTGGTTTTGGTGAAAAATAAAGCTCATCAGCAACAGGGAGCCCAGTATTCACCTGGCCCCGATCTCACACCAAGAGTCAGCTGCATGTGGGAAATGACAAGGCGGAAAAAATTAACAGGCCAGATCTTCACCTTGCCTTAAACACCTCGAGGGATTCCCCTCCCCTGCCAGAATCTTCCACCGGCTCTGCTGCTGCCTTTGGGGTCAGCCCAGCCTGCAATCACCTGGCGAGGGGAGCCCCAAACTGCCTCAAGGGCTGCTCTTCCCAGCGCACAAAATGACTACGACAGCTCCAAAATGAAGGGACGGGAATAAAACTGTAAAGCCTCTGCCTCACTCCCAGCTTTTATGGAAAAAGGCAAAAGCCACTAATAACAGGAATGTATGATAGTGGTTAGTCCTTATCCTAGGAAACCTAATAGGCTGGCAACAAGCTTTGTTCGGGCATTTCTCTGTGCAACCTACATCACTTCTTTCTACCCAAAATGTACCTTAAAACAAAAGAAAGCCACACACGATATCGAACGGGGCTCGCAAGTTAAAACCAGAAAATTGAAATGTTTACTGTCTCGATGTGCACTGAAAAAGAAAAAAAAAGGCAAATAAATAATTTTAAAAGGGGGAAAAAAAAAAGGCTTTAAAGCGTATCACGAGAACGGGATCAGGGAAGAGCGAGGCCACCCCTTCAGGACCAGGGGAGAATTAACCTGCATTTCTCCATCCCATCTGCAAGCTTACGGCTCTGCCACCCATTTTGTTTCAGATTGAAGGGAAAAAAAAAAATATTAAAAAAAAAATAACGACCTCAGCGGTGCAGAGAGAAGAGCCCACCCCGGGGATCGCCGCCCGGTCCTGCTCGCCGGGCAGGTGACCCCGCCGCAGGTGCCACCCCGGGCATCGCCCCGCGCCCCTTCCCCATCCCCTGCAGACGATGCTGAGCCCGAAGACGCCGGCACGGAGCACGGGGAAGGGTTTATCCAACCCACGAACGCGAAATAAAAGGGAGAGGGGGAGAGGCGAGGCGCGGACGGCGCGGCAGCGGCGCGGCCAAGGTGAACCGCGGCCGGGGAACATGGTGGAGGCTGCGGGGAGCCGCGACCCTCCGGCCCCCGGCGGCGAGGGGA
>VZTG01003347.1:8711-22983 GCA_013397845.1 Melanocharis versteri | reverse complement strand
GGGATCAGGACACCAGCTCCGTTCCACCATCAGGTTCCTCAGTCCTTGAGCTTTTCTTTCATCCCTCTGGTTCTTGCCCAGGACTGGAAGCCAGGAAGGCACAAGTGCTCCGTCCCTTCCCTTTGGTCCCTGAGCACTTTGTGAAGCTTCTGATCCTGCTGGCCCCAGGCAGGAATGATTTACCTGCCTTGCACTTTGGGGACTAAGACACGGGGATGCTGCTTGGATCCTCTGACCAGGCTGGTGGCCTGTGTGGGCTGAGGGACACCAGGGCTGCGTGAGAAACGTGCTTGAGGATTTTGAGTTTTGCCCGTAGAGAGGAGAAGCTGATTTCGGTCTGGCTGGAGCTGTTTCGGTTGCTCCCAGGGGAATTCTGCAGAGAATCCTTTTATTGGAGAACACATTGCAATGGGAGCAGAGGCTGTAGCTAAATGCAGAGCACAGATTGCCCAAAACCTGACCTGTGCTGTGCTAGAAGATGCCAAATCTGTGCTCTCCAGGGAGTTTTATCATTTCCAGCCTCTTTGCCTGCTGCCATTTGCAGCTGCCTTATGGATTTGAGTTCCCAGCTGAGCGGCACTAAATCTCTGCAAAATCTGAGGCCCGAATGGATTTTATGGGTCGGTTAAAAAGCAGCTGAAAAAAAGCCAGGTTGCATTTCACTGCCAGCTCCCCAACCCCGTGTGAGGGCTGGCAGAGCTGTTGGGTTGAAAGCACACCCAAACTCTTCCTTCCCAGTGGGTGAATGGAAGGGAGGAGCATGGAGGAGGTGACACTGGGTGCTGGAGCTCTGCTCATCCCTGGCACTAATCTCTGACATCACCGAGGTATTTTTAGCCACCTCCACCTGACAGTGCCCCACTGTCCCTGTCTGATTCCCGATGCTGGCCTGCAGCCATTGACACGTTCCAGCCGGGGGAGTAATTACCTTTTCCAGCTTTAAATAAGGGAGCAGCTCCAGCCTTCCTGCTCCACTGAACTGCCAACACCCCCAGCCGTGAGCTGCACCCAGCAGATTCGGTTGTTTTGTGAGCTGCACCCAGCAGATTTGGTTGTTTCGGAGCCACCTGGGAGCCCCAGGGGATGAAGTCCCTTTGTGGGAACCCCGGGGATGAAGTCTCTTTGTGGGAGCCCCAGGGGATGAAGTCCCTTTGTGGGAGCTCCAGGGGATGAAGTCCCTTTGTGGGAGCCCCAGGGGATGAAGTCCCTTTGTGGGAGCTCCAGGGGATGAAGTCCCTTTGTGGGAGCCCCGGGGATGAAGTCTCTTTGTGGGAGCCCCAGGGGATGAAGTCCCTTTGTGGGAGCCCCAGGGGATGAAGTCCCTTTGTTTGCAGAGCTCCCAGCATTTGTCAGCTCGGCTCCCCCTGTGCTTTTCCTGCAGGCACGGTCACTTTTCCGGGAGTTTTCTGAGAGCCTGTGGGCTGGGGCCGAGGCTGTGGACTCTGCCTTGCCTCGATGCTCCCCAGGGAGCAGCCTTTTCCTCCCCTGCTGCCAGGAGCAGGATGGAGCTGTGCTGCTGAAATGAGGGGCAGAACGTGGAGCTGCGGGTCCGTCCTCTGTTCCGGGGCTGGGTCAGACTGGGAAGAGCCACTGGGAAGAGCCAGCAACCCCCTTCCCAGGGCAGAGCCTGGTGTAACCGGCCTCTCCTGGGTCTCTTTACCCCCAAACACAGGACTTTGCTCGGGGCTGAGTGCTGGGGCAGTCCCAGGGGCAGGGAAAACACAGAGCACGTGTGTCCCTCTGCGGCACCTGGGGTTCCTGCTGTGGCCAGAGAGGATGGCTGGGCCAGGGTGATAAGCCAGGCTCTTCCTCCTCAGCTGCCTGAGGATGGGCTCCGTGTTATTTTTAGTGTTCTCAAGTAGTCAGCACTTCAGGAGTCTGTCTGGAAGCCTTGAGCCTGTCCACTCGGAGGCCTTCCTTCCTGGCTAATTTGGGCAGTGTTACATTCTTTGGGACCTGCCTGGGGACTGGGACCTTGTAAAAATTCCTGCTAACAAGCCCCGGAGCACTTGCTGCTCTTGAGGAGATGCTCATTAATCAACCTTGGGCCCTCTGTGACTGTGCAGGGGGAACAGGCCCTTCTCTGTGCCTGCTGCTGAGGCTGAGGGACCATCAAACCCCTCCTGGATGCCACCTAAAACACCTGAGGATGTTTCTTGTGGGTTTAGCCCTGTGTAATATACCCAGGATACTTTCTTCTCCTGTCTCTCGTGAGGAAGCAGAGTGCTGGTAAGTGTTGGAGCCATCAGGCTGGCCCAGCTTCCTCCAGCGTGGCTGCTAAAGCCCCTTGTCTCTCTTTGGCCTGCAGGAATCAGAGTCTGAGAACAAGCTGGATGGAGAGACAGCGTCAGACAGCGAGAGCAAATCCGAGTTCGGGGGTTCGTCCCCGGTGCCGACCTCGGATGACACCCCAGAGGTGCTGAACAGGGCCCTGTCCAACCTGTCCTCAAGGTAAAAAACCCTGAACAGGGCTCTGTCCAACCTGTCCTCAAGGTGAAAAACCCTGAACAGGGCCCTGTCCAACCTGTCCTCAAGGTAAAAAACCCTGAGCAGGGCCCTCTCCAACCTGTCCTCGAGGTAAAACACCCTGAGCAAGGCCCTCTCCAACCTGTCCTCGAGGTAAAACACCCTGAGCAAGGCCCTCTCCAACCTGTGAGGTGAAACACCCTGAGCAGGGCTCTGTCCAACCTGTGAGGTAAAACACCCTGAGCAAGGCCCTCTCCAACCTGTGAGGTGAAACACCCTGAACAGGGCCCTCTCCAACCTGTCCTCGAGGTAAAAAACCCTAAACAGGGCCCTCTCCAACCTGTCCTCGAGGTAAAACACCCTGAGCAGGGCTCTGTCCAGCCTGTCCCCATTTTATTGGGTTTTTCCTGCAGCTTGTCCGAGGTGTGGGAAAGCTGCAGCAGAGCAGGAGCAGAGGCTGCCCTGTCCTGTCTCAGTGCCCTGGCAGGTGCTCAGCTTTGTGCATTTGCTGAGGCTGAAGTGCAGCTGCTGCAGCCGGGCCTTTATCAGCACATCAAGGTCTCTCTGCACCACTGAGAGGAAACCTGGGGTTTCCAGGGCTGGGTTTCCTTCCTGTGACACACAGAGAGCAGCACTGCTGTGCTGTTTGGCAGCTTTGCTCTGTCTTGTCTTCCTCTGATGTCTTCCTTCTCCACGGCCCAGATGGAAGAATTGGTGGGTGAGAGGCATCCTCACGCTGGCGATGATCACCTTCTTCTTCATCATCATCTACCTGGGCCCCATGGTCTTGATGACAATTGTGAGTGCTCCAGAGAGGTGTCCTGGCCTTCAGGGGGGAGGTTGCTGGGGTGGGGAGCCCAGGGCCTCGTGTCCTAGAGGCCCTGGATTCCTCTCTCCGTGGGGGAAACCTGGGAGGAATCTGCTGCTCGATACCTGGCTGCAGTTGGAACTCATGCAAGGGGTTGTTAGAAACCTCCAGGAGGGGAAAGGGGAGGGAAAAACACCATCCTGAGCTTCCCACGTGGGACTGGGAGGGAAAAACGACACCCTGAGCTTCCCATGTGGGACTGGGAGGGAAAAATGCCATCCTGAGCTTCCCAGGTGGGATTGGGAGGGAAAAACACCATCCTGAGCTTCCCACGTGGGGTTGGGAGGGAAAAAGGACACCCTGAGCTTCCCACGTGGGATTGGGAGGGAAAAACACCATCCTGAGCTTCCCACGTGGGGTTGGGAGGGAAAAACACAATCCTGAGCTTCCCACATGGGGTTGGGAGGGAAAAACACAATCCTGAGCTTCCCATGTGGGGTTGGGAGGGAAAAAGGACACCCTGAGCTTCCCACGTGGGATTGGGAGGGAAAAACACCATCCTGAGCTTCCCACGTGGGGTTGGGAGGGAAAAACACAATCCTGAGCTTCCCACGTGGGGTTGGGAGGGAAAAAGGACACCCTGAGCTTCCCACGTGGGGTTGGGAGGGAAAAACAACTCCCTGAGCTTCCCACGTGGGGTTGGGAGGGAAAAACAACTCCCTGAGCTTCCCACATGAGATTGGGAGGGAAACATGCCACCCTGAGCTTCCCAGGTGGGAGTGGGAGACTCCTGCCGCTGCTGAAGGACCTCCTGCTCTGCACGAGCTCGGTGTTGTCCCCTCGAGGAAGGAGGTGTTCAGCCAGCAGGGGTTTCAGTGCCCGGATGCCTTCCCTGTGCAGGTGATGTGCGTGCAGATCAAGTGCTTCCACGAGATCATCACCATCGGCTACAACGTGTACCACTCCTACGACCTGCCCTGGTTCAGGACGCTCAGCTGGTGAGTGGGGGGCTGCTCCCCACACCCCCCGTGTGCCCCTGCCACCTCACCTGGGCACTGGGGACACGGCCACGCACCCCGGCCTCACGGGGACCTGTGCTGGCAGCGCTCGTGGAGGGAAATCACAGAATCCCAGGATGGACTGGGCTGGAAGGGACCTTAAATCCCATCCAGTGCCACCCCTGCCAGGGCAGGGACACCTCCCACTGTGCCAGGCTGCTCCCAGCCCCATCCAGCCTGGCCTTGGGCACTGCCAGGGATCCAGGGGCACCACAGCTGCTCTGGGAATTCCATCCCAGCCCCTCCCCACCCTCCCAGGGAGGAATTCCTGCCCAAAATCCCACCTCACCCTGCCCTCCTTCAGCCTAAGGCCATTCCCCCTTCTCCTGTCACTATGTGAGGGCTGTGGAGAGGGCAGGGCTGGGGCTTTTGGGGCACAGGAGCCCCAAAAGTGGGCTCCAAAAAGGGCATTTTGTGAGGGACGGAGCAGGTGAGTGGTTTGGGGAGGCACAGGGCATGGGAGGCACAGGATGGAGGATTTTGGGATGCACAGGATGGAGGATTTTGGGAGGCACAGGCTGTGGGATTCTGGGAGGCATAGGATGGAGGATTTTGGGAGGCACAGGGTATGGGATTTTGGGATGCACAGGATGGAGGATTCTGGGAGGCACAGGCTGTGGGATTTTGGGAGGCACAGACTGTGGGATTTTGCTGAGCAGTGCCACTGAAGGCAGAGTCTTTGTGCATCACAGCCGGCCCCAAACCCCAGCTGTGACCCCTCCCAGGTGGGGCTGGGAGGTGCAGCCACTCCTTGGAGTGAAGGAGCCGTTTCCAGGCTGGGGGAGGCAGTTCTGGCTGGCAGCATCCCAGAGCAGTGTCAAGACCTCAGGGCTCAGCCCCTTCAGGAGCCTTTCAGGGCTCCTGCTGATGAGATTCCTGCCCTTCCCAGGTACTTCCTGCTGTGTGTGAACTATTTCTTCTACGGCGAGACGGTGACAGATTATTTCTTCACCCTGGTGCAGAGGGAGGAGCCCCTGAGGATCCTCAGCAAATACCATCGCTTCATTTCCTTCGCCCTCTACCTGACAGGTGGGCATTAACCCCTCGGTTAATGGCTGGGCTGGAGGGAAGAAATCTCCTGCCTGGAGTGGTGCAGGATCCCCAGCAAATCTTCTCTGCTCCCCAGGCATGCTGTAACTTGGCAAATCTTCATGTAGTAGTGCTGGCAAATCTTTCCCATGAGGTTCTGGAGGAGAAAACTCCATGATCTTCATGGGGCAGCCGGATTGTTCATCTGTCCAAGTGCTGCTTGGTGTGACTTCCAGAGCAGTGCTTTTCCCACTGCACAGCACCCCTTCATTCCAGTAAAATCCCCAGCAGCTCTGCGATATCGTGGCCCAGAAGAGTTTCTGACTGTTGAAGGCACATTCCCACCACTGACTTTCCTTCTGTCTCTCCTCAGGTTTCTGCATGTTTGTCTTGAGTCTGGTGAAGAAACACTATCGCCTCCAGTTCTACATGGTGAGGTTAAAATTCAGGGCCTGGTGAGGTTAAAAATCCGGGTTTTGGGAGGTTAAAATCCAGTTTTTGGTGAGGCTAAAATCCAGGTTTTGGTGAGGTTAAAATCCAGGTTTTGGTGAGGTTAAAATCTGGGGCCTGGTAAGGTTAAAATCCAGGTCTTGGCGAGGTTAAAATCCAGGTTTTGGTGAGGTTAAAATCCAGGTTTTGCTGAGGTTAAAATCCAGGTTTTGGTGAGGTTAAAATCTGGGGCCTGGTGAGGTTAAAATCCAGGTCTTGGCGAGGTTAAATTTGGGGCTGGAAAACGAGTCAGTCAGAAATCCAGGTGATCTTTTCAGACCCCCCTTCAAGTGAGATGTTCCCTGGCAGCCGGGAGGTGCCAGGCCAGCGGCAGCCCCAGGGTGCCAGAAGAGCCCAGCACACGGCAGCTTGTCCTGTTTCTCTGGCTGGTTAACAAAGAGTGGATAATAAATGGGCTCTGTGAGGGGTGAGGTGCCCTGGTAGCCTCGTGCCTGAGCTGCTCGGAGCTCCTGAGCTGGGCAGGGGCTCTGGGCAGGCTGGGCAAGCTGCTCTCCTCTGCTCTCCTGCAGTTCGGCTGGACCCACGTGACGCTGCTGATCGTCGTCACCCAGTCCCACCTCATCATCCACAACCTGTTTGAAGGGATGATCTGGTGAGTTTGCTGTGCCTCTGCGATTCCTGCAGCCTGGAAAAAGCTGTGTTTTTGTGGAATCCCAGACTGGTTTGGGATGGAAGGGGCTTCAGTGGTCACCCAGTGCCGTGGGCAGGGACCCCTCCCAGTATCCCAGCTTGCTCCAAGCCCTGGCCAACCTGGCCTGGGGCACTTCCAGGGATGGAGAATCCAGAACGCTGGGGTGGTGGCAGCTGCTCTCTGAGCCTGGCAGCTGTGTGATGGTTCCACCCTTGTCCCCTGCAGGTTCATTGTCCCCATCTCCTGTGTGATCTGCAATGACATCATGGCCTACATGTTCGGGTTCTTCTTCGGCCGCACGGCCTGGGGCAAGGTTTGGGACACTCTGGGGGACAAAACGGGAGCTTTGGGTCTTAGTCCTGAGCTCCCCCAGCTCCTGCTTCGTGTCTGAAGCAAGATTAAACCTGGTGTGCATCCCAGTCTTGGAGGCTGTAAAATTAAATCACTTAACCATTGAGGCTGGGGGGATCAACTCTGGCAGCTGTGAATGAACCATTTCAGAGCGAGGAGTTGGGGTTGGCTTCTGCCCCAACTCTTATTTGTGGCTTGGTGGCACCACTTTGTGTTGGCCTCAGCAGTTCACAGGTGGGGAAGGGCTGCAATAATCAATAATCAATAATCAATAATTGTCCCCTTTGCTCTCTCCCTGGCAGCTCTCCCCAAAGAAGACCTGGGAGGGTTTTATTGGAGGATTTTTTTCCACCGTTCTGTTTGGATTGCTGGTAAGTGGCCATCATGGTACTTCCTCCACTGGAGTTTTCCCTTCCTGGGGCCAGAGTGTTCTGTTTAAAAAATGCAGTCAGGCTTGAACCTCTGTCAGAGATTTCACCTTTTCTTGCTGCCCGGGGTTTGAAGTGGTCCCTGGCTGTGTGCAGACCCTGCTGATGGAGCCGAGTGCTGGAGGAAGTTTTTAATCCCCGTTAAACCTGTGATGTGCTCATTACCACAATTAACCGTTTTCCCTCTGCTGCTGTTGGATGGTGCCGTGCATCATTTCAGGGCTGTGTGGGGAATTCCACACTCCTGGAGTGTTTTGCCCTGTTTTTAGGACCCTCTCTGTAGCTGCTGTTGCTGTCCCTCCACCTCAGGGTGCAGCCTCGCTCTTCCTCTGCCTTGAGCCAATTACTGCTGCTCAGGGGAGCAATCTCCTTAACGAAGCTGGGAGCGTGGCTCCCTCCTCCCTCCCCTCCTTGCACGGCCTTTCCCCCTGAGAAACCCCCGAGGAAAACACGAATCCTGTTTCCTTTCTCCTTCTCCTGGAGCTGTCCTATGTGATGTCGGGGTACCGCTGCTTCACCTGCCCCGTGGAGTTCAACAACGACACCAACAGCTTCACCGTGGACTGCGAGCCCTCGGAGCTGTTCCAGCTGCAGGAGTACAACATCCCCGTGGTGCTGCAGTCTGTGGTGGGCTGGGTACGACCCTCTCTGTTCCCTGGCTCTTACTCAGCGGGGTAGGATCACTGAGGAAGGAGCGGGGCGGTGTTTTGACGCGGAAGGACGTGACAATCCAGAAAAAAGGTGGAGTGTAGTGGTGCCTGTTGTCGGTTGAGAGCCCAGAGGAATTATCCCAAGGCTGGTGGGACATCAGCCCACCTGAAAGCCAGCTGAGCTCAAGCCTGGGGGGCAGAGAAGGAAGGGGCAGGCACTGAGAAGCCTCCTGTGCTGTTTGTCCTGCAGAAGACCGTGCGGATGTACCCCTTCCAAATCCACAGCATCGCCCTCTCCACCTTCGCCTCCCTCATCGGGCCCTTCGGGGGCTTCTTTGCCAGCGGCTTCAAGAGGGCATTCAAAATCAAGGTGAGGATGGAGAAAGTCGTGGGCGTTTTGGGGAGGAAACACGCAGTGAGTGCTGCCACTCGACGCGTTCCGGAGCTCGGAGGGAAGGGAGGGGAAGGGAGGTTTGTTCAGTCACAGAGAAAATGCTGCAGCAGCATCCGGGTTCTTTTGACCAAAAGGGAAGAGACCTTAAGATTCTAACGGTGATGTTCTAAACCCTGGTGTGGTGCAGGTAGAGGAAGGAAGACCCAGCCAGGAAATTCTGCAATCTGAAGTTTCCCCTGATGTCTTGCGGGCCGGTTTCACACATAAACAGCCTGTGCTCAGTTAAGATGCCTTGAAAGGCGAGGCAGGGTGGCAGCAGATAAACATTTGCCTTCCCTGACCTTTGAGTAGCAGAGCTGAGTTGAGCCTTGCTGCCCCTCAGGCCCCAGCAGCTTCCTGAAGGAGAAACTTCTAGAACCAGGGAGACATTAAACAAAACGTTTCCTTGGTCTGACTTTGCCTTGCGGGCAGAGCTGGGGCCGGGGGTGAGCGTGGCCTGGGGGGCACAGGAGCAAGCACAGCTCCCAGGCAGGGCTCAGTGCATCCCTGTGCTCTGACAGGACTTTGCCAACACCATCCCGGGCCACGGGGGCATCATGGACCGCTTCGACTGCCAGTACCTGATGGCCACCTTCGTCAACGTGTACATCGCCAGCTTCATCAGGTGGGTGAGCGCTGCTGGCCCGGGGCTGCCCGCCCCTCCCGGGGCTGCCGTGGGAGGCAGCTGTGCTCCCGGAGGGATTTAACAGCTCCAAGCACGCGGCAGAGGAGGCGGGGGCTTGGGGAGGGGGAGGATCTTCAGCAGAGCTGGGAACGCAGCCCTCACTCCCCACGGGTGGGTACTGCAGTCCCACTGAAACATCTGTGTGTCCCTTCTGGCAATCTCGGACAGGTTTCTGGAGTCAGATGAGCAGGGAAATGCACTGACAAGCATTCTGTAGCTGAGCACAGAGGAAAAAAGGCTGTGGGTACATGAAGGATGTGCTGGGGGAGCTGAGGAACTGTCTGTGCGTGGCTGTTTGAATTCTGAGGGGGAGCACCTGCTAAGATGCACAGTCCTCTTCAGATAGATTGGGTCTGGGGTGTTGTTTCGGGTCTGCAGTTCAGCCTCCTGTGCCTTTTGAGCCCGTTCCCACATCCCAGATGTGGCGAGGCTGGCAGGGTGGAGCTGGGCAAGGCGTGGGCAGCACAGCAGTGAATCTCAGCCCGCTGCCCCGGAGCTGGAGCCCCGCTGCTGACGGTGCTTTTGTGTTCCAGAGGCCCCAACCCCAGCAAACTGATCCAGCAGTTCCTGACACTGAGGCCAGACCAGCAGCTGCACATCTTCAACACGCTCAAGGCACACCTGGTGGACAGGGGAGTTCTGGGCAGCCTGGAGGACGCCTAGGCAGCAGGTGGTTGGAACAGGACTGGGAACAGACAGGCCTCCCCCAGGGAACCCCTGGCTTGCCTGATTTACGACAATAACAAGGCCTCATTTCACTGTAACTTTTCTTCCTTTCTCGGTAAATGTTTGCATTTGTGTTTTTTTTTTTTTAAATAATATATTTATAGAGCTTTGGTTCAAACGAGCAAATCTTGGGTTTGTAGCTGAGAAGGAGTTGAGGCTTGGAAGGACTGTTGGGTGGAGCAGGAGGGTGTGACTGTCTTGAGGGGCTGTCCTGACCCTGCGGGGTGTGTGGGCAGAGCTGGGCTTGCCCTGGGGGTGGGTTTGGTAGGGGAGGGGGGCTGTGGCAGCTCTGGGGACCATCCTCCCTCCAGGGACAGCTGGGAGTGCAGTGGGAATTGTCCCAGCAGCTCCTGGGACGATTGGAAATCGGGAAATCGTGGGAATCTCCTTGCACAAGGAAGGGCATCTTGTACTGACCCAGCCCCGTTTCCTCTGCCCAGCCCTGCACCTGCAGCTGCTCTCACCTGCTGCTTCTGCAGTGCCTCTCACATTCCCTCCCCTCAGGGCCGACGTTTGGGCAGATCAGGTTTTTGTAACCCATTAAACCCCAAACAGACTGGCGACGAGGAGTCAAGGAGGTGGCGTGTGGGAATGTGGGAGGTTCAGGTTGCTCCAAAACTGGTTGAAGTGAGTAAGTTTTAAGGAAGGTTGAAGTTTCAGGGACAATTCCTGCCCAGTGAGAACGACTTTTAAACAACTTGCTTTGTTTTCCTCCACTAAATAACCTTTAAGAACCACACTTCTTCATTTCTCCAAGGTTGGAAACCCCACGCTGGGCTATTTGGAGTAGCCTGGGGAGCAGTTTCCAGCCAGTTTCGTTGCTGGGTGGGCTCCAGCTGCAGCTGGGGGTTTTGTTTTCTTTCAGGGATCATGTCTGTTCGTTACTTGAGTTGTAGAAGTCGTGCTGCTGAGTTTACCACGGTCTGTGTTTTGCATTTCAGTCTGGGTTCATTTCTCTGCAGGCTTCTGTCCTGCTTCGCTCACTGAATCTTGTCAGAAATAGTTTGTACTTTATAGCTGCAAGTTTTATCGAAGTACTTTTCCTTTATTTTGTCATACTTTTTTTATTATTTAAAAACGAGAGCCCTAAAGATTGTAAAACTTTCCTTTTTTTTTCTTTTTTTTGTGATCAGATAGTGAAAACATCCCCATTTACACCTCATGCAGTTTTTCCCAAACGCAAGGTGACTCTGATTTTCCTTCTTTCCATAGTTTGTGCATGGGAGAGAGAAACTTTACCTTATTTTAACCTGGGGAACGAGCGACGGGGAGGGCTCATGCAGAAGTACCTTGGTGTTTTCAAGCAGTTGCTGCCACAAACCTTTGGCCACAGGCCCCCCACGTGAGACCTGCACCTGCTGCCAGCTGGCTTGGCATCGACAGAAAATAAACCCCCTGAAAATACCCCGAATTCAGAGCTTTTCCTCCACGTTCTGCCTCTGCCACTGCTTTCGTTTGCGTAAACGCCCGGCGCAGGTCCCAGCCTCCCTCCTGCATTTCTGCAGGACCGTGGTGGGCTCTGCTCTGCCTCCCTGCACGGGAGCCACAGGGCAGGGGTTTGTGCTCCAAATGCAGGTGTTTGATGGGGAGCACGGGCTGCAGAAAAGGCTCTGGTTTTACGAAGTGTTTTCAGCTGCTGCTGGCAGAGTTCTGCACTGAGCCCGGTCCAGGATTGGGTTCGGTGTTCACACAGATTTTTTCCCTGGTTGTGGACACTGTTCTCTTCCAGCCTGAGTCAGGCAGGGGTTTATTTTCTGTCGACAGAGCAAATACAGGTCCAAGCCCCTGATACAGAAAGTGCAGGGGAGAATGGAGGTAGCCCCACCTGGCTTTGCCCAGGGACAATATTTGGGCTGTGTTTTCCGAGTTTGCCCGAGTTCAGCGAGGCAAAGAGAGGCCCTGCCAGGAGCACCCGTGGGAGCAGGGTGGGATGCCAGGGTTGGCTTTGCCCTGGGGGGCTGCACCAGCTGGTGCTGTTCTGGATTCTCCCTGCCCTCTGCCAAAATCCCTTGTGGTGGCTGTTGGGTCACAGGCAGAAGCGACAGTGTTGATAGATCTTGCAAAGGTGTGCTCTGTCCGTCGTGAGAAGTTTCTCCAGTGGGTCTCCAGTCCCCTGCTCGTCTGCTTTCAGCCTTTTGTTCCTCTTCTGCTGTAGTTAGCAGGGCAGAGCTCTGGCTCGGGGCAGGTCTGGGCCTTTCCCCGGGGTGTAAATGCTGCATGTGGGCACTGGAGGGCAAAGCGGTTCCACGGAGTGGAGAGAAGCAGCAGCAGCAGCTCTGCCTGTGGGTGGCTTCCCTGGTCAGAAAATGCCCTGATCAGAAATGCCCTGATCAGAAATGCCCTGATCAGAAATGCCCTGATCAGAAATGCCCTGATCAGAAATGCCCTGATCAGAAATGCCCTGATCAGAAATGCCCTGATCAGAAATGCCCTGATCAGAAATGCCCTGATCAGAAATGCCCTGATCAGAAATGCCCTGATCAGAAAATGCCCTGATCAGAAATTCCCTGATCAGAAAATTCCCTGATCAGAAAATTCCCTGATCAGCAATGCCCTGGTCAGCAAATTCCCTGATCAGCGATTCCCTGATCAGCGATTCCCTGATCAGCAAATTCCCTGATCAGCAAATTCCCTGATCAGCAATTCCCTGATCAGAAAATTCTCTGATCGACAATTCCCTGATCAGAAATCCCTGATCAGCAATCCCTGATCAGCAAATTCCCTGATCAGAAAATTCCTTGATCAGAAATTCCCTGATCAGCAAATTCCCTGATCAGCAAATTCCCTGATCAGAAATTCTCTGATCAGCAATGCCCTGATCAGAAGAATTCCCTGATCAGCAATGCCCTGATCAGCAATGCTCTGGTCAGAAATGCCCTGATCAGAAATGCCCTGATCAGAAATGCCCTGATCAGAAAATTCCCTGGCCAGAAATTCCCTGACCAGAAATGCCCTGGTCAGCAATGCCCTGATCAGCTTTGTTCCTGCTTCTTCCCTTCCAGACCCGGGCAGGTCTCACGGGGAAAGCTGCCTGGGAAGGGTTTCCTGCGTGGGGGCTCATTAGAGTGAGTGGGAGCAGTGGATCCACAGAGGAAGGGAGGCAGCTGGGGGTCGTTGGGATCGTTTGCAGGTTCTGCAGCTGAAATCACAGGATTGGGAGTTGGATCCTGGGTTTGGGTTGGAGGGGGCCCTAAATCCTGGGCAGGGAATGTCTCACAGGGCCAGGCTGCTCCGAGCCCTGCCAGGGATGGAGGGTTTGGGACTCCCTGAGCAAAGCTGAAAAGCTGCTGCCCGGGGATGTGCAGCCCTGCAGGACCTGGGTGATGCTGCAGCTCTCAGGAATTCCGTTGTGCAGGAGCCAGAGTGAGGAGAGATGGGGGCGGTTCTGCAGCTGCGGGGCTGGAGCTCAGCGTGGCACAAGAGTTCTGGTTCTCAGAGGGCTCCAGCAGCAGGGAGGCTCCAGAGGGAAGAGCAGGGCAGCAGGAAAGGGGAGGTGGGATGGGTGTGTGGGCTGGCAGGAAGGGTTTGGGCGGTGTGAAGGTCACAGGATGGTGTGGGAGCCCCCTCTGCAGCAGTGTCACTGACCAGGGAGTGAGGGTGACCTCAGGGGTGGCACTGGGGAGCTGCTGGGCTGTGCTGGGCAGGGCTGTGCTGGGCAGGGCTGTGCTGGGCAGGGCTCTGGCCACCCCCAGGGTTTGGTTTTTAGGGGCTGGTTGAGTTTGGTGCACGGCTGGGCCGGGCCTGGGGACGCCTGGGTGGGAATTGGCTTTTCCCTGCCCGGCTGCAGCCCGGGTGAGGTTGCAGGTGGGAGGCAGGGCCAGCCCAGGGGAGGTTGCAGGTGGGAGGCAGGGCCAGCCCGGGTGAGGTTGCAGGTGGGAGGCAGGGCCAGCCCAGGGGAGGTTGCAGGTAGGACGCAGGGCCAGCCCGGGGGAGGTTGCAGGTGGGAGGCAGGGCCAGCCCACGCCCAGGGAAGCACCAGCCCTGGGTTCTGCAGGTGTGTGCTGTGGGATCAGCCTGGGTGAAACAGCATTCCCTGGGTGAAACAGAATTCCCTGGGTTGAACAGGCATTCCCTGGGTTAAGGAGGCATTCCCTGGGTTGNGGGTGAAACAGCATTCCCAGGGTTAAACAGCATTCCCAGGGTTAAACAGAATTCCCTGGGTTAAACAGCATTCCCTGGGTGAAACAGAATTCCCTGAGTTGAACAGGCATTCCCTGGGTTAAGGAGGCATTCCCTGGGTTGAACAGAATTCCCTGGGTTAAACAGAATTCCTTGGGTTGAACAGGCATTCCCAGGGTTAAACCCCCATTCCCAGGGTTAAACTCACATTCCCTGAGTTAAACAGAATTCCCAGGGTTAAACCCACATTCCTAGGGTTAAACCCACATTCCCTGGGTTGAACCCACATCCCCAGGGTTGAAACCACATCCCCAGGGTTAAACCCACATTCCCTGAGTTAAACAGAATTCCCAGGGTTAAACCCACATTCCCAGGGTT
>VZTG01003334.1:0-12313 GCA_013397845.1 Melanocharis versteri | reverse complement strand
GTCACAGCAGTTTTGGGAGGACTGTTTGCCCTTGGGGGGAATTCATGTTGCAGCAGGTGCGGTAGGGCTGCTGCTCATGAGGGTGGACCCACGCTGGAGAAGTTTACGGAGGACTGTATCTCATGGGAGGGACCCTGCAGCCTCACAGGGGAAGGACTCCTCTCCTGGAGTAGTGGAAGAAAATCTCGGTGATGAACTGACCCAAACCCTGCTGCCCCGTCTCCCTGTGTTGTCGGTGGGAAGGAGGGAGGGCCTGGGGGGGGAGGTAAGGTGTTTTAACGGCTTATTTTACTTCTCATTATCCTCCTCCGATTCTGTTAGTAATAAATTTCACTTAGCAACTAAGGTTGAGCCTGTTTTGCCCTTGAAATATTTCTCCCGGTCTCCTTATCTCACTCATGAAGCCTTCATTAACTTTTTTTTCCTCTTTTCCCTCCCTTTGCCCAGCTGTGGTAGGGGAGGGGGAGCGACTCTCATGGGTGCCTGGTGTTGGGCCAGTGTCAAACCACGACACAAGGTCAGTGAAGAAGGGAGAGCCAAAGCCCAGAGGGAGGAGAATGAGGAGATGCCCCTGTCTCGGGGCTGAAACTCTTCTGTAAGGCCATGGTAAAAATCCATCAGACTATTATCCCTGTAATTCATGGCATGCATGGGGCGATGTAGCGTTCAAACCACAGTCCATGAGCAAAGGTACCTGTGCTGAAGTAAGTAGATACTGAGTAAGTAGATACTGAAGTAGCTGTGACCTGATGAGAAGCTTGACCAGAGAGAGAGGAGAAAACCTTGCCCCAAGGATAGAAGAAGAAAAGTTTTGCTCTTAGATATAAAAGAAAAGACCCTTTGCTTCTATACTAGAACAGCTCATCCTTAAAATCCTTAAATAAGCTGAGATGGCCCTCAAAAACAGTTGTGGGAAAAACTGTAACTCGATAGGAGTGACTTTCACATAGCAAACAGATTACCTTTTCCCAGGCAGACTGGTTTGCTGTGAAATGAAAGCCACTAGAGAACTGTTTCTTGTGAAAAAGTCTCTATAGCATGGCAGGAGAGACTCCTTTCCCTAAGTGAACTGAAGAAAAGATTTATTTTAGACGAGGTAAACTGACTGAAAATCCCAGGTTATGTCTCTTATGTTGTCGGTGGGAAAGGGAAGAGGAGTTGGGGGGAGGAAAAGTGTTCTAAAGGTTTATTCTGATTCTTATTATTCTTCTTTTAGTTCTGTTAATAAAGCTTTCTTTATACCTTTTAAAGTTTTGAGCCTGCTTTGCTCTTCTCCTAATCCTTATCTCACAGCAGGAAATGACTAAATTATTTTAGTGGGTGCACTGGTGTTTGGCCAGCGCTCANCAAAGGCCTGGGCAAAGGCAGAAACTGGTTTAAAACTCCCCTCTCCATTCGTAACAGACTCCAGGTGGGGTCTCACAAGAGCAGAGGAGAGGGGGAGAATCCCCTCCCTTGACCTGCTGGCCATGCTCCTTTGGATGCAGCCCAGGGCGCTGTTGGTTTTGGGGCTGGCAGCGCTCATGGCCGGCTCATGGGGAGCTTTTTCTCACCCATCACCCCCAGGTCCTTCTCCCAGGGCTGCTCTGGGTCCGTTCCATGCCCAGCCTGTCCCTGTGTCTGGCATTGCTGCCTCCCAGGTGCAGGACCCTGCCCTTGGCTTTGTTGAACTTCACGAGGTTTGCCTGGGCCCAGCTCTCCAGCCTGTCCAGGTGCCTCTGGCTTCATCCCTTCCCCCCTCCACACAGCTCAGGGTCATCAGGGAACTGGCTGGGGGTGCCTCCATCCCACTGTCCACAGCACCCACAGAGCTGTGGAACAGCACTGGCCCCAGCACCGACCCCTGAGGGACCCCACTGGTCACTGGTCTCCACGGGGACAAGGAGCTGCTGACCACAACTCTCTGCGTGCGGCCGTCCAGCCAGGCCTTTATGCGCCGAGTGCTCCGTCCATCCCATCCAGGTCTCTCCAAGTTAGAGGCAAGGATGTCACAGGGGACAGTGCCCAACGCTTTCCCTAAGTCCAGGCAGACCAGGGCACTTGCTCTGCCCCATCCACCAACGCTGCAGCCCCGGCAGGTCACCAGATCTGTGAAGTGAATCCCAGGGAACAGCCCCAGACTCCTCCAAGGCAGGGACCAGACATGACTGTTCTATTTTCACGGCTCTGTCATCTTCCAGCATCTACCTGAGACTCCTCCCAGGTGTCTCCCACAGTTTGATCTCTGATTTTGGGATCTGAAATCTGGGCATCAGACCCAGATTCCTCCAGGACAGCTTCCAATTTGGTTTCACCCTTTTGGTGACCCACTGGAGACTTCTCTAGGCATCTGCCAGAGTCTTTTAATCTCTGAGTTTGGCACTTAATACCCCAGGTAGCAGCCCCAGACTGCTCCAAGGCAGGCACCTGAGGTGATTTTTGTCTTGTCGTGGAACCTGCATCTTCCAGGATCTACTTGAGACTCCTCTCATACATCTCCAGGAGTCTTTTCACATCTCCATGAAGGAGCTGAGATCCCAGGCAGCGACTCGAGACAGCCCCAGGGAAGCAACTGAAGATGATTTTTCTCTTTTGAAGGAAAATGCCAAGAGCCTTCTCAGCATTTCCTGGAGTCTTGGTCTCTGATTTGGGGACCTGAAATCTCAGGTAGCAGCCCTGGACTCCTCCTGGGAAGCTGCTCCAGCTGATATTTCGCTTTGAAGTGAAATTGTATCCTGCTGGATTCACCTGAGACTCCTCCCAGGAATCTCCTGGAGCCTTTTCACATCTCCTCTAAGGAGCTGAGATCCCAGGTAGCAGCCCCACACTGCTCCAAGGCAGGTACCCAAGAGGATTTTTCTCCTTTAAAGGAAAAGGTATCATCTGGGATCGAGCTGGAGCCTTCTCGAGCATTTCCTGGAGTCTTGATTTCAGATCTGTGTTCGTTACTTTGGATTAGACCTCCGAGATAATCAAATCCAACCTATGACCAAACACCACCATGGCAACCAGACCAGAGCAGAGTGCCAGGTCCAGCCTTTCCTTAAACACCTCCGGGGACGGGAACTCCATACTCAGGTGCAGCCCCAGAATCTGCCCTGGAAGCTGCTCCAGTTGATATTTTGCTTTTACAGGAAATTGCATCCTCCTGCATCCACCTGAGACTCCTCCCAGGCATCTCCGGGAGTGCTTTCCCATCTCCTCAAAGGAGCTGAGATCTCAGGGAGCAGCTCCAGATTCACCCAAGGGAATTACCGGAGGTGATTTTTCTTTTTTTGCGCATCCTGAATCTTCCAGGATCCACGTAAGTCTCCCCCAGGCACCTCCTGGAGTCTTTTCACATCCGTTCTAAGGAGCTGAGATCCCAGGTACAAGCCCCAGACTTCTCCAGGGGAGCTGCCTCGGGTGATTTCTTCCCCCTTCCAGGAAACTTTATCCTGTGGGACTCACCTGAGATTCCTCCCAGGATTCTCTTGGAATCTTTTGATCTTTGATTTTGAGACCTCACTTGATAACCACAGGCCCACAATTTTCCAGTGAAAGTTTCCAATATGTTTTTTGTCCTTTGGAGGTAAATTTTTCTCTGGAATCCACCTGAAACTTCTCCCAGGTAGGTCCCAGAGTCTTCACATCTCCTTGAGGAAGCTGAGTTCCAAGGAAGCAGCCCCAGATTCCTCCAGGGAAGATTCCCAAGATGTTTTTGCTCATTTGGAAGTCTTTCTCTATACCAGGATCCACTGGAGACTTCTGTGGGCATCTGCCAGAGTCTTTTCATCTCTGGTTTAGGCACTTGAAATCCTGGGTAGAAGCCTCAGACTGCTCCCAGGCAGGTACCCGAGATGATTTTTCTCTTTTCATGGTTCCTGGATCTTCTGAGATCTACCTGGCATTGTTCCCAGGCACCTCTCAGAGTCTTGACCTCAAAGTTCAGAACAAAAAATCCTGCCTGGCAGCCCCAGATTCGTCCAGGGGAGCTGACATTGATAAATCTTTACTTTTGCAGTGAACCCACATCTTCTAGAATCTCCCTGAGACTCCTCCCAGGCATCTCATGGAGTCATTTGCCACAAACAGGACTAAGGAGCTGAGATCCCGGGTAGCAGCCCCAGAGGACTCCAGGGAAGCTGCCCGAGGGGATTTTGTGCTGGGAAAGAGGGAGCTGTGCAGGCCTGGAGGAGCAGAGGGGGCAGCCCCGCTGTGGGGACTCAGGAGCAGCTGAAGGTGGCTCCTGTAGTGCCGGGGGTGCGTCTGTGTGCCCCGCTGGGCACCTGGAGGAGCAGCTGAATGTGCCTGTGGCTGCGGGCTCTGTGTCTGGGGGTGCTGCTGGCCACGGAGGCTGCCTTGGCCTCCTGGTGTGGGGCGGGCCGAGGGCTGGGCAGTGCCCCTGCTGCTGCCGAGCGCCGGGCAGGGCTGGCTGGGGCTGTGGCGCTGGCCGGGCTGCCCGGCTGCAAGGGCCGGCCAGGACAGCAGCTGCCCCACTGCGGCCCTTGTCCCCGCCAGGGCCCCTGGGCCAGGCCGCCATGGCTCCCGCTGCTGCTGGAGCTCAGGGGGCTGCGGGGCCATGCCGGCCTGGCCCTGTCCCCATGGAGGGACCAGGCCCGGCCCTGGCTGCCCTGAGGCTGCCGCTGCTGCAGCTGCGGGCACAGCAGGAGGAGGAGGAGGAGGAGGAGGAGGAGGAGGAGGAGGCGGCGTGGGATGCAGGCGCTGCCTTGGCACAGGGCTGCGGAGCCCCGGCGCCGTCCCAGCAGCGGCCTCTCCCTCCTGCCCCGGCCCTCAGCTGGTGCCGCCCTTGGGGCGCTGGGCCTTGGGCTTCCTCTTCTCCCTGGGCATCCCCTGCCGCCCGCCCGCCCAGGGTGTCCCGGGAGCTGCTGCCTCCTGAGCCAGGGGCTCTGCTCTGCTGCACTGGGCACCCCGGGGCTCCTTCAGCACCCCACAGGCAGGGCGGGGCTCGGAGTGTCACAATGTCCCCTGGGTTCCGTCAGGCCCCGCAGGGTCACAGTGCTCCCTGTGCACCCTGAGGCCCCACATCACCCAGCCCAGCCCACTGCCATGGAAACTCCCATGCCCAGACCCAGCTGGAACCAGCCCCTTCCAGCACAGCCACTCATGGCAACAGCCCCAAGCCTGGGCAGGGCATGAACACCTGGGCAGCCCGAGATGCCCATCCCAGGCTGGACAGAGCTCCTCTGTGTGTGCCCGTGGGTCTGTGCTGCAGGGGACACCCGCAGCACTTGTGACCTGCACACCAGAGGAGCCATAGAGGAACAGGATGGGGCCACTTATGCTGTTCATGAGGGTTTGGGGGAGATCTGCAGGTGTGTGGTGTCTGTCAAGGTTCCTTTCCCTATTGGAGCTGCTCTGGGTATGGCCAGCTGTGTCCATCTGTGTTTCCTTGCGGATGCTGGGATTTAGCACTTTCCCTCTGGGGGTCACCACCTTGGCTGATCTGTGCCTTGGTGGGGCTCCAGTCACTGCCCAGCCCAGGCTCACACGGGCCTGCAGATACTGTGGGCTGTCCAGGCAGCTCCAGATTCTTGTCCTGTGTACTAGTTTGAAAGCAAACCAGTGAGAGACTCCAAGTCAGAAATACAATTTAATAGGAAAAATAAAATAAATGCAATAGTACAAAGAAAACCACTGACAGAGTCAGAATACAACCTGACACCCTGTCGGTCAGGGTGTTGGTAGGAGTCCGATTAAATGGTGGCTGCAGTCCTTCTGGAGTGACAGATGTGGTTCTGTTGAAGCAGGGATCCTGTAGAAGGGTGTAGGTTTCCTCTGAAGGTCCAGTGGTGGCGTAGAAGGGCCTGGTCTTCCTCTGGGAATCCACTGGAAAAGGCTGCTTGTGGTGTTTGAAATCTCAGATTATAACCAGATAGGAATGCTTAGTTCCTCCCTCTGGGCAGAGCATCTCACAATGGGATGATGAAATTTTATCAGTCATGGGGTGAGACTCCATGGTCCACTAACAGAAGAAATCCTCCTGGAGGGAGGATGGGTCATGGCAGAGATAAAAACACTGCCCCACCTGGTTCTAACAGCTGGGCCATGAACAGAAGATATCCTCGGAGTTTATCAGGGATGAGTCATGAAGGAGATGGGGAACACTGCCCCACTGGGTTTTAACAGCTTATGAAGATGGTGATAGAATACATACTTTTGGGTACATCCTGCAGTGTAACCTAGGACATCCTGGAAGACATTCTGTGCCCTGTGCCATGTGGGACAGTCCTGGGTGTGTTCCTCAGTGACCTGTCACCATCTCCACTGTCACCATACAATAGTGGGTTTGTCCAAATCAAATTCTTGGGCTTTAGCAGCTACTGATGTGAGCACTTTCCCTCTCCAAAATCCATGGAGCTACAGATCCTTTAGGGGGGGAAAATTCTCTTGACTCAAATTGACATGAGCTTGGAAAAAGAGCCAAACCTTCAGTCAGTGCACTGGGGAGATCCCACTTTATTCCCAAGATGCTCTGAAAGCATTAGCTCTGAGCCCTTTGAAACACACTGTGAAGGCTCCAGGTGATGCAGAGCTGTTTCATCCTTGGTAGTCATAGGAATCTAAATGTTCATTTAAGAAAATAATAAACACAAATAACAGTTAATAGTAATAAAAACCCAACAAACAAGGAGGTTCAGGCCTCCAGGGCAATACTATGAGAGCCATTTGTTAAAAGAGATTAAAAGCTACTAGAAAAGGTCCCTAAAATCAGTTTCCTAATGGCGTCCTTGAGCTCCTGGTTCCTCGGGCTGTAGATGAGGGGATTCAGGGCTGGAGGCACCACTGAGTACAGAACTGACAGGGCCAAATCCAGGGATGGGGAAGAGATGCAGGGGGGCTTCCGATGGGAAAACACAGCAGTGCTGACAGACAGAGACCACAGCCAGGTGAGGGAGGCACATGGAAAAGGCTTTGTGCCGGCCCTGCTCAGAGAGGATCTTCAGCACGGCCCTGAAGATCTGCACATAGGAGAAAACAATGAACACAAAACAAACAAAGTCTAAACAGGCACCAAGCACGATAAGCCAAACTTCCCACAGGAAATGTGAGTGTGAGCACAAGAGCTTGAGGATGTGTCGGATTTCACAGAAGAACTGGCCCAGGGCATTACCCTGGCACAGAGGCAGCGAAAATGTATTGGCCGTGTGCAGCAGAGCATTGAGAAAGCCACTGGCCCAGGCAGCTGCTGCCATGTGGGCACAAGCTCTGCTGCCCAAGAGGGTCCCGTAGTGCAGGAGTTTGCAGATGGACACGTAGCGGTCGTAGCACATGATGGTGAGAAGGGAAACCTCTGCTGAGATGAAGAAAAGCAAAAGAAAGAGCTGTGCAGCACATCCTGTAGAGGAGATGTCCCTGGTGCCCCAGAGGGAATTGTGCATGGCTTTGGGACAGTGGTGCAGATGGAGCCCAGGTCGGTGAGGGCCAGGTTGAGCAGGAAGAAGAACATGGGGCTGTGGAGGTGGTGGCCGCAGGCTACGGTGCTGATGATGAGGCCGTTGCCCGGGAGGGCAGCCAGGGAGACGCCCAGGAAGAGGCAGAAGTGCAGGAGCTGCAGCTGCCGCATGTCTGCCAATGCCAGCAGGAGGAGGTGGCTGGTGGAGCTGCTGTTGGACATTTTGTCCCTCTTGGCATGAAGGCACTTTCTCAGGAGAAAAAACAGTGACAAGTTCCAGAGATTTCTCTGAGGAAAATGAGAGGCATTTCCCACAGACCACCCCCCTGCTACTCAGACCCACCTTCCTTTCGTAGGACTGTTGCCTCCAGCTCTGTGCCTGCAGCTCTGCTTGGGATTGCTTGGTGCTGGATGAGTGTTCTGTGAGGAGCAGCTCCTCTGCCTACAGCTGCTGAGGAATCAGCCCAGCTCTGCAGCAGTGACTTCAGAGGAATTTTGGGAATAGCAGGCAGTGCTCTGCCTTCACATTTTCACTTGAAACTGCTCCTAGCACAGCAGGGCTGGCCAGCAACTGCAATCCCAATGATAAGGAGAGGGGATGAATGGGAAATTTGGATTTTTCGACAGCTCTTCTCCATCTACCTGAGTGTTCTTGCATGTCAGAAACACTCAGCATTTCTTCTGCAAAGAACAAAGTGAATCCTGCAAGACAAGAGCATTGCCTGAGGCTCAGCACGCAATGAGAGCTGCTCTGTCCCTCTGTCCTATCCCCAGATGCCTCATGGCTGCACCTGTATTAAATGGAGGGTGATGACACTCCCATGTTACACTGAAAAGCCACCAGGCACTTCTGGGAGCAGAGAGATCCACTGCAGACCAGGAAATGTCTCACCCTTCCTCAAGGTCTCGGCTCCTCACTTCCAGCCAAGGACACACACGGCTCAATTGACCAACCCAACACCATCCATCGCAGCATCTCTGGGCTTCTTCGTGAGCCTTTCAGAGAACACAAAAATACTTGGGGCAGGTTTGCACTTTGCAGGGCAGTTCACAGCCTGGAAGGACACCCAAGAAGGATGTACAGTGGATTGCATCTCAGTAAGGGAGAATTGCTCATTCCCAAACAGCAAACAAAATTATTGCCTACAGACCCACAGCACACAGGAAAGCTGGGAAATTTGTCCCCATGGACATGGCTGCAGAAAAGGACTGAAAGAATCAGTAGTTGACTGTGCAGCTGAAAATGCCAACCTCAAGGAGAATGAGTGCAAGAACTCATTAACAACAGCAAAAACACAGACGGGGGAGGAGCAAGGAAACACCAAGAGAGGGTGTGGCTGGGAGAGGCCAGGGCAGGTGCAGCTGGGCACTGAGGGCAGCGTTACCCTCACCCAGCTGTGCTCCCTCCCAGAGCCCCCCTGGGCCAGGCAGCTGCTCTCAGCCCTGTGCTCTGCAGAGGGAACTGGGCCCGGGGCTGCAGAGCTGCCCCACGGCTCTGCTGCAGCTCTGCCTGCACAGGAGGGGGGTCAGGCCTTGGCCCCACAGCATTGAGGGCTGAGGCTTTGCTGGGTGCAAGAGGAGGAGGCAAAGGGGGCTTGCTCAGAGGAAGGGCTCTGCATGGGAGGGGGTCACACAGAGTTCTCTGAAGTCTCCTCCACACAGCATTTCTGGTTAGAGTTTCCCCTCATTCCATGATCTCTGCTGCCTGGGTTTTTTCCTCCGGGGAAGCTTTTTTTTTCCCTGTCAGCACTCAGAGAACCCAGCACAACATCCCTGCACTCACTGTGGCCCTCCAGAAACCTGCCTGTTGGCAGGGTGCTGGCTGGACACATCTTCCTGTTTGCAGGTGGGAAAGGCCAGGGCACAACAGCCTCGTGGGTCCAGCAGAGGTGGTGCTTGTGCTTCCATCAGCAGAGGAACAGCTGAAGGCACTTTCAGAGGCTTCAATCAGACCTACTGGTCACTCCAGGTTACGGCTCAGTGTTCCTGGTGACTTGTTCAAGAAGGAGAGACCCTTTTGTATTTTCCATCCCCAATTCCCCGAGAATATGAAACTGAAATCACAGACTCAGGGAAGCTCCTTATCTTTACAGTAATTGCTTTCCCTTGCAAAGTGCCCTCAGCGATGTCCTGGGGGTGATGTAGAGCTGGGAGAAGACCTGACCCACACAGCACCCTCCTGAAACCAGAAGTCCCCTCTCCTGCCTGGGCACCACTGGTGGCACACGAAGCTTCCCAGCCTGCAGCCATGCCCAGGGCCAGGGAGCCCACACGCCCTGTGCCTCTGGCAGTGCAGCAGGGAAGCTGCAGGCTGGGCACTGTGCCAGCACTGGGATGTCATTCCAGGCAGCTGCACTGCCCTGAAGCCAGATGCTGACCCTGGCAGGGGCTGCAAAGCCTTGGCTCCAAGGGTGTCTCCTCTGTACACCCCAGGGAGGGACAGGCAGGGATCTCCTTTACCCCTGCTGAGGGAAGGGATCCAGATGGGCCAATGGAGGCAGCTCATCCTGGGTTTGTGCTCCCAGCATTTGAAGGACACCCAGTTCCCATCCTATACCTTCCACTAAGCCACAGCAGGTGAGTTTCCTCTTGCCTCTATGCCTGTGTGCACAGAATAGACACCTCGGTGTGAGTGCATTCTCTCAACTCCCACGGGAATTGATGAGGACAGAAGGCAGGAGTGAGCTGGCCAGAGGTAAATACCCAGGCATAAATGCCAGAGGTGGTCCCACATCTCCAGGAAAAGGAGCAGGTTCCTATGGAGGACTAAGCATTGTCCTGGCATTCCCTGGCCAGGCAAAGCAATGGGGTGCCAACAGCCTGAAGGAGTTTTGGACAACTTCTTGGATGGGCTGCCAGGTGGGCTGAGAAAGGTGATACTCACTGGGACTTGGAACTGACCACAAGGTGAAGGTGGTCAGGAATGGGGTCAGCAGTGTCCACCTTGGCTGTCATGACAATGAAATCGTGGGGTCTCAGATGCCAAAGGGTGGTGAGCAAGGCCAGCAGCAGAGCGTGGGCCGGGGCACTCCAGAGGAGAAGAATGTGATGTACTGGGAGACTGATCCAAGAGGTGCCACGGCAAAGGCAGCTCTGAAGGCTGAAGGAGCTCAGGAAATCTTGCAGACCTTGCAGGAAAGCCTCCTGCCAGGACAAGAAGGATCTCTCCAAATTCCCATGAAATAAGCATCCTTCTCCTGAGGCTGCTTGGCTGAACAGACAGAACTCCAGGACAAAGAGGCAGCAAACAGGAGATAGAAACAGGGCAAGTAGCAAAGCAGGAATTTAGCAAACCTTGACCCAGGATGTACAGATGAAACCAAAAGCAAAGCTCCCAGGGTTTTGAGAGCTGCTGGGAAGGGTAGAGGAGCTGTTCCAGGAATAGAGGGTCCTGCTGAATGACTCACACCCATCCTAGAGGCCTGGCACAAGTGGTCACGGGGGCTGATGGCCTCCTGTGTGCATGTCAGCCTAGCAGATGGGCATACACCCTTCCTCTGGGAGGGACTGTGCCTGTCCATGCACGTGGGTCTAGATCCTGCAGAATTTACTCTAAGACAGGCTGATGAGCTAAATATGTTGGCATTAATGCAGAATTGGGTCTCCAAAATCCATTTGGTTGAATCTGTCTCTTTAGGTTGAAACCTCTTCATTTTGATTACATTCCTGAAGTCTCAAGAGTGGAGGGATTAGGGAAAATCATCAGGATGTTTACATTGGCCAAACCTCTGAGTGTGTCAAGGTCCCTCTGCACTCAAGGTCCCTTGTGCAGCTGCTCAGGGATTGGTGAGGATGGCTCATCCTGAAGTGCAGTCGCTAACAGGATCATGGAGTGATGGAATCATAGAATGGGCTGGGTTGGAAAGGACCTTTAAAGGCCATCCAGTCCAACCAGCTGCCATGGGCAGGGACATCTTCAACCAGAGCAAGCTGCTCCAAGCCCCGTCCAGCGTGGCTCTGGATGTTTCCAAGGATGAGGCATCCAACACCTCCCTGGGCAGCCTGTTCCTTGCTTTCACCACCCTCCGTGTAAAAAATCTCTCCCTCATGCTGGGATCTCTTGGGTGACAGTGGGAGGAGCAGCAGGCCAGCAGAGCTCATGGAAGGAAGAGATTCATTTCATGGCACTGCTGGCCTGGGCACAATTACCATGGCTCAGAAAGGCCGCAGGTGGGGCAAGGGAAGCCAAAGCCGGGCCAGTGGTGAAAGAGAACACAGGGCTGGGCTGAGTGCTTGGGAGAGGATGAGGATGATGAGGAAAGAGGACTCCCCGTCCTTGCCTTCCCCAAGGGTCCTTCCCCAAGAGCTTTGAAGCTGCCTGCAAGTGCCTGAGCTCTTGGTGCCCTTGGCCGTGGCAGTCGTCTGCAGCAGTGAGGTCTGTGAGGAGACAGGTTGTNCTCTCAGCATCTGAGGATCCTGGACTCAGAACACCAAATACACTGCAGGGCTCATTAAAACAAAGAAAGGCCTAATGAGTCGTTACCTTCCCACCTCCTTTGTCAAGTCTTCAAGACCTGTACAGCTAATTAAAGAGGGTTGAGGACTGGAGATAAAGATTCCAATAACCCCTTTGAAGAGGTGATAACAGCATTGTGCAGCTGACACTGATCCAGGGTATCCTAAGGAGACCATGACCAATGGAAAAACAGACCCTCGTGGCCCAACACGGGATGGACAGCTCTGCCCATCCCCTCCACCCCCCGGGCCTTTCTCTCAGTGCCCACCTGGGACCTGCCTCACTTTCTGTGACATGAGACTTCCCCAGTGAATTCTGTAGTGACGTTACAAGCTCCTTTGCACCAACTTCCACCTCCTTTCACCCTAGATCTGGCTCCGAACAGGCATGGACCAGTTTCTGCTAATTACAAAACAGAAGAGATATTAATTAAAAATAATAACAACGAAAAGACTTCCCCTCCTGTCGGAGACCGAGAGGTT
>VZTG01003332.1:947-93655 GCA_013397845.1 Melanocharis versteri | reverse complement strand
GGACCTCTCTCAAGAAAATGCTACTATGTTGGGTTTTGTTGTTGGGTTTTGTTGTTGGATTTTGTGTCATTCTGATTTGTATCACTTTGAGATATTTGCTTACACAATTATTTGTTATTCTCCTCCAGAGATGACCTACCGTTTCATTCCGTTTATGATTTTGGTGACCAGTCTGCTCGACAGCTTCAGTCCATGGATCATCCCTCAGCCGAAGCAAAATGTGTGGAAGCTGCTTGCAAAGTCCCTCCATCAGGACCATCTGTGCCTAAACACGGCTGACCCTTCAAACCCCATGTCGACCTGCCTAGTGGGGATCCCATCTCAGGAGAAAGATTATCCCCGGAGTTTACGTGCTCTTAAAACCCACCGAAATCATATGGCATCGCGGTCGAAGCGATCCTTTATAGCTCACAAAGTTAAAGTTACCCCTAAACCTATCCCTGTTATAAACCCCTTTGAGTTGTGGGAACCATGGGTATTGAGCCTTCCTGAGTTGACCGCGGAGCCCACTAATTTCGAACTTTTGAGTTCTACTTTTGCCCCAAATTGTGTACATTTTCAGTATACTCCTGAGAAAATGACCAACGCTTACTCCTACATGGTTCAGTATAAAAAAGAGTATACGGCCGCCAACTGGTGCCGCAACATCGCCCATGTTGAGCGGCCCAGTACCTGGATGCAGTCACCCAAAAAACTCCCCCGGGGCGTCTTTTTGATTTGTGGAGATCGAGCGTGGTCAGGCATCCCCTCTCGTCTTGTAGGAGGTCCATGTACCCTAGGGCAGCTTTCCCTGTTTACACCCAATCAAACTATTGTAGATATTCTCAAGAAAAATGAAACTAATTTGGCCCGAAAGAGAAGAGATATCCGAAATTTGGACCCAAATTGTGATTCGAGTATTTATCATTGGCCTAAGTTCGAGAGAGCTGCAATGTCAATATTTTTACCTTGGGTAGCAGCTGCCAAATCTTTAGGGGAATTGGGTCATTTAGAATGTTGGGTCGTCAAACAGGCGAACCTCACTTCTGCTGCCCTAAGTGACCTTCTAGAAGAAGAGGAGCTTACTAGGCGGGCGACACTTCAAAACAGGGCAGCAATCGACTATCTTTTACTCCTCCACCACCATTCCTGTGAGGAGTTCGAGGGACTTTGCTGTTTCAACTTGTCATCCAAAGCTCCTGATATTCGGCACACCATCACGCAAATGCAGGGGATGATCCAGGACATCAAGGAAGGAACGGGCAACTGGTTTTCAAATTTATTTTCTGGACTGGGACTTTCTGGCTGGTTAAGTTCTTTGTTAAAGGATATTTTATTTATCGTTTTGATTATTGTTATCATCTGTGTTGCTTTTAAAATATTTAAATCTTTTGTGTTAAGTAAAAAAGGGGGAGATGTTGGGGTGGCCCAACAGGGCTTTTCCATGAAACTGTATGATGTCGACTGGAAGGATTATCCTCCAGCCGACAGTGACATTGAAGAGGACCTTGAAGGGCACTCCGCCCAGAACACACCCCCTAATTAGCATTCCACTCCCCCTGGTTGTCCTTTCCTCCGCCCTAACCACGCCTTTGTTCCTCCCCTTTTACATATGCAATGTTAGCCAGAAAGTTCTGTATTCCTAGTCCTGTGATTGGTTTATAAGTTGTTATACGCCCCCTGAAATCTCTGGTTGGATGTTTTACATTACGTGTCAGTTCTCTGTTGGTTTGTGTGTATCCCCGCCCTGAGATACTCTGTATATAATCCCCTGTCTTTAGAGCTCTTGGCTCTTTGCCTGAGCTTCCTTCTCGCCTCACGTCACCCGGCCACCCGGTCGGGGGAATAAAGGTTGAGGAACAGCACTCAGGCTTCGAGTCCTCCTTCCCCTTTACCTGCGCCTTGCCTCGTTCAACAGCTGCGGCCTTGCTAGAGCCCTTGCTGCCTGGGAAGCCGACCGTAGAGGCAGGTCTCAAGCCTTGCGGCTTGAGACCCTGAATAAGCTCCGGCCCCCGGGGAGAGGTGAGGGAGTCCTGCCGCAGCAGCGACTCAGCAGCGCACCTCACGTCTTGTCGCTCCTGGCTTGCCAGCCGGGCCGACGAAGCAAGCCCAGAGGCAGCGGCACATCTCTTCCAGGGATTCCTTAAAGTCGGAGTAATATCTTTCTGGTCAATAGCCCTGGATGGATTGTTTGTTTGTTTGTTTTTTTCCATTAACAAGTATAGTTTCCTGTGTGAAATATTCATGCTCTTGATATCCTGTGTTAGATTAACTAGTCCCATAGTTTAACTGTGGGCTGTATAAAGAAGTTGTTGCTTTTGCTTTGAAGCTGTTTAGTGGCCTAAATTTTTTTCTTATCAGCTTTCCCCAGTTGCCTGATAAGAGAATCAGCTTCAGTGGCAAGGGGCAGTAGGGAAGGTGAGGAGTGTGCCAGAGGACTTCAGCTGGTGTTTGGTAAAATGTGGATTGGTTTGAGCCCATATTGTGCCAGGATGTTACTAAACCAGAATTTGGTATTTGTGTAATGGACTAAATACTAAAGCATCAAACAGTGAGGATATAAACAAATGTAGGAGTAAGATTAAATAAGCAACCTTCTTGTCCTTGGATATACTATCAGTCAGTCTTTTCATTAATCTCAGTACTGCAATAATACATCTGAGATTGCCCACTCTTTCCAAACTGAAACAGTAAAATTCCTCCTTTTGTTGGGAGAGGAAGGAGGGATGGAGCATTGTGATTTGGAGATAAGTCACATCCTTCAGTCTTGCTCTTCCTAAATACCTGCCACTTCTGTCATTGTGTTGTGCTTCCTGTAGAGCAAAGCCCGTGGCTGCAACAATTTCAAAACAGCCAAATGTCAGCAGTTCTGAAATGGCCTATTCATTATATTGCAGTAATGCAGTGTCGGCCATCAATAGACATCTCATTTTGCTTTGCTCAGAAGCATTTTATTTTGCTTCAAGGGTTTGCATCATTTCTCCCCTGTTCTGTGGTAGAGCTGGAAGTTGTACTCCAGCAGCAGCTGCTGAGCACCAAAATATATGCTGATGGTTTCCTTATTGCATAGCTTGCATCTAAAATAGGGTGCATAGGCTCTCAGTTGTTTGCAATTGCTTCAAATTCAGGTGACTCACTTTTGTTCTAAAGGCCTCTTCAGACATGTGCTGTTGCTGCCAAAGAAGGAAGCCTGTAGCCACCTTTGGTAGCACATCACCTTGCCTCAGCAACATTGAATGATACAGTGACAGTGAACTATAATCAACTCTAAATGCTTTTGGGAAGACAGAAGAACCAAAAGCAGATGTGTCGTGGCAGGGAGACAAATGTGCTCGTTGTTTGGCTGCAGAGAAATGAATTTTGAGGAGGAAGAGGAGCTACTGGACTCCTATCCATTGTGAAAATGTCAAATTCTGTAGCTGTGGCACAGGGAAGTCTGGGGAAGCACTGACTCAGGTAACCAAGGAGAGTTCATCCCTTGAAGGTATGCAGACTAAGTCAGTGGTGAACTATAGTGTGTCTGAATACACATCATGATGAAGGTACAGAAAAGTAGTCATTAATCCAAGACTTAACAGATTGGCTTAAGTGTTCCCAGAATTGCTAGACTAAGCCCATAGCCTCCAGTTGATTTTGAACATACGTCTTATTCAGCAGCAGCTTTTTCTCTCCTTATATTGTTTTATCTTTCTTGGCCTCTGCACCTCACTCCTGAGCAAAGCCACCTGCTTGTGATGAAATGCTGCTGTTCTTCCTGACTCCATTATTTATACTCTTCTGAGAGAGATTAATTTGTAGGTTAATTTATGTGAGTGTCTTGCAGTTTCTGATATATAAAATATCAAGGAATTTACAATACCACAATCCTTTATCTTTCCAATATTTTAAAAAATACTCTTGGTCTCTTTCCATTTGAGTTTATGTCCAGAGTTGGGATTGACTTGACTGTTGCTTTAATGGTATGTGTCTTTGTGGCATTGTCTTTGCAAGGGTTGTGCATGTGTATATTTGTGCTCACAGCACAGATCCATCAGGAGAGAAACTATTTCCTGGTTCTGCTGAAAATGAGCATTTCACATGTTGGTTGTCTGTTGCTGTTGAATTTTCAATGAGTAGTGTGCGGGGATGGGAATTGTAACTGAGCCTCCTTAAAGTGCATACAGGAGTCTTCAAAGCTGCTCTTTGTTGTACTTCTCATGTGCATTTGGCTGTGGAGTGGAGTGCCCTCAGAAAGATCCTTTGCATCACAGGTGGCAGCCTGCAGCATGCAGTGTAGTGTAAAACTTTCTGCAGTCCCCAGAGTCCCTCACTGTCCCTCTGTGATAGCCATATGTGGGAATATGTGCCTCTCCTTGAGCACAGGAAATTAAGAAAGCAATAAATATCAAACTTCAAATGCAGCACTCTAACAGTAGAGCAGGCTTTTGCAAAACTGATTTTGCTCTGTGAGAGTAGTATTACCTATTTATGTCTTTCTGGATATAAGTATATTGAAATCTATTGATGGCTGGATTGAATTTTGAGCTTCCCAGTGGCTGATACACCTCCTAGGACCTTTAGTGCAGAGGTGACACAGCTGTGCCTGCTTTATGGATGGATATAATTTTTAACAATGTTGAGATGCTCTGATGGGCAGCTCTGAGGTGCTGAGGCAGAAAAGTGAGGTAGCACACAGAAATGGAAGACAGAGTATCTCATCTGGGGAGGATAGGGTCAAATATGGGGTTCGGGAAGGGGGTTGATGCAAAGCCTCCAGGAAAAGTTGAAAGCATGTGGAGATGATTTGTAACATAGAAGCATGCCCTGTTGACATGGGGTTAAGCCTTAAATGTTATAAATTGACACATCTACAGTGGCTTCAGTGTGGACTCAGACCAGCTGGAGATATGGTCTGGCATGTGCTAAGTTCAAAGCCCTTGCTGTTTCACATTTCCTTTTCTTTTATTCCAAATAAATCCTGAGCAGAAGGCAACTTGTGGTTTGGCTGGCAGTGATGCAGAGTTAATTTCTGGAGCAACTGGGTCCTGGGAAGGTGTGAACCAGGCTCTGCATTGCTTGCATGTGTGCCTGTGCATGGCAGTTGTACTGAGCAAGTGTCCTGGTGAGTCCGGTTTTTCAGGATGATCTCATTCTTCACTATAAAGCTCTGCAGCTTGTCTGCACCTTGGCTAATGTTGCTACTCTTGTTGCTGCAAAATCCTTGGCATTTTCACTTAAATTCACTACCAGGAAGCAAGGCTCAGCACATCGGTCACCAGAACACAGAGCTGCCTTTCCCAGTGGAAACCAACCTTTGACTCGCACATGCATTCTCTGACGGTTTAACCTTCTAATATGGTCTTAGTAACCTTCTAAATATTCTTAGTGTCTTTATTCCTGTTTTTCACCTTTTTTGGCTTTGCTGGGTTGTGTTAGTGCATCTTTAGTTTAAAAAACTTTGCTGTCTGTGAGGATTCTTGCGCAGTCAGAGATTTTGAAATCTCCAGCATAGGCTCTGAGACCTCTTGTTTTCCTAGTTATATACATGTGAAGGCTGAGATCTGAGCTGCCAGGTCAGACAATGCCCTGAGCTGCAGAAGCTAACAATGAGAAGATACTTTATCTAGAAACAGTGGATTGTAAGGAGCGTTCAGTGGGTTTGTGGGGTGAAGGTGATGCTGAGTGGTCCTGTTCATGCATGCTCTGCCTTGATCAGAGTGATCTCCTGTGACTCTGGGCCAATAACCCCTATTATATGATCTGTTTAGGCATGTGCGCACCGCTGGAAAAACATCTACTATGAGACAGAGTACATCTTGCCCCATGGCTTCTGCAACATCATTCCTCCCGACCTGCAGTCCAAAGGGAGGAAGCTCTTGCCCTGCTATGAAGGTAAGGAGTCAGGCCAAGAGTGGGGCTTATAATGTCCTTTGCTACACTTCTAGTACTACAGTTAACTTCACTACTGATTTGGTTAGGTTTTTTTAGGTTTTTTTTGGTAACTTGTGGCTGCCTTGCGGCACAGCTGTAGTGGCAGTTGGGTTTTGGATGAAGTTGGGAGAGGAGCACAATGATTGAGTTCTGTGGCTGGTAAAGTGCGTGGTTGCACTTTACTGGAGGAATAAAAAGTTTCTGGGTTGTGTTTTGAGGCAGCAGCTCTCCCCTTAGGTAAATAATGAGAAGATACTGATATGAGCTTGGCCTCTTATGCTTCATTGTGACATGAAATAAAAATCCTGAATTATATTGCAATCATGAACCAATTTGCCTATCTTATGGAAGCACTTTCATTTTTATGTTGTCATTTATCAGAGGATTGTGATATGGGACAGGTAGAATGGTTACTTTTCCTCACTTTGGTGTACTTCTGCAACAGTTTATATTAAATTGCTGCTGTGTTAAGGTCTGGATTTGAGGTGAATGCAGAGGGAGGGCTCCAGCTCTGAGCCATGGGTGGCTGTGCCTTTCAGTTCTGCACCAAATCCCATGTGCCATAATTTTAATTTCTCCTTCTCTAGTTCATGTGAGGCTTTTATGTCATGTTTCCTTTTTTAAAGACTTCAGAAGACAGAGTCTCCTTGGCCAAGAGCAATTAACTAAACTAGCGGCACAAGTGTATTTTTAGGTAGAAGATACGGTATCTCTAAGATTCTTGGCCTTGAGAGGAACATTTTGGGGAAAGCACCCTTCCCCCTTTCTTTCACTTCTTCACTGTAGGAGCTTGAGGAAATGTGGGAGTTTGGAGGACAAAACACAGCAGGGTTTGTTGTGGGCAAGACCTTTTATTTTACTTACTCACTTTTAATCGTTTGCCCTCCCATCCATAGCTGGCAGCAGCCAGCAGCAGGCTTGCTGCTGGCATTAGTGAGTGGGATAGGGGTAAGACAGTGAATGTCCCAGCAAGTTTCTCAGTTGCTGTCAAGTGGCCAGGTCCTAGCTTGGTGGCCTGTAAAGCAAGGTCTGTGATAGAACTGCGTCTGTTTCTTGCTCACTTTTCTGAGGTGGCTCCTCACCTCCCTCTGGGCTTTGCTTGGGAATCTGCCATTGCAAACTCACACACCTTTTGGAGATGGCATACACTTGTGCATTGAGTGTTTCCCTGCCATGAAGTTGGTCATTATTTGATATGTGGGAAGTTTTGAGGGACTTGTCCCAGCCATGCTAGCTACTGTGCAGCAGAGTACAAATAAGCTATGTAAGCCTTCCTGTTGTGAGCACTGTCAGTCCTACTGTATTTGTCCTTCCCTGCCTCCCTGCCCTCCCTGTTACTGTCAGCAAAATCAGGATAAGGCCTCACACTGATGTAATACACTGCAAATCATCTGATATTAACTTTTTTGTGGACAATGTGCACAGCCAGGGATGCCAATGGGGCTCCCTCTGAGCCTGTGTTACTGCTCCTGCACTGTCTGAAGCCATGGTGGGGATGTGGTTTCTGGAAGAGAAGAATCACTTGTGTTTGTCTATGCGTCATGTTTTTGGAGTAAAACTGCTATTAATCTGACAGGATATTTGCAGGAATTGCTAAAAAATAGAAATGTGTGGGCTTAGTACATGTAGAGCAGCCAGTGGAAAGTTGGCAGGGTTGATGCAGTACTATGCTGGCTTAATTTCGTTGCATGGTAAAGTGAAAATTGAAAGCTTGGGACTGATTTCCACCCAGCCCCCTTGCCCCATCAGACATGAAATCAAAGTGTCACGAAGAATGGCTGCATTTGTTTACTCCTGATTCTTTAAATTTCAATAAAACGAGCTCCAAGAGAGATAGCTGTGATGTGTCACACAGAGGAGTTAATTATTTAAGGTTTGCTGTGAACTAAGTTTGCAGTCATCCTTGTAACTTTTTTCCTTCACTTTCTAGAAGGAGCAGAAGAAATTTTCCTCCACTGACACTGATGAATGGCTAGTGCAAAGCATTGAGTCTGAAGTGCTTCTACACTGACAGCCTCTGTGGCCATTACTGGGAGGCTACCAGACCTGTGGCTGCAAACCCTGCACTAGGACACATGCTTTTGCCTGACAAGATTCCAGTGTCTCAGCCTTCTCTAGATCTCACCATATGCAAATAAGGGTAGACAGTAGCGTGCTTGCTTCCAGAAGCCCTGTTTTTAGTGCAGCTAAGGCGATAAGCCCCAACTTGTCGCTGTGAGCGGCGGTAAGGAGGGCAGATCCACACCAAGTCGTAGAAAGCAGAAGTGTGACAGACTTTATTTTGATTCTAACTTTTATACAGAGATATCTACATAATAGTGATTGGACAGTGTCATCCCACCCCTCAGCGGGATTGGCTGAAGCCTTACAGCTTCAGTTAGCAAAACATAAGATTAGAAAGAGAGTAAAATGTCCCAGTTTATCTTGTTTTCTTACAGAGTTCGTGAGAAGGAGAAAATTCTTAGGACTGCACGTCCACACCAACTCGTAAAGGATGCAGGCTAGCTGAGTGCACATCAGTGTCCATCCATAGAAGAAATGGAAATTTCCTGACTAGATGACACTGGTGCAACAGCATAGTAGTCTCAATCCATCTTATTCTTGCCTGGCTTCCCTGAAAGGGCTGACAGAAGTCTGTCATTGAGAGATAATTAGAACACAGCAGCAAACCTAATAGTTAAATACAGTCTCTCTGGGTAGGAACTAATCTGGTTTAGATGAGCTGGATGTCATTTGTGGTACAGCTGATGTATGGGGCCACAGTTTTCGAGGCAATACTTTCAATTGGTTATTTTTCCCATAGTTTTAATGGCTTTCCAAAAAAGGGAGCTGCCTCTTCAATCCCCCAAAGCATTCAGTTTGCAAAGAAGGATGGCTGTGTGTACTGTGACAGGCAGTCCAGCTGATGAGAAAAGCTGGAATGGTTTCCTACTCCTCTGTGGTAAGAATTGATGGTGGAAGTGGGGAAGACTGATGGTCCCTTTGGTTAGTAAATAAGGGGAATAGCACATGCTCATATTCCTTGCCTTCAAAGGAAAAAGTAATTTTTTCCACAGGTCCAAACCACATTTGGTTTTCTGGGAGCCATCAAAACATCCCTGCTTTGTGGTGGAAACTCAGTATCACAATGCTGGGTCAGAAAGATTACTACTGTTTCTTCCTAGAGTAGTGAAACACTGTAAGGTAGGAAACAAAAAGCTTTCAGCGCATACGATATTTACATCTTTGGGGATGATAGATTATTTTATTGTACTCTGTAGCTTAGCTAATGTTATGGCTTTGAAGTTTGCTTAGAGACTGACAGAGAGTTTTGTTCAACGAAAAGGTTCAGGGGCATTTACCTGTGTTGTTTTATGCAATTACTCTTCCCTTGGTCTCACTTCTCTTGTAACCTCAGATCATCCTGGCTACACTGCCATCTTCTTCTCTTTTTTCCTGTATGTATTATTCATGGCACATCTTTGAAGATGCAGAAGCTGCAGCCTCCTCCAGACTCGGCCTCATCATGCTACTTTGCTATCAGCTGTTGCTGCAGCAGTTTCATGGCTTGCAGTCAGGAATGCACAGCAATTGGCAGGCAGACAAGAAAGAGTAAAGAGGCGTAGAAACAACAAATTTGTCCTTGACTGCAGTTATTGCATGGAACTATGCAGAAACAAATGAATTTAGCTTCATGCAAAGGTTGTAATTCAGGTATACAAAAACTGTGAGCTGGTACAAAATCTGCACGATTTCCATCTAGTTGGTTGCTTCACTTCATGGCTGGCTAGCTGGCTATGTTGTATGAGTGACAGGTGTCACTACTGTGCACTGAAGTGAAGGTGAGCTAGAAGCAATCTTGGTTTTCATCCCTTTTGGGCTCATCCATTGCTTGGGAGAGGCAGACTGGCTCTAGGGAGCAGACAGAAGTCTGTGATGCTAGGATGTGACTGTCTAGGATGGGTGGCACCCCTTGGCCATGGGTGCATGGGTGGAAAGGAATCTTGCTTGGGTGTGGAGGCAGGTGTACATCACTGCAGATGGAAGTTAGGGGGGCAGACAAGGAGGGGTAGTTTTGTGCTGAAAGGGTTAGGCTGAAATCCAGGAGCCCAGTGTCTGTCTGTACTGGGCTGCTGGCTCCTTGGGGAGGACTACATCTGTCTTGATTCCCTCCAAAATGTAGTGTGCTGATGTCTCCTCTGTGTCACTAGAGCTTTAAATTCTCAAACAGCCGCAATGTCTGAGGCGTTTGGGCCTCTGTGCTTACATTTCCACTTGTGAAATGTCATGGCCTTGGCAGTGAAGACTGAAGCAAAGAAAGCCTGGAGACTGGAAGAAAGCAAATGTCACCCCAGACTTCAAAACAGGCAGCCAAAGAAGCCATTCAGTATTTCAGCCTTCTCTGCAATTTCTGTTGCAAGGGGTCCCTGTTTTCATTCAGCAGTGGGCCTTACATTTTCCTTAGTATTCTTTTGTTGTTGATGTACCTGAAGAAGCCCTTCTTGTTAGCCTTGATATCCTTTACCAGATTTAATTCCAAATGGGCCTTGACCTTCCTCATTTCATCATGCAAGGGTGGGGATCCTGCTATAGTGAAGGCAGGGCTTTTAGGACATGCATAGAATTATTTTTCAGGAAATGCTGGAGGGAGAAATCTCCTCTCCTTGGCTCTCTTAATGAAAAAAATGTTCACATTGATAAAAAAATATTTTTCCCAGGCAAATACTGCCTGGAGGATCTGTGTATGGAGAGTTAGCAATTCAGAACCCCAGCACTTGCTGAATAGCAATGGGCTAATGCAGGCTTCAGTTCTCAGTGGAGTTGTCATGCATTACTACTAGGAGACCCAGCTGTGCTTCTGGTCTGCTGGGATGCACATCTGCTTTGGCAGGACCCTGCCTTGGCCAAGAGTGTTGGGCATTTGGACTATAATTCGTGGACCAAGTCTCTATTCTGCATGGTATCTCCAACTGAACCTCTTCCTGTGCAATTGGTATGACCTCAGCAAATGTCTGAAATTCTGAACATCTTTATGATGTTAGGAAGAGACTGTACATAATACAAAAGGGAGAATGGTGTGTGTGTGTGTACATATGTCAACATAAAATATTTTGAAAGAAGGCAATTTTTATCATTAATTTCTTCTGGTCTTCAATAAGACAAAATTCAACTCCAAAGGAACTTGCTTGGTTCCAAAGAGGCAATTTGCTCATTGATTTCATTAAAATTTTTATCACTTAGCAATGAGTTAATGGGGCTTAAAATAAAAAAAGTATAAAAAATTTTCACAATTATCAGGTTATATGGTAAATTGTTTTTGAGCATGAATTACTGTAATATACAGGAAATAGTGATGGTATGGTAGATATTTGAAAATAATGCTCTGGAAAAAACTGCAAAGGCTCTGATCCAGCTGTAAGTTTCAAATACTTCCAAGATGAAAATATTTGGATTAAGGCAGGGTGGAAAGTGATTTTCTGTTTTTCGTCCTTTTCCTGTTCCCCACCCTGAACTTAATATATTCCAAGAAATGTTTTTTTCCTCATTATCAAAAAGATAAAGTAAAAATTCCTCTTTGACAGGGCAAATGATTGCTATATAAAATCCATAAACAAAAGCTATAGGATGCTGGTTGGGTTCCCTGTGTACTGGGAGCTCTGAGCATATGGCCATGAAAAGCAGGAGATCTAAACATCCTGCAAAAGAGACTGTTGTCTGATCATGTAGAAACACATGGCTTTTCCTCAGTCACTGTCTTCTTCCGGGAGCTTGTGTCCTGAAGCACCCCTCCACCAGAAATGTTTCTGGGGGCTTTGATCACTGTCATTGTAGGGGAAGATCACTTTATTTCTCTGAGGTAGTAATGGGCCTAAGAGTTAAACCTCCTAGTGCAGAGTCCGTTGCACACAAGCATGTGTATCACTTTTTGCTACCCCCTTCCGAGCTGTGGTGATCTGTCTGCCACAAGTGGAAGCCTCTTCTAATGCATCTTTACTGGAGTGATGCTGCTGCTATTTTCATGCTACTGTGGTACTGCTTGTTTAGTGTCTCCGTAGGCAGCACTCTGGCCTGTCTCCCCAGCTGGCTCCCTGCTATACTCTCTGATGTGGGTGAGTATGCTGCACGGTGCACGTTGGTGGCCGAGCCACTGGTAAAACCCAGGAGCCCTGCATGCTGGTGTCTCTCCAGGCTGTGTGAGTAGCAATGCAGGTGGCTCAGGTGAAGTGTGTGTGCTGTGCTAGGGATGACCACGGTTTGTTTTTTTCCCTTCTTCCATTCAGAGTACAAGAAGAAGTATGGGGAGGAGCACGGTTCATGCCAGGCAGGGATTGCGGGCTTCTTCACTGAGGTGAGCCGGGGCACATGCATGGAAGGGTTGGGGTTGGTAAGTGGCATGCCTCAGGAGGGGATTCCCAAGCATGGCTTGGACAGAGGGCTGAGTGCTTAGAATGATCCCTTCCTGCCAGCAAACACCCTTCTGCCTTGTCTAGCTTCCCAGGTGTCTGTTTCTTGCACAGTGGCTGCGCAGTGGTTTATACATGTGTCTCTCAAGGTCTATGGACAAGTATGAATTAATTGACTCTGAGAAATGTCCTCAGGGAATATTCTTATTATGTACATCCCAAAACTTGCATAGAGGTATTTCTCTGTCATTAGCTCTTTACTGTAAGTGATGATGTAAAACAGTCTTTCCTGGACCATTTTGTTTATGTATGTGTACCTGTGCGTGAATATAATGCACATATATACACATACCTACCAAAGATAACCACTTTTTTTCAGTTCTGCTACAGTTCTTTGTTGCAGAAAGATGGAGGAAAAAAATAGTGTGGTAGAATATATGCACCACAGTTGTTCTAAATACTTGACCACATTCTTTCCTGGACAGAAGTCTGTGAGCCATGTTTCAGTTTTGTCAAGAATTAATTTGTTCCCTTATGCATGGATTATTTTTTTTTATTAAGGTTTCAGGGTTGTGGCTTTTTTGCTTGTTTGTTTTGGTTTTATTTTAATTTTTTTAAGAACACATACCCACTCTAAATTATATATGCATTGATCTACAGAATGTATTGTCCAGGCTGCTACAAACAGAATAAAGGTTTTCTCTTTCAGAAGTTGCCTTCTGCCATTTCAGTAAACTGGGTTGGCAGGTGATGTTGCCACAAGGGCACTCTCGGGTAACTGGATGTTCAGCCAGCAGCATCTGTTTCCTGGCTGGTCTGCTCTCTCCAGCTTTTTTCTGTTCCCAGGCTTAAATTTTCCTTTGCTACCCTAGTTCAAAAGATATCTTTGAACTTTTATCACTTCAGCCTGATGGCAGCAGGAAGTGCAGATAAATGGCTTTTTGGGTCAAACAGGCAATCCTCTATCATATATTCAGTGCTGCGGATGGTAGTTGTTCCTGTCAGTAAATGATCCCTTGACCTCACAGGTATGGCCCGTAACAAGGAAAAAGCTATTTCTAAGCACATCCTGCTCTTTGGTTGGTTTTGCAGTCCTGTCCCTGTAGTCTCATTAGGAGAATCTCTTGTTTAACATCTCCCCACCGACTGGAACTGGTCAGCTGAAGGGGACTCAGATGTGATAGCAATTTCCCACAAGGATGGAGTTCACCCATGGCCTTGCATTGAATGGAGATGTGAGGAAAGCAGCTGTTCACATGTCTTCTTCAGGGATGGAGAACTTCCTGGCCTTAATGCTCCTCAGGCTTAATTTGGTCCCTTGCTGGAGGTATTTAAAACCACATCCAGGAGCGAGGTTTTTCTGCAAGGATGCTGGATGTTTCAGGACAACATTTTGTAAATTTCTCTTGAATGTAAATGTACCTTGGATTTTGACTCAAAAGCATTATCCCTGACCATCTAACTCTGAATGCTGGATCAAACTTTGCCTGATTTCTATGGTCTTTTAAAATGCTCAGTCACTCTTGGTTGTCTGTAAGGATCCCAAGCCATTTTATGATTCTATGATGACTCTATAGCCAGGTTGTCTCTCTAAGACCAGAGTGTATCTGATGACAGAGCTGGGCAAAATGGTCCACCTAGGACATAACGCACATCCTGCTTGTTGAGTGCATGGCAGCTGTGTAACTTCATAGTTGTAAAATCAAAATCCTTTGTGCTGTTTCCATCATGGTTGGTTGGTATAGCGTGTCAGCCAGCATCAAGGCATGATCTGTAGCTGAGTGATGGGTTCTGAGTGTGTCGCTGCTGGCAGCAATAGAAAGAGCAAACTCACACCGAGCTGTAGAAAGCAGAAGTGAAGTGTCTTTATTTTGATTCTAACTTTTATATAGAGATATCTACATAATAGTGTTTGGACAGTGTCATCCCACCCCTCAGGGGGATTGGTCAAAGCCTTGGAGCTTCAGTTAGCAAAACATAAGATTAGAAAGAGAAAAGAATGTCCCAGTTTATCTTGTTTTCTTACAGAGTTCGTGAGAAGGAGAAACTTTCTTCGGACTGTACGTCCACATGGGTGGGCTGGAGTACCTCTGTCTCTGGGTCTTCTGAAGGATGGTTGGGAAAGGCAGCAAGTAGAGAGATTTTTTGCAGAACTATGTTAGCAGGGATAAGCTTGATGGTTAGTAAGGCTGAGGAAAGTTGCAGCAGAAGAGCTGAGCAGAAGTGGCCCATAAAAGGGCAGTGTGTCTCTAGGGTATATGCAGTGACCTCCACGTTTGGGAAGAAGGAAGGATACTCTCTAAATGCACACAGGATGGAGATTGTTACAGATGGACTTATTATTGGTGTTTTAATTAAATATCCTGTCCCTTCTTCATTAATGTGTAAAGTTTTGATTGTTATTTTTTCTCCTACCCTCTCTCTCCCCACACACTTCTATTTTTCCTGTTGTAGGAACTGGTCATCATGGGGGCACCAGGATCTTACTATTGGACAGGAACTGTCAAAGTACTGAATCTCACTGACAACACATACTACAAGCTGAATGATGATGCTGTGATAGCCAGGAGGTACACATACCTTGGTAAGCAGCTCTGTGGTGCCCAATGGGAATAGGAAATTGTCCAACAACGTATTTCAAGGCTTTGATGCTATGAAGTTGATACTGATTTTTTTTATGGTGATGTAGAGCATTTTTATAAAAAAGTGTGAAAGGCAGAATATTTGAATTAAAGTGATACTTATCTGGAAGCAAAGAAGCATTAAAAATATTCAATTTTTCTTTCCTTGTTCTAACACACAAACACCCCCACTTTGCTATAATTTTTGGACTAATATAGAAAAGGCATTTTAATTGAACAGCACATTGGACTGTGGTGGACTTCTTAACATTCCTGCCTTTGCCCTGTGACAGGCAAATTATTTGTCACTAGTTAAACTGAATGTCTGCTTACAAGTGCCTTTAAAATGGGTACAACAACTAATTACAGAATTTGTATTGCAGATGTATATTTTCAACAAAAATAACACTATCTAAATGTGTCACTGGCAACTGAAGGAAGTTGTGAAAGGTTTGGCTATAAGTACATCTTTAACTCAATTGGTTTTTCTTGCTCTAAAACTAGCTAATGTCCCTAAAATGCTTAATTTAAAGGCTTCCACCTAGTCTGAAATGCCTAAGACTGTTGAGACCTAGAAGGCATTTCAGCAGTTTGATACTGTTTGACTAAAGTCTTGCACTGCCCTCTCATTATCCCCTTAACCTTTAGTATTTAAAAAAATACCATTTGGGAGATACTGCTTGGTGATAGCTAAATGAAGAGTAAATGTTTACCTGTGTGCAGTCATAAACAGGTTTTGCCACTGATAGACTTGAATTAAAGGGTTTGCCACATTGATGAGAGCCTTGTAATTTGTAGCAAAAGAGCAAGGCAAATACAAGAGAGACTTAGAAGGAAAGCTACTCTACTCATCTTTAGTTATTATTTATTATTTTAATATATCAAGTAAAGCTGAATCTTTGATTTTTTTTTTCAAATACACACTTTTTCCTTTGATATATTGTCCCATTTTTCTTCTTGCCTAGACAAAAGTCTTTTTAAGCTATTAACTTCTCTGACCTCTTTGCCTACTGTCCTCTTCTGTCTCCTCTGACCAAAAAGGAATACGATTTTTCAAGCCTTCCTGGGCAGTGATTTTAGCCAAAGGAGGACACTTCTGTCTGATCCAAGTGGGACTGTAGCTCTTTGACATGATACTTTGTCTGTGGTCATATGATCACTTTTCTTTGTTCGTGTATGCCTTATCCTGTTTTACTGCTTCCCTCTCTTTACTTGCAGCTGGCAAACTGCTCTCAGTACGAGCTCCTTGTGTCCCTTGGTCATCTCCACACACATGGCTTTCTTCTCTCAGATTTTGGAAGGGTGCTGGAGGGTGCTCTCTCTCTTCCCATCCCCATGAGCTTTTGAACAGAATATTGGTGCATCCTGAGCAGGATGATGTTGTTGAACTCTAACTAAGTGCAGCCTAGGAGTGGTGAAGCTTTATAAGCTTGATCTGTCTGGCTGATCTGTTTCTCAGGCTCTTTCCTTTCCCAGTTATTTATTTATTTGTTTATTTATTTCTTTCTTTATTTCCTTTACCACTCAGGATATGCAGTGACAGCAGGTCATTTCTCTCAGCTGACTACCACTGACATTGTAGGAGGAGCTCCCCAGGATGGAGGCATCGGAAAGGTGTGGCTCTTTATCAAACAGTAATGTGGTTGGATGCAACAGTACATGAAATGATGCAGCTCCAATGTGTATGAGAAGATGAGAGTTTTTTGTCTGCAGGGTAGTTTTGAGCACTGAGCAGGGGAGAGGTGAGGTAGTTTGGTGAAGTTGTCAAATTTTCTTGACCTGTCCCTCCTGACGCCTTGCATCCTTTGCCCCTCTTCCCTCTCTTTCCCACCCAATCCTTACAATACCCATTTTATTGAGACACAGACAAGATCTCTTTCGCATTGCTTTTTTTTAGGATTTGTGACATTTAGGTATTACTTAAAACTTTCCTAGAAGTGAAAATACTTGTAAAAGAGAATTTGTCTTCTGCTTGTTTTATTCACCCATTTGACTATTTCAGTACTTACTTCAAGGTAACATCTCTAATAGAATGAGATTAGGTGATTAGATGCCATTTTTAAAACTTCATAATATGTTGATGTTTAGTGTATTAGAGTCTGGGTTTTTGCCAGCTGTACTTAGAAATCTTGGTGATAGTTTCTTAAGAAGGAAGGAAACAAAAAAGATCTTCCTGTAGTCATATACATGTTCAATGTCCCAAAGATATAAACAAGTGAATGGCTAGATGGAAATGGATAGTGAGTTAGGCAAGCCTGGTTCTCCTGTGCTAAGTATCCATGTGCTGTTAGAGAAACTGGTAGAGGGTAAGCACTGTGACCTCTTATACTCTTCTAAACCAAAGGTGGAAAAAGTGGGAGTGGGGAGAGGGAGGGAAGGAATGTAAATGGTCTGCTTTTGTCCCTCTTTCTTCAAAATCCAATCCGTTTGGGACCTGCTGTCACCACTTGCTTGAGCAGAGATGTCCTGCAGCCCCCTTCCATCTTCCTCCCTTTGGCTCTCATGCTCTACAGTGAGAGGAGTTGTAGCCAAACCATAACAAGCAGTGAGAAGTCTTCATTACCAGGAACACTATCCTGTTTAGGCGGATTATTTTTGATAGTAACCATGTCCTGAGGGTAGCAGTGCAAGTTGGAAAATGGGATAAAAGTAGAGGATGAACTTTGTACTTTTACCTGATCTGGCATGACTAGGACATACAGCATATAGTAGCAGTACAGCTGCTACTGCAAGGACATGCATGAGAAAGACATAGTTTCCTTATCCCAGGTGTTCTGTTATGGCTGCTGCAATGCACCTTCCTTCCGACATGTTTTTTCTGTGGAACAAATTTAATTTCTCTACAAGGAGGGGGTAGGGAGACACAGCTGCTAGCAATAGATCCACAAGAAAGCAGCTGGCTCTGTAGTTTAAAGATTACTGCTCCAGTGGCAAAAGCTTACGTTATTCTCCTTTGGCATGGGATGTGGGTAGCAGGAACACAAGGCAAAGTGTTGGTAAGAGGTGCTGAATACAGAACATTACAATGAGCAGTCCTGTTGTACTTTCCAAACACTCTAATAAGCTGATCTTTTCCACTTTTCTGATAGAAAGTGATTAGCATTGTCACACCTTTTCACTTAAGTTAAAGCCAAAATTCTTAATGAGACTGGGTGTTTTCTCCAAAGTCACCAAGAGTGTTGTTATTTAAGACTGGGTTTGGAGTTGGGACACCTGGCAACATGCTGTCGCTGCTAAACATGCCACTGCAAAAGCTAGGGCGTCCTGTGTATATAGAGCAATTGTTCACAGTAAACCTGTGCTGTGTTCTTGACTGAAACCAGCTTTGAATTCTGTCTCACCACCTGTTAATAACTCACCACATATTCAGCTATGTCCAGTGCTTGGCTCTGCCACATGGCCTTGGAAGTAAGGGATTTTCTGTCCTGCAAACTGTGTGAGCACCTGCTAGTAGGGAGCCTGTCAAGTGCCAGAGGAGTCTCAAAGACTGACTGAACCAGCCTTTCTGTTGAAGGGAATCCCTTTCTACAAGCCATGCACTTTACATCTTAAATTTTGGTACAAGATGTGTTCTTGGACTTGTGTTCTCAATACTTTTATCCCTGAGGATTCCAGATTAAACAGTTTCTCCTGTGAAAATGACCAATGAGTAGGCTGTATTTGAATAGTTTCCTGATTTAAAAATTGTTTCAGACAGAAACAACGGAAATGCTGTGGGTGGTCTGATCGGGATTTCTGCTCTGACCGTTGATAAAGCATGGTGAAGTTTGCAGTGCAGTACGTGCAGGCACAATTTCTTGATAAGAGAATGCTCAATAAGAGAAGGGGAGCAGGGTTATGCATTCTCAGTCTTTTGCCCTACTTATTTTCAGGCTGTCTCCAGATGCCACTTGTTTGGGAGTTGGAAAGTTGCTTGGCTAGGTGCTTTCAAATGCACACATGTGCACATACATAAGCATACCAAAAAAAGTAGGCAACAAGATAATATTCCAGTGTTTCTTGTGACAAGCCTGTGATTTTTCAGGACAGTGGGGAACTCTGTGGCATCTTTTAAAAGAAGACTGACCAGTAAAGTGGTCATGAAGTTGGATCCTGGCAATAGCCATGATCATGATTTAGATATTATTTAGAAAACACGAGTGCTTCATAGTTAGTATTGGTTAACTTTTTTGTTTTTTCACTTTTCAGGTTTATATTTTCAGAACGGACAGACAATCAGGCTCTCTAATAAAGATTTTTCATGCTTCAGGAAAAAAGGTGAGCATTTATATATGTGTGTTTTCTATTAAGAGGTAGAGAGGGGGGAAATAATGGCAGAGTCATCCTGGAGCATCATTTTCATTCCACTCCTTCATAAGTTGTCCAGCAAATCCTGTTTCTTCTTATTGTCCCAGAAGAGCTAAACCTATTTTACAGATCAGCTGAATACCGTTTCTTCTTCTGTAGCAGTCATGACTGCAATGTCTCCTCAATCCCCATGTGACTGAAATAAAAGGTCTTGCTGGAAATAGTAATAGTGGTTCTCTTTAGTTTTATGTGACTGTAGCAGTACCTCTGAGATGTGGGGCATGGGGCACCAGGTGAGCCTAGATGCAGAGATTTCCTCTTAGTTGATGTTACTGGGAGATGTGGAATTTAGTTTAATATGCAAAGCCCCAATCTGTTTTCCTGTGTTGTGCTGTGACAAGGTGGATATTGCAGTTACAACTGTTTTGTGGAAGAGCAGTTTCATTGCTTCGAGAGGTGATGATTTCCCCCTTCCTATGATGAATCAGTCTTGCTTTCTGTTCTTGGGACTGCTTTCTTAAAGCTGAACTGCCCTCCCCCTCCATGAAATTTAGTGAATGCTAGTGAGATCTAGCTTCCCCAGCATGGTGTTATGTTTGAATGGGGAACAGCTTGTGTTCTTCATCTGAGGGCTTGCTGGAGTTGTATTGCAGGAGAAACATAAAAGTGGACAGTATTTCTGGCTGTAGGTAATGACAAAAAAATGCTTTATTTGGGAATAACTCAGTGATGAAATGATACCTCTTATCTGGGGTCGCCTATGTTCTTCTGTAAGGAGAAGAAATACAGAATAAAAAGGTTGCTGGAGGCTTTTGGCTCGGGGAAGACCTGCTACCCTCAGAAAGACCTAAAGTGTTTGCCTGTATCCTCAAGCTGGGAGTGTTACCATATCTTGTTATTTTTTTCCCAGCAAGACCCAGTTGCAATATTTAAAAACTTGCCTGGAATAGGGGATGTTAATTTACTGAATTTAATGAAATCAATTTAATGAAATAAACTACAAGGATGTGTAGGTGGGTGGTGCGACTTGTATTTTGGGGCCTCTCCAAAATTTTACGTTCTCTGTATTAGCGGAATTACAGACATCTTGAAAAGAAAAGCTCTCACAGTTCATCCAGGGCGTCTCCTGTGTTTGATTGCATCCTGTTAATTTCTTTCCCTGTTGTGCTCCTGACTATTCCTCAACCTAATTAATGAGCCATCAGGAAGTTTCCAGGTGTTAGCTAAAACCTTTCCCTTTTCAATTTAATTACTTTTCTCTCATATATAACTTAACTAATCAAGTATTTACATCATTCAAGTACTTCTAAGGTTCTTTTTCATTAGCATCGTCTTCTACAAATTCTCTAAAATCCAAATGAGAATTTTATTTTAAAAAGAAGGCTGTGCTAAATCACCTTTTTTGTTTGATTGCTGTGTTTTGTTTTGTTTTGTGGTAGAAGCAAAACCAGACCTGCTCAGCAATGAGCACTGCTTGGAAATGAGGTCTCACAAAATGCTACATCCTCCCCAGTGGTGTGAAAGTTCATTGCTCTGACATTCTTGTTAGACAGATGTGAACAGCAGGCCAGTTTCTTCCTTCCTTTTTTATTAATGGAGGCTGAACTAGGAAATCTAATGCAGACAAGAAAAAAGAAAATTCAGTACCTTGTTACAAATGTTAAGTGTGCAAACTTCAGGTTCTTACATGAACTGTGAGCACTGTGAACTCACCCATGCTGCAGACATACCATGTTGCAGTTAAGTAAATAATAGCTTTTTCCTGAAAACTGCCTGAATACATAATAAAATGCTTTTCATAACTTTTGTTCCTTACCCATGAGAAATTTACCCACGAGAAAGTTCTTTTAAAACCTTTGTGGATTAAAAAAACAAACAAAAAATCCACAAGGGAACTTAAACTACAAAATAACTGGAATCAAATGATATTTGAGATCTGACTTTAAACCCACACAAGCACAAAAATTTGCATTAACAGACTGAAAGGTTATTCTTCAATCACCACTGCATGATACATTTAGTGACTTTTAAATCTTACAGACTGCATAGAATAGAGTTGCTGCTGCCCATCTTCTAGCAAGCCCAGTAGTTCTGGTTTGTGCATGTTAACTTACAGGCACGGAAGACAGTAGGTCATAGATCTGCAATGAAGAATGTAAAAACATTAAAGAAAAGTGATTAGTTCTTTTTAACATCAAAAATTATTTCTTTAACCTCAGTTTTTTCCTACTTTGTAGGAAACAGCACTTCGTATTTGAAACTGAGAGCTATCTTTCCCAGTTTCCTGCTGAAGTAGCTTTTAATTTTGAGGCTGTAGTTTGTAGCTGGTTTCAAAGAGTATGCCTTGTGTTACCTTAGCAGAAGTGAATGAAACAAGGGTGAAATATCATTTTTGCTTTTGGTTTTCGTCTTGTGTTTAAATGTGTTTTGAAATTTGTAATGTGGGTGTCGGTTGGGAGATAGTTTTTAATGTTCACCCAAAAGAAAAAATCATGAAGTGAAATTAATGTATTTCTTTATTTCAAGCAATTAAGTTTATCAAGCAATAATAAGCGGAGATTGAAAGTGGTTTATGTTTTTTGTGTATCAACTGAAAAGCTTTTATTGAAAGTCTTTGTTTCTGTATCACCTTACCTGCCTGTACCCACAACCAGTATACCCTTTGACAGTGATTGATACAAATAAATACATATAGAAGAGGGAAAAACACCTGTTTTCATGGCTTCTTGCCTATTTTTCTTTTTTTCTTTCATTATTTCTTGAAGGTATCCCCAGATCATCTGTGGTACCCAACTTCAAGGAAGTTTGGCACTGGGCATGGCTAATCACTGTCCAGGTCTGGTTTGGGAAACTCATTTCACCCCCTTCCTACTTTTAAGCATTTGACAAGCAAAGGCTAGTCGAAGAAAGCCCTTTAAGTGTCTCACTTAAATATGTCCCATGTTCTATTCTCTTGGTAAAACATCCAGGCTTCATGCACTGTTATAGTAAAGTGCTTTCATTTCTGCCAGAATTATTCCTAAAGCTGTCTCTATAGGAGTGCTTATTCCTAAAGCTGTCTCTATAGGAGTGCTTATGAGTGATAAAGCAGCAAGTCATCATGTGAAATTAAAATAACCAAATCAAATAAAAACCACGCCTATATGATTTCCTCCTGTGTGTGGGCAGATACTGAATGCTTTGTTGTGACTCAACTTGGTTACAGATGGGCTCTTACTTTGGCTCCTCCTTATGTGCAGTTGACCTGAATTCTGATGGGCTGTCAGACCTGCTGGTTGGAGCACCTTTGTTTTCTGAGATCAGAGATGAGGGTCAAGTCACAGTCTATATCAACAGAGGAAATGTGAGTATGTACAGGAGATGACTTGGTAGGGGGTGAGGCTGTGGGTCCCTGGCAAGGTAATGCTTATGTCCTTCCAGCACTGCATGGTGAAACTTGATGTCTCAGATAAGTGGGGCTCTAGATGTCTTTAGCAAAGCATGAAGTCACTGGAAGACTCATCTGGTATCGTAGTTTGCCAGACGCCAGCCCATAGTCATCACAGACCTATGAATCTTTCAAGGAGGTCTGAGAAAGTTTCTGGTTATATGTTGAAACTTGGTGGCAATTGTGGCTTTATGTGGATTTGATGCCAAAACCAAGTAAGAGTCAGCAGCTTTGACTGAGTTTCCTTTGTGTTTTGGGTGGTCAGTAAAACCTAAAACATATATTAGAACACAAATGTCTGAGGATTGACGAAGAGGAGGGAAAGCAGAGATTGAATTCATGTTACTTTTACATAATGCCCCATATAGAGATTTTAGGGGAAGTTCTTATCAGCTGGTCTTGGAAAAGTCTGAACTTTGTTGCATGGGCAATCCAAGGCCATTCTTATGTTTTATTTATAGGAAAACAATGGTTGTTTACATACTAATAAATATTTAATATTCAGGTCCTAAAGCTGCTGTCTTAAAGGAAGAGTTGTTATGGACTAAAATTAAATTGACTTGTATTTAGTGAACTTTGAGTTTATTTATGCTAGACTTCAAATTCACCAGAAGTCCTAGCATTTAGGAGATTTCAGAAGTGTTTTTGCTGTAATTTATTTTTTATTACTGCTCCTTTAATTGAGCTTCACTTTTTCAGTTTTATCCACAGGAGTTTTCATCTTTTGTGTTCCAGTGTTGCTGTTGGGTCCTCAGGGTAGGGTGCAGAATGCCACATAGATAGCCAACATTTCCTGCTCACAGTGAGAGTGTACATGAGTTAATGCTTATCTTCTATAAAATAGTCAAGAAGCTAGTATGAGTTTCTTATACTCCTGCACCAGGAGTGTTAGAATTACTTGCACAGGCAATGGCTTGCAGGATTGTGGGCTTTATTTTGGGCAGTGGACATTTTAAACTTTGTTTCATTCTGCAAGCAACATTGCTTAAGAGGTTGCTGCAGAGGATCAAAGGAATTTGTTTTGTAAAACAAGCATGCATAGTGATGCTACATTTAAAATGCTTATATTTTGCCCTTTCCTGTGAGAACTGCAAAGAATTGAGTCACACGTACAGAACTGCCTGTCTTCTCTCTGTTGTGTTTCAATTTCATTATATAGAATTTTCTTAAAGTCAGCAACTCCTTGCGGCTAAGTAAAAGATTTTAGTACATGTTTCAGAGGGTAGCTTATTCTCATTCACAAAGGAAGCAAATCCAAAACAACCCTGAGGTGGGTACAGACTTAGACTGTGTAACTAAATGCTTTTTCTTGTGGAAATGTTCATTTTCCCTGAAGGGAAGACTGCAAGAAAATAAAACTTACCTATCTGACCAGGAGGTGGGTGGGCAAGAAATACCAGAGCCATATAAGGCTTCTCATGGCATAATAGTACAAAGCTACTTAATTTTCAACTTTTCTCAGTCTCTTTATTTCATTAAATATCTTTCCTTATTCTTAATTTAAGAAGGCTTTTGGAGGACTTTGCTTTAATCCTTCTGTCCTGTACATAAAATGTTTTCAAATCCAATTATCAAATGTTCTTTGCTTAGGGGAAAAATACTCCTTAGCTCTCTGGAATTTAGCTGAATAAACTTGGACTGGGGATTTCACTCCTTGGATGTAATCTGCCAGTAGAGCAAACTCTGGGCTGTTACATTTTAGGCATCTGAAAACTTTCATGATTCACCAATCCCTGTGACTGCATTTAATTACATCTCTGAGTTACTGTTTAGTTAATTTACTATTTTGGTTAAATCATGCACTCCTTCCTTTGGTCTTCTCTTCCCCCTTTAAAACTAAAATCCAGAAGGTTTAAAACACAAGTAAATTCGATTTCTAGAGCCCAGGTAATCTGACTGCAATGAGAGCAAGAGGCAGGCTGCAGCTCTGCCCCAGGTCATTCCCACAGCACATGGGCAGCTTCCATGGGGAAGGCTTGCCTCATCCAGGCACCATTTCCCTGACCCTATTTATTTCTTGCTTGCTAGGGAGTGCTGGAAGAGCAGCTCACCCTGGACGGTGACAGCGCCTATAACGCACACTTTGGGGAGAGCATGGCTGCCCTTGGCGATATTGATGACAATGGCTTCCCAGGTCAGTGCAATTTCCTCCATGGCCATTTCTCCGTAAGTGTGAGAATGCTGGTGACACTGTCAGTCTTGCATGGCATGCATTGCTTATCCAGACCTGATTAGCACCTGGATTCAACCTAAGGATAAATCTGCTTGTGTAGGATTTGTGTGTTAAAGCCTTTTGTAGCTGACTGTCCTTGATGTTGGTTTAGTTTGTGTCTGTGCAGGTCACACCCCAGTCTCATTAACATTGCTTTGCTTTCCTTGCTGTTGTATTTTTTTCTTCCCTGCATGGTTTATAAAAGGCTTTAGATACCCTCACCCTGAACAAAACAGAAATCTATGATGTCTGACTTCTTGCCCATTTCTCTATGTTTCCAAGCCTTTCTGGTTTCATTGACATGATATCATTTCTTATCATGAAGTATAATTCAGAAGTAGCTTTTCACTCCTGATAGCACATAGTCCATTAACAGTCTCTCTTCTGCGTTGTTCTCCCCCTGTTCCATTCTCAGGATGCTCAGTGTGAGACCCCATGCTGTGAGAACTGTAGGTGAGAACAAAATGTTGATGCTCCTTTTCTGCCCTGGTTTCTGGAAGTGCAGATTAAGGACTTCTAAACAAAGGCCAACTTAGTGTGTGCCTGGATTTATTTCTTCCAGGCCACTCAGGACACAGTATCCCATTAAGCCTATCTCAGCCTCATTTCAAGTTGCCCTCACAAATCATGAGCATGCTCTTCTTCTGCATTTGGACATGCGTTTGTGTGTTCTTGCTGATACTTGTAGGTCAGTCATGGTGATGGTGAGACTGCAGAGGGAGTTGGATCAGTCCGTGGGTATGGACTTAATTTTAGCAGATAGCATAGTCACTAGATCCAAGTAGGAGAGGAGAATGGGAGGTGGGATCATGCTTTCTGCAGGAGTTTGCAGTTAAATTGGATCAAATGTAATTTGAAAGTTCAGTCTCAGCAGCCGTTTTTTCATTCTTGCCTATCCATTTAATATACCCAGCCTCTTTGTAGAGCCTTGGATTTTCAACCAACCTTAATGTACTGCTGCAGTAAATATTTTGTCAGTCTTGTCTTGGTTCGCAAAGCTGATTTTCTCATGGGTTGAAGATTTGGTTATGAAAAGATTCTAAATTCACTTTTTTGAGTATGGTTGCTGGTTGATAAACACATTTTTGTAACAGTACGTGTTTCTAATCAGGCACAACATCTGATTCTGTGAAACATACATATGTGTAAAAATTCGTATGTATTTGTGTATTTTTAAAGTTTATCTTAACGTGAGCTCTTAATTAAATCAAACAAGTTCCTTCTACCCAGGTTCATATAAGCTGCTGATCATCTTTGTCATGGGGAGCTGTTTTCCTATGGATAGTTACATCCTAAAATTAGGGAAAAGTTGGATTAATGAAATGGACTGTGAAATCTGCACTGTTTTACAGATGTTGCCATTGGAGCGCCTAAGGAGGATAACTACATAGGAGCAGTGTATATTTACCATGGGGATGCCAATGGTATTATACCTCAGTACTCTATGGTATGTGACACTATTGTTTATGATCCCTGTCTGAAAGCCACTTTCCCAGGACCTGCAGAAATAAACCATACTTAAGAGTCCCTTAATAGGTAACCTTGTCATAGCTCTACATCCTTTTCTCAGTCCTGGTTTGAAGATAGCTTCTCCCAAAGTTTGTCTGTATCTATGCTGAAAGGTAAAATTATGTCAGGAGGTATTTCTTACTGTCTTGTTACAGCTGTCAGCTATATCTTCTTGAAATAAGCAAAGTCTTAAGGGTTGAATGTTAGTTTTTAGAGATAGTACTGATGCAGAGGAGCAATGAAAACCCTGGAAAAGTTGAGCATGCAAATTATGGAGAGGCCTGTGGGAAGTTGGGAGGTTGCACTTTCTTCCTCTAGAAGCAGACTTCGTGAGAATGAAGAGGTACTAACTGTTCTTTTGTGCCTCTTTACCCACCTTGTTGGCCTTCTTGCATTCTGACAATATGTCAGAAGGCCATTCTTAGGTGCCATCCTCCTTACCCACTTATTATGAAGAAGAACCTTGTTTGGGATATGCTATGGTGTCTTGTGCAGAGACGACACAGTGCAATTTAGCTGCTGTAGCCAGGCAGTAGAGAAGATAAATTTATGCTCATGCTGCTCAACATGTGTCTCCTAGTCTCTGTCTTGCACATTTTATTGTTCTGAAAGCCTGAGTCTTCCCTCCCTCTGTGTGTTTGACGTTCTGGTTGTTTTGTTTTGTTGCTGGGTAGGATCCTTAATAGTAAATTAGTTTTAGAATTAAAACACAGAATTAAAGAGTTTAGTGGTTATATTGGCAACTCTTTTAACAGACTATAAAAATGTAATCTTTCTTCCTTTACCATGTATATGGCATGCACTCCTTTTGAGCAAAAAGGAAGTTAAGTGACTCTTTAGTGCCTTTTAGAAGTATTCATAATGTGTGGCATGTGGAGGATTCTGTCTGATTTTTGCTGAGAGCCACTGATTGAGAGGTTCTTCTCTGAAAAGCCCAGAGCTTTCCAGCTCTTGCTGAAAAGGATCAGATTTTTTTTCTTTTTTCTTTCTTTTTTCTTTCTTTTTTCTTTCTTTTTTTTTCCCAGTTGTTTTTGGGTTTTGTGTTGTTTGGGTTTTTTTGTTTGCTTTGATTTTTTAGTTTGGGTTTTTTTTGGTCATTCATGGGAAAATTGTACATTTTTTAAGGAGGACAGATCAGCAGGGTGGGAAGGAAGGCATCCTATTTGTGAACTCTCCCTCCCCATTGGAGCAAGGCCAGGCAAATACAGCACATCTCTCCACTTAGTCAGTGGGAAAACACCCAGCTCAAGCGTGTGGCAGGGTATGTGGTCATTGACTCTTGATAAACCGTTCCTATCATCATCCCATGTCCTGAGGCAGCCAAGGGGGCATCCCTTACAGGCATTGTCTCTGTGCCATTTCCCAGTGTCTGTGCAAGGCACTAGACAAAACACTGGTTCAAGTCCTGTGTGCAACAAAAACTGTGTAACAACTTCAGCTCTTTATCTACCCGCCCTGGATTTGAACCTGAAGGTGGAAGACATTTTGTATCTTATTACAATATTTCTGATCCATCTTAATGCTGTGGAGTTCCTCTTTGAAATAAGCAGTGAGAGGTGGAGGGGGACGGTTTCCAGCAGGGTATATATTTTCACCCTCTTCATTTTGTTAGCTCTTCCTCCTCCTTCCTCCCACTTTTGTCATTTAAAGTGCTGGTAAGTGTTGTTCTCTGATGTCCCTTCAACAGCTTCAGTGGCAGCTACTAGCAGAAGCAGCTGACTTGGCTTTGTGTCCTGCTGTTTTCACTTATGGTACTTAGAAGCAGTGTTATGTCTTGTAGGCTGAAAGAGCCCACAGATGTCTTTTAGGTGTTTGCAGGTGGGATTTACCACCCTAACTGGGACCCCCAAAAACGCAATGCGAGTGTAATGTGGGGATGAAGTTACTTCCAGTTGTCTTAAGCTTACCTGCCCACAAGTATGGAAAGAGATCTGTACCCAGAGGAGCACTGTTTTCCCTTTAAACTAACTGTCAGATATCTTTCTTACCTTAACTGGTCTTTTTTTCCATAAATTTCCTGCCTGATCTTTTGTCCAATATTACATTCTTTTATGGGAGTGCCACGAGAAGTTGGTCACATGTCGCAAACGGTGAAGCACCTCCAACAGACTTAAAATTACTTCATGGTTTCCTCTGTTTATAACTTCTGCAGTCAGAAGTTGATTTGAGTTCAGGTCTTGCATTGGTGGCCCAGTAGAATGATTGAAAGCTGGGAGACTTCTGATTGCCTTCTTAGAAAAAGAGATTTTGATATGTTAATTTGCTTCAGACAAAGACATTTACAATGCAAATAAATTAGAGAAAGTTTTGTGTTAGTAATTAAAAAAGAAAGAAACTATTTTAGAAGTTAATTAGTCTTCGTTTTGGGAAGGCAGAAATGAAAGATAACTTCTAAACTGACAGAAAATACTCTGTAATAGATGATGAAAATCAGAATTTCCAAGTGGGATGAAAATTAATCATTTTGACTATGAGTATGCTGGCAAACTTGGTGAAAAGAAATGGTTGTATGAGATTTTCTGTTTTAACTAATCATAAATTTTGTTAAGATGCTTCTTAAAATTTTTATTCACAGAAATTAGGGTAATAAAAAAAATAAATTAATCTCTTGGGTGCAGTTATATTTTTTCCCTGTGAAGAAATCTGTTTGATATGTTCCTTATTTTGCTTGGGTCTGCACAAGGATTGTAATGCAGGTGTGGGTTTTTAGTCCAAGTCAACACTGGTCTCCTACTAGCTGAGAGCAGAAGGGCAGTCAACAGTCTTCCTGTTAGGCCTGTGTGGGTGAAGTGCATGACAGCAGGTGCATAGCACTTCCAGCCCACAGAAGAGAGACCCAGTGGCCATGAAAATCATGCTTGAATGTTTTGAGATTTTTTGTTTTGGTAAGGGTTTTTTTTTCGAGGATTCGTTGTGTTACTGACTAATTTCACTTGTGTGTTTTCTGCTGCAGAAGCTGTCTGGGAAAACAATAAACCCAAAGCTGCGTATGTTTGGCCAGTCCATATCAGGGGGAGTTGATATGGATAGCAATGGTTATCCAGGTATGTCGGCTACTCTGGCAGTGAGAGCATCAGGAAAATACAGCAGCAGGCTGAGAAAACAGCAGAGCTGGTTGTTTTCAGGCTGCTAGTTCCTGCCATTGCAGGTGGTCAGCAAAACTGAGCTGCTTTTTCCGTTTCCCTTCTACCACTCAAAACTCCTGATACAAATTTTAGGTGATTGCCTAATTCAAGTATTTGAACAGTCACAATGATTGAGGGTTCAGTATCTGGCCAAGGTTTTAAGTTTCTGGGAAGCTGCTCTTTCAGGATGGCAGTCTTAAAATAACACAAAAAGTAGACAATAGTATAATAGTAGCAATAAAAATCAAACAACGAAGCAGAAGTGAACTTCACAGAACTAATCCTTCAGTTACAAGAGTTATGACATAATGATATTTGAAGGGAAAAACTGGCTAAATCAGAAAATGCTTTTTTTATATTCATGCTCTGTAATTTAGCAACAGATTTGGGAGAACTGAATTCCATGCCTCCTTTGTAACTGCCTCGATATTACAAACATTTCAGATATGACTGTTGGAGCCTTCCTGTCAGACAATGTGGTACTTCTGAGGTGAGATGTCTTTTTCATTCACTGTTATCTTCTTCTGTTTTCTGTTTATATCTTATGTGGTCCAAGTCCAGTTTCCTCCCTAGTTTATTGTGGCCAGAAGAAGCGAGCTGGATTACTTTTTAAGCAAAACCTTAGACATGAATGATATCAAAGAATGCAGTCTAATTTAAATAGAATAGTGGGCAGTGATAATAATCAGGGTAATACCTACTCTATGAAGAAAAAAATATGTGTTGCATCTCAGTGCCTCTTTAGAAAGGTTGCTCCTGACTTGTGACAAGCCTTTTTTATTATTCTGATGTTTACCTAAAGTAAATCAATTGTGATTTAAGGGAATGCAGTTGAGCAAAAAATGGGCTGTGTAGGATCCCAGGATGTAGTTTTGCATATATATAATTTTATAATGGGATGCAGAATAAAATAAGAGTCTTTGGGGGAATGAAATACGGATACGTTTTCAATGCACACCGGAGCTGGGCTGCAGGTGGAGAGTTAGAGTACAAGTGAGATTGAGATACAAGGACCTGGGGAACAGACTGGAAAGTTTGAATTTTGCCAGTAGGTCCTTTGTTACACTTGTTAATATGAAATAAAAAAATCCTTTCAATAGTTAGATCTCTTTAGGAATTCCTGCACCGTAATGGAAGATACAGGGATGGGGTGACCCTGGTAAGACAAATGCTGGAACTGCAGAACAGATATGCCAGCCTGCTACCTGTTCAAGGCAAGAGAAACTTGGCTCTGTTTCCATTTGAATCAGTTACAATGAAGAAAAAGAAAAAGGAAAGGGAGGGAAGAAATAAATACTTTTGGTGGTCAAATCTTTTGAGGAGTTTTCTCGTTCTTCATCATACATACAGAGAATGCGAATAACTGCTTCTGTAAAAAGGTGTGCCATGCGCCAGATGGGAATTCACAATCTCACGTCTCTGAAGCTACTAGAAAGAAAACGGTGTTTTTCACCTACATTGGTGTTACATGCAGAGGGGAGAAGACAAAGTGAAAGGATTACTGTGATGTTTAAAACCACATACATCACAACAGCATGATGACCCCTGTTCATGCATTCAGTTATGCTTGTGCATTTCAGAGGAAATTAGTGCGTTACTGACTAACTTTGTGAGCAGCTTGATTAATTTCTTTTACTACCAATTTACAGTGTGTCCCTCTTGCTGTTAGTGATGGCTTTTCTCAGTCTTAGAAAATTCAGAGCCAGACCCAGTTAAGAGGGAAAGGGTATTTTAATAAGGATCCTTAGGTGCACCACTTCACCAAGGTGGAACATGTTGCAATGCACATCCCATGGTAAATCGCGTATACAATTTATAGACCTTACAAATTAGCATATCTAACAAGGGTACCCAATAAGGGGCTTGGCTGAATGGTGTGATATTCTCCCCATCTGTGGAATTCCCCCCTGGATGGGCCGAATCTCTAGTTTACAGGATATGTTCTAGAAGGGACCTTGGTTCTCAGATAGCTCAGATAGGGTTTTCCAGCCTCCAGCTATGCGGGTTCTGGGATGTTTGGTCTCCCGGCTTAACAGAATACTAGGACTATGCTAAGTTATCAGACTTAAGCAATTACAAGTATGCACCTAATACTGTGGATACATAAAAGCTATATAAAAGGTATATAAAAGAAAAGGCAAAAAATCATCATGGCATCATTAGGATAAAGAGATAAACTTTTTCTCCCCCATGCCTCCCGTCGCCCTTCCTGCTTTTGTGAAGTCCTTTAAGTAAAACCAACAAATGTTTTGCCAAGTGATATTTAATGGCTTTGGTGGAAGCTTTTCTTGACTTGGGGCAGATGCATTCTGTTGATCATGTGTATGGCCCTTTGACAGATGTATTGGGTTGTTTTTCCCCAGTGAATAACCAAGTGACATAACATTAAAGAAAAATCACATGGTGCATGATAGCTGGAGAAATACTTCCTTGAAGGAGAAATATTTTTCTAGATCAGTTATAGCATTTACTTTTTTATGTCTCCCTAAGCGTTCAAAAAGAGTGGGTTTTTTTGAAGGTGTGAAATGATCCTAGGATGCTGACTCTTTTTCCACCCTTTCCCCTACTGTATCTATTTCTAAGGCTAGCATTTTTTTTTTATTGTCCATCTAAAAATATGAAATTGCACTGTTATTTCAGGCTGTGGTAAGAGTCTGAGCAGCTGTATCAGAGATTGATGTGAATCTTGTTCCAGTTCATATAAATCAGATGTAACCACAACCCCTGCTCTCTTCTCCCTCTCCCCTACCTCTAAATTTAAGTGGCTTGTGGAGTGAGAGTCCTGAAGTGGTTTACAAGTTCTGGACTTGTATGGCTGCTGGGACTACCTTAGAACGGAATCTGCTGGTTGCTGCACATTTTTTTTATTACTGTAGTTGGTTTTGGAAGAACATGTTCATCTCGAACATGTACAGAATTGAAAACAGGGAGACTAACACTCATAATTTTTGGGCTGAAGTCCTGCACTGGAGATGGCTCAGAAGTGCCTGTGTTTCTGGGTCGCTTTTCCCAATCAAGCTGCTGGGGCTTCTGTGTTGTGTGAAAAAGGAAACTTTTGAGGAATACATTCAGTGCAGGTAGCTTGGTGTGCAAACTGCAGATTGAGCTCTGGGTGATGGGAGCCTGAAGCAAGAGGACACTTGGGGACACCGAGACACAGAGGGAGCCGAGGACTCAGGAGGCAGAGCAGAAACTTTTGTGTGCTTGGACTGTGAGGGTATAAAAGCCCACAGGGTCCTTTGTTCGGGGTCCCTCCTTGGAGGCACCACCTCAAGCTGTTTCTGTGTTACTGCACTGTGAATAAAAGGCTTTATGAAACTATGGGAAACCTGATCTATGTGAGTGTGGTGTGTGTAGGCAGTCAAGGGGGGCACCTGTCCGCTTACTGGAGCCACACATTGCAAACGGGCTTTGGTCCCAGCAGTTAAAGTCTCTGGTGGTAGGAGTGTGACTGCCTGAGTGCCTCCTGGATGGTCAGACAGGGAAGTTTCCTTAGCAAGACACCTGTGCCTTAAGGCACTCAACTTGCTCTGTGATTCTGGCTGAGGTCTCCCTCAGCCAGGAGTACTGGTAGCAATAACCTGGTGCTGGAGTTGCAAGAGTAGAAAGCTTTTGTTCACAGTGCATTGGGTAATTCCTGAAACACAGTTCAGCAGCGTGATCAAAGTATTCAATCCTTGTCACTTGCCAGGAGGGAATTAGCCAAACATTTCTTCCTTCAGACAACATGCATGTGGTGTCTGTTGTCCCTCTTATACTGTCAGAAAAATTATATATAAATCCATCTCCTGTGGAGGACCTCTGTGCTCTCTCCTTGACTTTCAGATCACAAATTTGACTCTAGACCATTCTGTGGAAACCCACAGTCTCTCCCTACCTGTCCCTCTTCATCCAAGATGGTTAGCAACCAGTCTCATTTGCATGAACTTGTTGTTCTTGTTTGCTGTTCTGGTAATTTTGTTATCCTCCTCAGTCATCAGGAAGGCTTTATGCAACCTTTGTTGGAGATGATTATTGTTATTACATGTTATCGGTTTCCCTAGCTGCCTACCTGCAGTCTGTATCTGAGCACTGAACTTCAAGCTGACATTACCACTTTCATTTAAATGCTAGTAGCTCTTGCCAGCTAGCTACAATCCTAATTTATTTTACAATTCAAATGTACTCTCTTATTTTTCCTGTCTGCTTGAAATTGTGCAGTTTACCAAATTTGCTTTCTTTTCCTTTGGCTGAGAGTTTCTCTCTGAATGGTCACTCAATTCTACTTCTCTGTTGATCTCCAGATCCAGGCCTGTCATTACCATGGACATCGCCATTTTCCTGCCCATATCTATCAATATCACGGCTCCTCAGTGCCATGATGGTTTGCAGCCGGTGAACTGCCTAAATGTCACAGCATGCTTTCGTTTCAGTGGCAAGCATGCTCCTGGAGAAATAGGTAAGGTACCTGTGCCAGCCCTAGACAGGAGCACAGGAACAAGTTGACCCAGAGTTGAGGTCTCTCTTTGTAATTAGTAACAGAGCTTTTGTGTGAAATAAGTAGTTTCAACATGAACATGGACCATACAATCCAAGAAAGCTGGAGGCTTGAGAACTTTCTTGGGTATGTTTTTACCTTCTGATGAGGCTGATATAATACTGAGGCAGATTCTTCTTGAGTGAAATGAAGGAAATGTCTCCTTGGGCTTACTGCAAGGATAGAGAACATAGCCTTCTGAGTTCATATTCCCTGTCTACCCCTTGATAATACATATCTGTGTCCATATCCTCTATTAATGTTATCAGAAAACAGGTATGATTTGCTCTGGATTAATAGTGTTTGAAAGTCTGCAAGGAGCTCTTGAAACAGACACAAGAAAATCCTTTTGCTGTGCATCGGTTTATGTGTTTGTAAAATGATTATAAATAGCCCAGTATTTTACTGATTGCAAGAACATCTTCCAGATTAGTTAGTCTCTGTAAAACACTTGAAGTTTCTGAGGTGAATGGAATTGTGTAACATGTAATTGTGCAAGTCTTTATGTCTTGACTCTATTAAAATACTACTTAAGTCTTTTACATCCCAATGCTTACAAATCTTAGCTGTTTTATGAAGTGGTATGGGACAGATACAGCATTTCTGAATATTTAAGGCCTGGGTTAATTTTGTTCGTGATGTTTCACCTTTGTCATGCTTTAAGAATGGCAGAGGACTTGCACTGTGCTGTTCAGGGAAGATGCCTCAGCCTCACAGCATGCTGTGTCTTGACGGTGAGTCTGGGGAGGAGCTGGGGAAGCACTGCCTTCTCCTGCTCTGTGCCCTAATCTTTTTGAGCAGCTAGTTGAGAAAGGTGAGTTGTATCTGTGTATCCTCACCTGAGCCTGCTGCAGTATTCTGTTTTTAATTAAGTCAGAAAAGGAAAAGGCTTCTTGCTACTTCTTGCATTCACATGAAGTGAGAGCTGCAAGCAGCTTGTCACTGTTACCTGAACAGCTCAAAACAATGGAGTTACTATATATGAAATTCCTCTGTATTCTAACATATTGTTGCAACTGAGACTTCAGTTTCAATTTTTGCTTCCTCTTAATGACTTTTTCCTTCCCAGTAAATGATGACTCTATGCAGACAAATACATGCTTTGATAAAGTATTTTTTTTACTACCCACTACTCTGTTGTTAAGGACATGCATCTCTGAGGGCTCCTGAGGTGTTAATTCCTCTCTGAAAAATTACAAGTAGGTTTTCTGAATATCTAGGTGTTCTTATGTTCCTGGGGTACTATTTAAAATGTTTCCTTTGCTTTAATTTCATATCTTTGGACCTGTGGCTAAGAAGTAAATTGCCTTTTTAAAAATCTAAATATCAGTTTCCCTTGTTTACAAAAGACCTATCTTCCTGTTCATCATGTCTTGTAAGAGCTGGTTGAATTCCCCTGTGTTGTCATACAAACTGTACTTCCCATGATTTACCGTGGTAAAAGCACATATGCATCTTCTTTGGTGACTAACATCCATCACGTTATAAGGAACTTTTTTATTATTAAGTAGGTTATTATAAAACTTCATCCATTGCCCTTTCATGCAACGCTTCTAACAAAGTGATTTTTCTTGAAAATATTACAGCCAGAACTATATGACGGTATAAAACCCCTTCAGGATACCGTTTGGATAAAATAGCTCAAATAAGCTTTCAGCTAGTAATCTAGCAGTCAGGCCATTTTAATTATGTTGCAGTTAAAGAGCATCAATTAACAAAGGATCGAACAATTAAGGGAAATACTGTAATGGTTCCTTTCTTGCATAGTTAAATGTAGGGGAAAAACCCCTAGAATATCCCTGTTAATGCATAGTTATGCAGTTCAGACTTTGAAAGTCTTATGGAGGTGTTAAAATGCTGTGCCAGAATTTTGTGGCTAAAAGTGTTGGGATTGTCTCACCCTCAGATGTCTGGGGGCATTTTGTTAAATGAGACTGTGAGAACTCAGTGCTCATCTAGAGTGGCACTCCCCTAGGGCTTGTCAGCATGGATTCTCAAGATTACTGTTTACTGGTTTAAAGTTGAGCATTTCTCCTGCTTTGGGGCAGCTGAAATTGGTCATCTACTACATAATGTTCAGAAAATCAAGCTGAATATGCACTCAGCATTCTCCGGTAGCAAATGTGTGTCTTCAATACTTATTTGAATGTGTAGCTGTTTTGTTAACAGGAATAGGAAGGAAAGTCATCTAGCACTGCCTCACATTTGCATGTAAACATTACCTACCTTTTTTTTTCTTCTCCTTCTAGTGGTAGTTGCAATACTGCTGGTCATGGAACAGCTATCTGAGGATCTGTGTGTATGGATAATGCTTGATACTGCAAATGACAGTACAATTTCCATTAAGTTGTTTCTTGCAGACTGTAGTTTTCAGAAGTATGAATTCATTGCTGAAATGTTTTTGTCTGAACAAAGAGCCATGGCCAAGTGAAACATGTGCTCTGCACTTTGTGCCACGCTCTGTCTGACCCTTCACTCTGCCTCAGCGCTTTCTGGAGAGCTGAACATCTCGTTGTAGGCCTCCTGACAGAGACGGCCTCCAGTATGTCTTGGACATATGAGAAGTATGGCATTTTAAGTTTTCACTCTCTCATCTCAGAATCTCACTTAGACTGTTCCTCCCTCACCTGAGGGGTCATTGCTTTGTCTCCCCTGGGGTCTCTGTGTCGCCAGGAGAGGCAGAGATTAGAGAAAGGCCTTTCCTATCTTGGATGAAAAGGTTTCAGCTTGTTCAGACTTGATACTTCTGGGCGACCAGGACAAGAAGGAGGCTGCTGGCATCTCTGTGCATCAAGTGCTACTTCTCATCCCTGTATTCATGCTGTATTCATCCCTGAAGGAAAAAAGAAGAAAAGTTGTGTCCACAGTTGTCAAGATCCAGTTGTTATTAGAAATGCCTCTGCCCAAATTAAGGTGCAAAGAAGACCATATGCCAAAGTCAATAGTATGGGTTTTATTTGATAGTAAATACAAGAGAGAGAAAGAAAGAAAGAAATAGAAAATAGGTGGGGGGGACAGAAAGAGAATGACAGAGACAGAATAAAGAAAATATCACCATCTGTGGATCCCAATGATGTTCCACTGACCCTCTCCAGCTGGTCTTCTTGGTGGTGATGGTCCCCTTGAAAAGCATATTTAGGGAGGGGTGGGCTTCGATGGCTCCTTTATACATGAGCAAAATTTAATATCAATGTTTGAAGCATGAACTATTTCAGTCTCTGACAATAGTCTAGATAATTTCCTCTACAATAATGACAACAATAGTAATAGTGCCAGTGTGAGAATTAGGTGAATTTTAGTGACTATGAAAATGAAGGGTTTTGGCCATTTGACTAGAGTTAAGCAGATAGATATGTTAGAAATTGCTCCAAACTTTTTCCTGTACTCTTAATTTCAGATGTACATTGCTTGTGTGTTGATCCATTTCTAGGGTAGTCGTCGTGTCCCTAATACTGTTGCCTGAAAGACTGGCAAGATTTAGTGTGGGATAATAGGTTGTTTGATATTTTCACTGTTTAAACATGTTCCTAGGACTGAAGAAACATGCCTAATCCAAAACTTTTCAAAAGCAGACTCTCATTTTACCTGTATGCAGCTATAGTTTGGTGCAGGGGTATTATTTCTCTCTGTCTCTCATTTTTCCAGTCTGTTTGGAGGCAGGCATGAGTCATTGCTACCCTCAGAATGCCTCAGAAGCAGACATACTGCAGGGATGTGTTGTTCAGTGTATGGAACAGTGTGGATGGCTCCCTACTTAGACCCAGGAACAACACTATGAGAGAGGATTTAAAACAAGGTGTGAAGTACTGGGAAAAAGAAAGCTTTTTGCAAGAGGATGGAGGGACTGTTCTATTTGTTCTCACTTGCTAACGCATTTTTTTTAATGCTTTCATTACTTAAGAATTTTCTTTGCAAGTAAAGTTCATGAATCATTTTCTCCTTGTAATTACTGGCAGAGACAGCAAAGAAACACATTCCTTCTCCAATGGGTTTTTGTAATTATTTAGTTAGTTCCTCATTTTTTCCATGTGGTGCCTCCCACTTACCCCCCTGTAAATCAGTACTATAGCTAGTAGGTTAGCAAGCACTTACAGATGTGTAAATGCTTATTCCTGATGAGCATTTTGCCTCCTGCTGTTTGTGTGCTGTGTCATTATCTTGGTGGGTGAGGAAGGGATGTTCTAAGTGGTTCAGAGTGTGCAACCCATCCATTAACAGCCAGCTGTGATTCACAGTTTTTCGCTTGTGGAAGACCATGGCCTGATTTAATCTCTTCTCACTCCTCACTGCTTCAGGTGTACTTTCAGCCCTATGGGATGACTCTTGCATCATAAGTATATATATGCTATTTAGGATGAAAATCTATTATAAAATGCCTGCTGCCATTTACTTGGTGCATCTTTTACTGGCTGGAATAGTTCACCTGGTCTGCTGGATAGCAGCCATCTTGAAGATAGGAGCAAAAATTTCTTAGACGGAGCCATTATCAAAGCTTTTAGGCATTTAACTTTAATTTTAGGCATTTTAACTTTCAATTTTAACAAATAGTCATTAGAAGAATTGAGCCCTTCTTCTGAGCTCATCAAATTCATGCCAGAGTTTTATTTTCATTGTGTGAAGCTGGGTAGGTAGATCCTCAGTAGAAAGAGAGAAAGCTCACTTAAAGCTGGTGGACAAATGTTTGAAGGCATTACTTGGAAGAGTTAATTTGCTAGTGAAAACTTGTCTTCCGATTTCCTACTGGAGTGAGCAGGAAGAGCTTATACCACCAGCAGTGATAAGTTTGGCCAGTTATCTCCCCAACCCCCCACTGCCTCGGGTTGCTTTTTGGAAGCAACAAAGCTGTGGCAGAAGGGGGGGGGGGGGGTGGGGAGTAGACTATGGTATGAATGCTAAGATTCATTGCTAAGATGACTGCAAATCAAAGAAAACAGTTATCAGGAAGTGCCACATCCTGGTTGACATTTGCATGGTTTGTGCTGTTTTAGAAGGAAGACAGAGTTTGAGGTTGCTGCTGTTTGTGTTGTGTTTCTGCTTTTTCTGTTAGGAACACAGTTTAAACATCTTCAGGTTTTTTTGCAGTGTTTTTTGTGGGTTTTTTTTGTGTTAAGTGTATGTATCTAGATGTTTTACACATCATTTCCTACAGGAAAGGACGGGCTGGGAATAATAATACGTGAAACGTGGGAGTATGTTTGTAATTGGATCTGGTTTTGTGTAGCCACAGGGGACTTAGTGATTGATTGAGGGCCCTCAAGGTTTGACCTTTTTTCAAGCACAGATGCCCTAAAGGCAAGAGGATCAATTGATAGGTGGCTGGAAAATAACTATTGTTCACTGACATCCTTTGTTTTCTTCTTCTTCTTCCTTTTTAAAACAGGTTTGAATTATAACTTGACCGCTGATGTGGCAAAGAAGGAAAAGAGCCAGCAACCCAGAGTTTATTTTGTGACTTCTGGAGAGATAGCAGGGCAGATCACAGAAAAATTACAACTGTCATACATGCAGGAAAAGTGTGAGCATTACCTCGCGTATGTCAAGGTCAGTTCATTCGTGTCCTTCTTTACTTTGGCCTTACTGTATTCCACTCTTCTTAAAAAATTATTCAACCAATCAAAGAAGTGCTGCTTTGGTTTCAGATGTTTGATTTCCTGATAGGTAGAAGCTTGGAGCTTCTTGCTTGGCATGATTTGTCAGTCTGAGCACCTTCAAGACCTGGTGCCAGGAAAATACATTTTATTTATGTTTGATCAGGCAGGTCTTCTTTCATTCTTTCTTTCTCATTTTGCCTTGGTTTGTTGCTACAGGTATTATTCCCAAGGAGACAACATCTTGTTTTGGTAGGAACAGCATGTTTAGTGTTTAGTTTTGTTTAAGGTCTGACTGCACAAAGGACTGGTGATACAATCTGCGTGGGAATGGCAGGATAACATGGAGCCTGCAATGAAGTAATTGGGCTCTTGGATTTGAAGAGCCCTGTGGAATTCATCTGGGCTTGAGAGCAGCAATGGGATAATGTAATTTCACATGCATCGTGGTCCTAGGGATACAGAGAGTGCTTTCCAGACTGAGACATAGAAGGGGTCTGTTTTTCCTGTGACAAACTCTTCATCTAGAGCTTGCTAGGACTGTAGTTATCCTCATTTGGTAGGTGTTGAAGAAATGTCACCCAGGTGCCATTGTTTTCAGAGTAAGCACAACAATTTTCTTCCACAGTAAAAATTTATAGAATGGATTTTAAAATTACATAGGAAGGACATTTATCTTTTAAACCACATGTGTCTTAAAAACAATAATCTTTATCACCAGTCCTTACTGAAGGACTTATTCCCATAGATGAGTGTGACCTAAATTTGATGGATATCACTTGGCACTGTCTTGTTTTGAGAATACAGCATATCCGGATTTTTCTAAATGTATAAACTTTTCCAGGAAGCTTTTTTGTACCTAAAAACTGTGAGAATGGGAGATAAAATTAATCCTTTGACTCTATCAACATTTTGTGCATGGCTGTTGAGAGAAAATAAAATAAATAAGGGTACCAAGGAGGCAATGCTGTCCTGTTAAATTGTGTGGATCTCTGTGAAGAGACTACATACCTTCCACATTTTTTTATTTCTGGAACAACCACTGCTTTCTGCTGTGGAAAATCTTGTTAAAGAAAATGCAGGCCTAAAAGATTACTTTCACTTAGAAAATGCATCACTGAATTTACTAATCTTGGTCTTTCTCCAATGAACACATCTGGTTAGACTTCAGTTTATTGAGTTTGGATCAAAAGGAGCCACGTGCCTATCTTAACCCAAAAATGACTTCTTTCACACTAGCTCTTGTAGTTTTTGGATACTACACGGAATTCGTTAAAGAGCTACATATGCCCAAGTAACTCTTTTAATTATTGTGACATTTCTAGCTAATTCTGGGAATGCAAAGGTAAAAACTGTTCTTCTGGAAAATTCCTGGGAAATTGGATTTTTAGAGGCAAGAGAAACATTTAAATATGTTTTAAAAAAACCAACAACTTAAAGCAAACTAGCTGGTTAACAAACAAGGCTACTGGTTTTCTGTGTGATATAAGTGGCCATTTTTCACTGTTGGAAGAATAGCAGGAAATCTTGTAAGGGAGAACACAAAGTAGTGGAGGAAGATAATCCTTGTGCTTTTCTGGAAAAGATGGTGTGATCCACAAAACTACATGACATTAGAAGCGTCAAAGAGAGCCCTACACACTGTGAAGGAGTGGAAATGGGGTCATGATCACTGCTATTCTTAAGTAATAGCTAGTAAAACAAACCCCCTGAAAAACAAACAAACAGAAAAACCCCTCCACAAACTCCAACCAGAGTTCTCCTTAATTGCATATATTTGTGATGGAATGGGTGATAAAAATATGTGGGCTTAAAATATACAATTATTTAATTTAGGCTTCCCTTTTTCTTTTTATTTACTGTATGTCTGATAAATTCTCCTGCATGGCAAATTAAGTTGTTTGTAGTTGCATCCTTAATACATTCACTTTATTATTGTTTATTTGTGTCACTGGTCACAGAGGGGTTTATGTGGCATAAGGATGTCAATTCTGGACTGCCTATAATGAAAGATGGAGAAGCTGTTTGGACTTTTGACGTGACCCTCTGACTACCCAGGAGGCTAGGTCGCTGGCCAGAGGTCAGCGCCCTTCCCCAGCTGTGGTCGCGGGTGGTCGGTCGCCCCTTCTATGGCAGGAGGGTGTGTGGGGACTCACAAAGGGCTCGCGTCACCCACCGATGACAAGGGCACAGGAGGAAGGCAAAAGAGGCAGGAGGGGCTCTTTGGGGCAGAGAAAGAGGTTTATTCTGGGGAGTGGAGGTTCAGGAGCACAAGGAAACCGGAGGCGAAGAGCCCAAAGCTGGGCGTTACAACATAGTATATACTGGGGGGCGGGGGAGGGGATACATTCAAAGTAACCAGTCAATGTAACTCCGGAGGGCAGTAGATAGGTAGACTGACATGTAACAAACCAATGGCAACAGTGAAGGGCGGGGAGGTATGACAGGGAGCTAGTCCGTAACTAAGTAACAGAGAACTCACAAGAACATAACCATATTGGGGAGAACTGGGGAGGAGAATACAAGGACCCATTGGGGAGTGGGGATTAACATAATTCAAATAGATTGGGAAAAGGATCATGGGAGGAACACAATTTCTCACCCTATGTGAAGAACAGGGACATGTTTAGGGAACGCTGTTATGCAGTGCAACAACCTTATTGCTAACTTGACAAACTCTGCTAGATACAGAAGGTCTCCAGTCCAAATGGAACACAGCAGAACTCTGTGGGCTAAGTTAGTTAAATGAAAGCCTGTTCCAGGCCTTGCTGGATGATACTATCTTATCAACATGTAAATCTAGTATGCTGGAGGCACAAAATAGAAGAACTGAGAAAAGCCATTGAAAAAATAGATCTCTACAAGCTGCCTATAATTTTTGATAGATTTGATCTCATGAAACCCCAGCAAAACTGAGAACTAGGAGTTGCAGTCTGCAAATAAACTGACATTTAATTGTTTTGCAATTGATAAGTGTCCATGTTTTGAGCATGACTCATTTCCTGTTTGTGTCCCTTTCAGGGCAATAGCTACTTTTCTTATTACTGCTACTGAATTTGACTATTAAAGTCTGTATTTCCTCTTATCTGTGTGACTAAGTGGATCTCAGAAGGTTTATAGGATGCATGTAACTCGGAGCTTCATCTTGTAGAGGGCTGGCTGTCAAATTACAGCTCAAGTTGCTAGAACTGTGGTAGTTCATGAGAAAACATGGTTTTCTGGTTAAGATTAGAGAATGAAATGGAAATGCTTTGGGACTTCAAAATGCATGCATTTGGTTTTGTAGTGGGCATAGAGTTGTAAAGGAGTGATATAGTTTTATGACTCTTTTATACTTTTGTTTTAAAATTGCCTATTTTCACTAGAACCTTTTTGACGATTACTCGTTAAGAAACTTTCTTTAGTATACATGGGTAGTAAAACCAATACTGACAGAACCTCAGGTGTCATTTCCAAAATCTGTATTTTTTTGATTTAAACAACTTTTGAAGGTTTGACTGATACATTCAGTAGAACATGGCTGTTAGTTGAGAAGTTCAGGAGCACAACTGGCTTTCTCATGTCAATGCGTAGCTGATCCCTTGTGTCTGTCAGGAGGTGCTTCACTGCTGGACCATTCTTTTTCCAGCTCTCTGGGGATGATGGTGCTGCCACTAAAGGTCTCTCCTTCAATGGTGATAAAACTATTAAGAGCAGATGAGCACCTTGTGTGACAACTGTCTTTCAGTTTTGCTGGGGTACAAGGAAGCAAAGTTTAAATCTGATTAGCTTTTTTTTCCTTTCTTTTGTAAAAGGATTTGGGTTTTTTGGTATAAGGAATAGTGAGAAAATGGAATGTAGTACTAAGAGAAAAAGAAGCAGAGTTTGCAGAAGGGGATAGAATCAGAGAACACTAAGAAAACAAATGAGTTTTGAGGCTTTAGAAGTGTTTCCTTAATATCTGGCCCTACAGCTGAAATATAGAATTTTCTTATGGAAACTGCACTGACTGGGTGGTGTTCAGAAGACTGGGGCAATGGGCTTAAGAGGTGCTGTGATCAAGGCAGTGACTCTGAGGAAACATTGTTTCCCTTTTCCAGTAACAGGTTATTTCCTGGTTATGTGGACTGTCCTAATATTTAGGATAGGTTTATCAGTGTAAAGGATGAAAATTTTACAGAGACACCAAAGCACATTGTGCCTGCAGATTTATGCAGGGTCAAAACACATCTTCTTTGATTTGTCACAAAGGTGTAATAGTGATCATGTTGAAAGCCCCTTGAAGAATTCCTGCATTTATTAAAGAAGCACCCTCTGGTTTCTTACCCCACTATAGGCCAGCCAGCTATATTGCTACCAGTCTATTGCTACCAGCCTATTGCTACCAGTCACTGTTGTCGGTGTGCTGAGTGGATGCTCTAATAGCTGCAGACACCATCAGCAGTGCTGGCACATGATTAAACTAGACACAGCATTTTTATTTCCCAGTGATCTTTTTCTTGGTGACTGTATGGTTGTTTTAAGCAGTTTCATGTAAGTCATAATATTAATTCTTAATGGATCCAGACAATAGCTTATGGGAAGGATGGGGCTGAGAAGTAAGGAAGGTTGGGGCTGGGAAGTAACAACCTTTGCATAAAGGTGTGTAAGTGAGGAGCTAGTGTTTGTACAGACAGGTTTGGAAAAAAAAACCCACCGACTTTTCAACAGAAATTGCACAATTGCGCTTTTCATTGCTGAGTTCTGTACCCAAAAATTTGCATGTTTATAGGTATGTTTCTGGTCTTTGTCTGCCATTCATCACTGTTGCTTTTAAAGATACTCTAGGCTGCTGACCTTACACAAACTTAATCTCCAGTGCTCACCTATTTCGGTCAAGGTCTGTGGTCATGTTTGTTTCTTCCTCTACAGCTGTTTGATCTCCTCTGAGAGGATTGCATGTATTGAAGTCTTTTCTTTTTGATTTGTAATACTCTAGCTTTTTTCTAGAGATTGGGTAGCAAAGCATTTGGTCTCAGTCACATGACATGTAGAGATGGTGTCACCTTGATCAGCTTTCTTCTGAGAGTTGTCTGCCTGTGAATTAATATCTCTATGTAAAGGTTTGGCTGGTAGTATTACAGGATAGACATAACACTTGAAGCAGAGACTGCTTTCCCGGCAACAACAACTATGAAAACTTGGTCATGATTATCTAGAATTTCATAGGCTTTGGACCACTTGGCAGACAAAGGGAATGCTGAACTGTTCCAGCCTCTAGTAGAAAGTTTATCATCACTTCAAGACTAAAGCTGCTGTGTAGTTTTATCAGGAATGATGACTGCGGTGAGATTCAGCACTAAGACCAAGAGCAGAGTTGATGTCTGGGTTTGTTCCTTTTTCTTGTTTTACATAACTGTATTTTACCCTTTTGCAGAGCCAACTGGAGAAACTGTTAGGCCCAGCCAGACAGAGTCACAACATGTGTGCAGCCTTAAAAGTCTATGGGATAGGTGGGGTGATCATGAAGCACAGACAGGGGTTTATTTACAAGAAGCATGCTTTCCAGAACAGTTCTGTTTTCCAAAACTGTGCCAGGTCCACTCATAATCTATTAGGATAGCCTGCCTCCGCTCCAGCAGAGCAAAATAAATGTGCTTTAATAAATAAATACAAGTCAAAATAAGTAAGTGGTGTTTTCTGTTGCCTTATTCTGTTAAGTGATCAATCATCTCTTTTTGGATAAATTCTGTCTGGCACTGAGTAGAGCTGATGTCTCACCTTGAAAAATAAGCCAGGGAGAAGAGAAGCTGCATTTTTTCCTGCATAGCTCATATGGGCAAGGGAAGAACAGTGGTCAGGTGCATAACTCTTTTCATCACCTCTTTAAGTAAAGGGATTTAGCGGTACCAGAAGGAGTATTAGGAGTCAGTGACATCTTTGAGCTGAGCATTAACTGTATCAGGATTTAAATACTGTTAATGATCATGGAGTTATCTTTGGCTTTTTCAAAGGTTTTTGCAAGGTTCACCAAGAACAAAGAAGATTATCTTTCAGTGGTCAGCTTATAGTCCAGTTCAAAACTGTCCTGCACAACATGACCAGAATCAAGCTGCCAAATATGTCTCCTTTCAGGGGGCGACCCATGCTGCAAGTAGCTAGGTGCTGTGAGATCTGTAAGGGCTGGTAGTGAAGCTAAGTGAGAGAGCAAGTTGTATCAAATAGTGCACTGTTAGCTGCTAGGGAGCTTTTTACTGGACAGTGTAGCTAGAGAGCTGTGTGGCAGCCCAAAGATGCTTGTGTCTTGAGGCCACTGTGAGGTTTTCAGCTGTGAGCTGAAGGCAAAGGTTTTGTCCAGAAGTCCACCTCTGCCCATCCTCACAGGTTTTAAAAGAAATTACTTTTTTTTTCCCCCTCTTCTCACATTGTTAGGTGATATAATTGGGGAGGGACTATCTCCTCCTTTATAGTTGGAGAGTGTCTTTAAATTTTTTCTGCTCTGTATAGAGCTTATCCATCACAAAATCTACAAAAAAAAAAAAAAAATCCCATTTAAAGTCCTAACAGGGAAATTGATTTTATTGAAGTTCACTGTTGCTCTTTGACTTTTGCCATTATGTATGAAAAAGGCCAAATACGTTGTTTATGGCCCAGGTGGAAACTTGGTTGCTGTGGTGAAGTAGCTGTCAAAGTGCCTGGCTAATGGTATTTATGGATCCAAGTAGAGATTTTGTCGTCCCCAAATGAAATAAATGGCATTTTGAATGAGGCTCAGTTAGTAGACTTACAGCACAGTAGCTGATTAAATTCTGTTTTGCCTCCATCTTTTAAACTGTAGTGTACCCTGCTAAACCCTAAAAGGATGCAGATCTTTAATCTTGAGCCCTTTGATGAGCTTGTCCCCCTGATATGTTCTGTAATGGCGAAGAAATATGATTTATTTTTCAAGTAGAGTATCTCAAAAAATCATATTTCTCAAGTTTTGGCAGAGTTGAGAATTACTTTTACTGCATGCAGACTCTTAATGAAGCGTGACACTTCACTGCTGCTTTTAGATATTCAGTCGCAGGCATATGCCTGGCTTTGCTGTTTGCCCACTGACGTATTTCTGTCTGATGCTGTAGTTTCTCAAAAAGAGATTTCATTTGCAGATAAAAGCTTTTGGAGACTCAGGAAAGGCAGATTTAGGCCTGGACAGAGCATGGCACTTTTAGGGAGGAGGTTGATCAGAGGGCTGGAGCACCTCTCCTACAAAGACAGGCTGAAAGGTTTGGGTGGTTCAGGCTGGAGAAGAGATGGCTCCAGGGAGACCTCATTGCAGCCTTCCAGGACTTGAAAGGGGCTTATAAAAAAGAGAGAGTGACTTTTTTTACACTAATAGACAGTAGGTTTAGATTAGAGGTTAGGAAGATCTTTATTCAGAGGGTGGTGATGCACTGGAACAGGTTGGCCAGAGAAGTTGTGGATGCCCCGTCCCTGGAAGTGTTCAAGGCCAGGCTGGATGGGGCCTTGAGCAATCTGGTCTAGTGAAAGGTGTCCCTGCCTATGGGGTATGTGGGGTTGGAATTAGATGATCTTTAAGGTCCCTTCCATCCCACGCCTTTCCATGGTTCTTTAATACTAGAGTCCACACTTTTGTGAGGCAGTCCATGGGACTTTTATCAGAAAAAAGTAATTGCATTTCCCTGTGATGGCACTTCAGGAAGTGAATGGCTAAACAGAGATAAAAGCTAGCTTTGTGCTAAGAAAAAATCATTTTAAAAGGCAGGTAATGATGGATAGGAATATTTTTGCTTTCTCTGGCACTCCTCGTTAACCGAAGAGTTTGTTTTCTCAGGTGGAAAGAAGCAGCAGAGAAGGCAACACTACTGTTTTTGAAACTTTCTAACATGTATTTTGTAGAGTTATACAAACTAAATACACGATGGCAAATTGTGCTGTGAAAGTTTATTACTGCTTATTTGGGACAAATTTACATTTAAGAGGAATACACTTAATGCTAGAGTATTGCTGCAGAAAACTGCAGTAGAGAACAGCTTGTTTGTATTAGTGGTTTTCCTATTCAGAACATATGGAAGAATATCAGAATGTGCACTAGTCTCGAACACATACACACACCCACACACCCACATGCACACAGTCACCTCATCCTGTCCAAACTGGGGAGTGCCTAAAATTATTACCCTTTCATTTTGCTACCCTTAGGAAGGAATGACCAGGGCACTTCATCAGGAAACACTGAAAGCAAATTCCAATAGAAAACTCTCCAGGCTGAAGAGAAAACAATTAATTTTGCTGGCTGTGGCTTCTGGGTATGTTCCAAACCTATAGCCTCCTCTTAGTCAGAACAGAGTCTCCTGGGAGACTCTTACATGTGCTGTGTTTACTTTGGGTGGCAACATGTAATGCTAATCCAGTGCCCTAGTTCATACCAAAAGTGCGTCTCAATATGTTGGAAGAAATGTGGGAATAATATGTTGCAGCATATAGAGCTTCTTTGGCACAAAATGCCTTTTCTCCCTTTCTTTCATAAGGAGATACTCACTACATAACTTCAGGTGTGGAACTGAATTAATCTTGAACTCCTAGAGTCCAGAAATTGTAGAAAGGTGCATTCTCTGTCATATTACCCTCTCCCCCACATACCCACCAGCACTTACATAAGCAACAGGGTAGTTGCAGTTGGTATGGTTGTGCTGGTGATCGGAAGTTAAATCCCTGGTCATAGACTTCTCCTTTGTTTCATATTTTTATTTGTTAATTCACCTTATAGAGCTCTATGACCTCTCCTGGAATCCTAGTTACTTTAGGGAATGTTTAGTAGTTTGTAGTGTCCTGCATTAGCTGTTCTCTGGAGATTTGAAATGGATATTTATCCAGGAATTCAAATTATTTTCCCCTTGTCCACAATATCTTTGACCTGATAGCATATGCTTAAGCTTGTTTCCTGACTTTATACTAGATGTTCTTATGGATTTGATGCATTAGGCAAATTAGATTGTTATGATTTTACAATGGGCTTTTCTCCCATCAGATGTTTATGTCACCAACTGACTACTATGCTTGCTTTCAGTGGTCACTTTTGCTTGGAAAAAATGGTCATAATTGAAAAAGCGTAGTTAGGAAAGCTATCCTCAAGGCAGTGAAGTAGTCAAATTTTAGGAATATGTGCAATCTTGATTTGATGGTTTATTTCATCTATTGGTATCCTCTGACTGGCTTAGTGTAATATGCCATTTGTTTTCATCATGTGAACATATGTATTGCTGCATATGAATTCCACAGCTTCAAAAGAGCAATCTTCAGAAGGAGTTATTGTAAAAGCTGCATAGAACGTATTTAACTGATTGATTCTTAAGCAAAAGCAGTGTTCCTGCTTGAGAGAGATTTCTCTGATCAAATTCCACTAAGAACGTAACATAGCGACTTCAGCGTTGCAAAGGAAGTTCCACCAGAGGATATTCTAGTCTGTTTTTATTGTCAAGTTATTGACCACATTTTCTTCCTAAGTAGCATGTGTTGGTGTTTGTGATTTCTTGTATGTAACAAAGGAAGTTTCTTGTAAAAAAGTCTTCCTTGAAAGTATTTGTGAACATTTATCTCCTTTGTGAAGAACTGAAAGCTACTTAACAGTGAATGGCCTTTGCATGCTTTTTATGCAAATTGGTTTATTTCCATCTTGTTGTTCTAGTTATTTTTAATCTCCATTTATGAATAGGTTTTAAGGCCCTAAATATATTTTACTCTGTATTATCTGAATGTGCTTAATACTGTAAGGGTAGGACTGGGTGATAGCCTGACTGTAGCAACAAAATAAAACAAAAACTGAGAGAATCCTGTAATAGTTTATATTGCCCTCCCTTTTTTTAAAAAAAATATTTTATTTTATTTTATTTTATTTTATTTTATTTTATTTTATTTTTGGCCTGGGAGAAGGCCCAGGTCTGGTGTTAAATTCTAGACTGAAATGTGAAAAGTTAGTGGTAGGTCTAAGGGAATCTAGTGTGAGAGTAAAGTAAATTTACTACTTCCTTCAATGACAAAATAAGTTGAAAATACAGCTGGTTAAACTTGTCATGGCTTGGTAACTTCCCTCCTATTAGCACACTTACAGCTGTTCATTTGGCAAGATTGACTAAAAGGGAGCAGACATTAATAACTTTAGTGAGAAGAAAAGAGAGTAAAAATAGAAACAAGTAACAAAGAATGTAAGTTGAAACAGGTTGTCATAAATTTATACTTTCTTTTACATGTTTTGACCTGCTAGAATCTAGACAGTAGCAAGTGAAATGTACCATTAGCCATAAAAAGCAGTTTTAGTAAAGACAAAGTGTATAGGGACAATGCTCTGATGAAAAGGCTTTAAAATTCCTTTCTTGTAAGAGACTAAGCTCTATCACATGGCATGCAAATCTGGCTTGTGTGCTCTTACTCAATGAGGTAGAAAGGATGACAAAATTGAAAAGCCAGAAACTTTGTCATGTTAAGGAAAGTTTCCTCTCTGACCATCCAGGAGCCACTGGCGGTTACATTCCCACCACTCTAGACTTTTGCTGCTGCGACCAAAGCCCCCTCGCAGTGGGGTGGCCCTGCTTGACTCCCCATGTGCACCATTCTCATGCAATCAGACAGGTTTCCCTCACAGTCTCGACAGAAGGTTTCCGATTGCTGAGTCTCAGACGTCTGGTTCCTTTAAGTAATTTAATCGTGGTGCAGCAACATGATAACAGCTCAAGCTGGGTGCCTGGAGGGGTGACGAGGTGGGGTGGACGAGGGGATAGGTGGGGTGGACGGACGGACCCTGAACAAAGGAATCGCGAGGGTTTTGTCAGCGGGATTATTGAAGTGCAACAACTCATCTGCTTTTCATGTTGATATTTCCTAAGACCTAATTGTCTCTTTAGTGAGTGATTGCATCAGTCCAGATTTTGGATTGTGAGCTGTTGTGATCAGGAACCACCTCTGGTACAATCCTTCGTATAAAAGGGTGCTTTGTATAAACCACGGCAGTGCTCATGGCTTATAAGCAGCCAGTGGGGCAGTCACCATGATGGATAAGGAAATTGTAAGGTTTGGATGCTTGAAGGGTTGTTTTCTTCAAACAGACATCCCCAGTATAATCCAAAAGAGTACATAAGCTGTCTAAATCTTTCGAGAAAACAAAGTTTAGACTGGACATCCTAGGAGAGGTTTTTGTCTCTTGTACCTCTGAGTTCTGGCTTGCCTGCAGATGAATTGTAGGAGCGTTTCTGAGAATGCATGTAGGTACTGTTGTCCTATTAGTTTTAGTCAGAACCAGAAGGAAAATAAAGTCAGAAATAGTATCTTATTAAGAAAAAGAAAAATCCAAAGCTTGAAAAAGCTTATACAAGTGTATATGTGCTGTATTTTGATATAGCTGCAGTCTTTGCCATCTGAACAGTGCAGCTTTCTGAGGTAGCTGAGAAGCAGGAAATGAAATAAGTAGGTGTAGAAGAAATGAAGACCATCAGTTTGTGTATATATATACATGTCATATGCTTCTAATGTCAAGTTGCATGGACTTGAATGAATTTAGGATCTGATAATGTGTTTTCATTTGTCATATTTCTTTCATCTTCCTTTATTTTCCTTTCCAGCTTGATTTTTTTCCTACTTAAAGATGTGTTACATGTACATTAGAGGGAAATGTAGTCAGCCAGATGTTTCTGCTTTGTGATGTATTTTGCAAAGGACAAAATATGAAAGAATGATACCTGTGAGTCTTTACAACAAAACAGACGTTGTTTAGCATGTTGTTTTTTCTGCTACTAAGTTGCTTCTTGTTCTGCTGCACTCCTTCCTCCAGTGCCAGGCTGGATAATAGGTGTAGGCCACGAGACAAGTGTTGTGTTGGAGTTTGCCAACAGCTCAGCATTGCCCAAAATGAGCTTGATTTATGAACCTTGGAGAGGTTAGCTTAGATTGCCAAGATACAGCAAGCATATTGACAAACTTATACTTTACCTAGGAGCTCATTGGTCTATGCTGGACCTTCAGCTGACTCTAGGCTTTGGCAGATGAATTTACCATACCTCTATTGCAAAACACTTTTGTTTTAAAACCTTTTTGTCAGTTGACAACTATCAAAACTCTGTACCTACAGGTTGCAGTGTTTTAAGTGAGTGTGCTAATTTCCCTCATAGTTACTCAGTTGGTAAAAACATAATTAAGGAGCAGTATGATCAGGTTTTGCTTGTTCGTGTACCACTTGCAATTTTAAACAGATGGAATATTCTTACTCAGTTTTGTCCTCACCATTGATCTGTTCTCCACCCTCAGAAAAGTTTTTCCTTTTGAGGTGTTGCAGGAAATTACTTTTGTGGACGCATACTACCAAATGTGGGTATGCAATACAGGACTATAGCAAGCTGTGGGCTGCAAACAATTATTTTTTGTGCACAGGAAACAGAAATTATGAAAGTTTTGACTCATAAGACTGATGCACTGGACAGATGGATGAAAGTAACTCAAAATATGCAAGTTAGTTTCAAGCCCGTGGGAAACGACTTTGGGTCATAACGTGTCTGTACAAACAAATCTCTATTTTTACTTTAGTATTATTTCCACTAATATACTAATATTTTGACTAATATTTACAAATTTTTAGCATGCATTTTCAGCTTATCCTTCATTTTATACCACAGATTTCTAAGTAATGAGCGGGAATAATCTCCAGTCACTTACATAACTAAGCCTTCTACTTTCTCTTTTTCTCTCACTTCGGAGCAGATTTGTTCATATGAAGAGAGAGGGAATGATGCTGGGGTTCATGTTATTTTTCTGTGTATATTAATGTACGTGTATATTTAATGTGTAACACCTATTTAAATAAATCACCCCTAATCAAAATTTCTTTGAAAAACAAAGCCTGTTTAGAAGGAATTTTATAAGACTTCTCTAGGAAAGGAGAAACAGTACTGGTATATTATAGTAGCATCTAAAACTGCCTAACAAGACACGAACTTTTACTGTGCTAGTCATGAACAAAGAGACATTTAGGAACAGGCCTATACCCTTTGCATGTGATAATCTGTCTGAACTGCTCTTGCTCTGCTTGCTTGAGAATTGTTGCTGGATAATCCAAGAAAGGAGAAGTCACTGAGGGAAGTGAGAGATGGCTGCAGCTCTTGCATGTATCTTTCCTCCTTATCTCAAATAGATTTCTTTCAAACCTAGATTTTATAAACACAATTGAAAGGGGTAAAGGGATACTTACTTATCCATTATTTTTACCAATGTCGTTTGACACTGGCCAAACACCAGGCACCCACTACAGCTGCTCACTCACCCTCCCCTGCTACAGCTGGGCAGAGGAGAGAAAAATTTAATGAAAATTTAACTTCATGAGTTGAGATAAGGACTGGGAGAAAATACTCCAAGGGCAAAACAGGCTCAACTTAGAAGTACAAAGTGAATTTAATACTAACAAAATTAGAGGAGGATAATAAGAAGTAAAATAAGCCTTTAAAAACACCTTTTCTTCCCCCAACCACTCCCTCCTTCCCACCGACAGTGCAGGAAGACAGGGCGGTGAAGGTTTTGGTCAGTTCATCACCCAAAATTTTCTTCTGCTTGGCTCAGGGAGAGAAGTCATTCCCCTGATATGCCATGGAATCCCTCCCCACGGGAGACGGTTCTCCAACCTGGTTCCAATCTCACGAGCAACAGTCTTCCAAAAACTCTTGCGACATGAGTCCTTCCCACAGGCAAACAATCCTCCCAAAACTGCTGCAGCATGGGTCACTCTTCCACGGGGTGCAGTCCTTTAATGACAGGCTGCTCCAGCCTGGAAGCAGGGGCCCCCTCTCTCCACTGGATCTCCCACTGGATCACAGCCTCCTCCAGGCATCCACGCGCTCCAGCGTAGACACCTCCCCCACGGGCTGCGGGTGGATCTCTGCATCCCCCGTGGATCCTCATGGGCTGTGGGTGGATCTCTGTATCCCCCGTGGACCCGCATGGGCTGCAGGAGCACAGCTGCTTCACTATGGTTATCACCACGGCCTGCAGAGGAATCTCAGCCCCGGCACCTGGAGCCCCTCCTGCCCCTCCTTCTCCACCGACCTTGGTGTCTCCATGTTGTTTCCCTCACATGTTCTCACTTCTTCTCTGGCTAGAAAAAACTGTGCTCCACTTTGTTCTGATTTTCATCTTAAATATGTTATCACAGAGGTGTTACTGTCATCTCTAATTGGCCCAGCTTTGGCCAGTAGCATGTCCGTCTTCAGACCCATAAGTGATTGGCTCTGCCGGACATGATGGAAACTTCCAGCAGCTTCTCACAGAAGCCACCTCTGTGGCCCCCCTGTTACCAAAAAGGGCCGAGCAAAACCAACATAACCTGCCAGTGGCTATGTACTGTGGCACTAAGCCAAACCCCCAGAAGTGTTTGCCACCATATACAAGAAAAATATACCAGGCTCTTTCTTATGCAGGCAGTGGTGAGCAAGAACGTGAGTGGAGCATTGGGAGTCAGCACTGCCCTTCAGCTAAAGGGCAGCTGCAGTGTTTACCACACCACCTCTGCAGCTAGGTAATACAGATCGATGGATTTTATGAGTTAAGTCTATACTACAGGTAACTGAAACTTTGTTATCTTTTCTATGGTTTTGGTTGTGACTTTTATAAAAGGTGTATTGGTGTTTTAATGTTGTATTTGCAAATGGATCTTTTAGTTGGCATCCCTCAGGTTTTTGTCAAGCAGGTAGAATATTCCATTTTAGCCAACAAGAAAGTGATGGTTTTTTCCATGTAATCTCTTTCCCAAATAGTGCAAAGAGACTAAGCTATGGTGCTAAGTATATTTCATTCCAGCTCAGTCATTAAAGCTTCTCACCTCATTGTACTTTAGGCCTTGGAAGAAACTAGTGATTCTACTTTCAGGGGAACATAGCATGACTTAAGACATTTTCTGAGGAGATTGTCTGGAATAAGATGCAAACACTGGTCATCTGAGAGAAAAAGTGACAGCTGTACTGTCATTAGGCTGATATGTATAATGGGTGATACTCATCTCATCTCCATCTGTTACTGTTCACCTTTGGTTGCCCTTGCAATTAGTGGCAAGAAATAAACATTTTTAGGGCATGATTCACTTGGGTCTCTCCATATGTGTGTTTTAGGGCAAGACAAGTAAGACTCCATTGACTAGGTCTCTACTGGCTCACAAAAAGCCAAAAGCAGCTTATTGGAAGTTGACATCTGTATTACAGATGTCAACATTTAGCCAAAGGAATCCCACTCAGTCCAGTCCAGTGTTGTCTGATATTATTTACGAGTTAAGAAGGAAAAAATGCCCAGTTGGTAATGATGCACTGATTTGTTTCCAATATTCTGTTTATTAAGTAAACCAGATTGAATTTTAGCCAAAGGACTGGAATAGAGAAGTGATACAGTCAAAACCCCGTTTTTTCACTCCACTCCCACCCCTTGAAGTCAAATAATAATAAAAAAAAATTCATACTTTTCAGCTGTAAATCTGAACTCAGCTTGGGGACATATACAAGGTCTAATTGAGTGAAAAAATTTTAAAGCTAGCAGAGTGCAATTTTGTTACCATATGATAAATTGTCTATACCTGGTGAGTTAACACAATGCTTATTCTTCAAAAACCACTGGCCTATGGAACTGCACAATGCCCATGGTGTAAGAAATAGAACTGGAAGTTCACCAGCCCCAGTGCCCTGGTAACTTAGTAGGTCCACTGTAACATTGGGGTCCCTGATCACTAGGGACAATCAAAGAGACACCCAGGACAGAAGAACTCATGCATAAATGGGAGGGAAAATATGTTAATGATTTTGGGAAAATTATCATATGTATGTTTTTCTGGGACATCAATGAATATGTATGTAAAATACAGTATATAAAGAGAAACTTTCCTGTACTCAGCATGCACGACTTCAGGAGGAGCTATCACCTTGTGCATCTGGACAAATAAAGAATGCCTGCTTTTCAATGCTGTGTTGGTATTAAGGAGTTTCTTGTTTTACTGAATTTTTTGATAACAACTCTGTCCAGTGTTCCTGTTTTTTCTGTCTGCTGGTCATGGGATAAAAGGTATGGGAGTCTTTTATGCATCTGCATCCTAATTTTCTTCAGCTTTACTGAAATGTGATGTGACAGATATCCATAATCATCAATCTTGTGTTCCTGTGTTACAGCTGGGTATTCCACCCTGTTTTTAAAATGGCAACCAAGGCACATGAGAGGTCATCATAGCCTTTTTGTTGAGAGTTGTAGTAGTAGTTGAATCAGAGCCTCAGCAAACAACTCAACAGCTGTGAAAGTTAGTTAAATGGTTTAAAATATTACTTTTTATTTTTTTTATTTATTTATATTTATATTTATATTTATATTTATATTTTATATTTATATTTATATTTTTTATTTTAAGTTTATATTACTTTCACTGAAGAGCTTAGTGGTAGCATTATTATGGTCTACTTCATGGACATAGGGGTAAAACCTGCTTTATTGGAAATGATATGTACATGAATTCAATAGCCATTCGATTGCCAATTCGGTCATTGTTTAACAATTTGGAGAACAGTCTGTGGAATGTAGAAGGCATATGGCATGGCATGGGAATGCTAGTGCAAGGGGATATCTTGAGGATTGTGTTTGGACTCTGTAAGGATCAAGTGCCATCACCTTTTTCCTCTTAGCAATGACTGCAGCTGTATTAAGCACTTTTGTTTTATTGAATCGTTGTCGCCTGTTTTGTTGAGCTGAAAGAAGTAGCTGTTGAAACATGTGCATAAGAGTGAAGCAATATTGATTGTACATGTGAAGGCTTGTCTCTTAAAAGCTTCTGTGGGGAGCTTGATTCAAAGTGTCAGTGGAAAGAATTGTGCTAATCTGAAATGGCTTTTGCTGAGTACTTTGACAAAGTGGTTGTATTTGGTGGTGGGTAGGAAGGTGTCATGGACAGTAAGTAAAAATCATTGCTGTTCCATAATAAACAACATTTTTGCTGAAAAATTGCATTCTTGCTGCAGCACATGTCCTTCAGTCTCAGTTTTGTTGTCCCAAAACTAAAAGACCAGGTTGCCTTTGCCATGGAAAGAGGAGGGAAGAGTGCTGGAGAATATTTGTCTTGCTGTCAACAGGCAAGCAAAATAATAGATAAGCTGCAGCAGTGACTTCTGGTGTAGGAAAATTTGTTCCTACGGAGCTGCGGCAGCCCGGATTTCAGTGATCAGGAAGACAAAGAGGGACCAATTTGTCACCTTAGTGGTTACCAATCTGCCAGCACCATCTCTGCCCACCATCTCTGAAGACCCACATACTTGCAGCACTGCATGGCTTGTGCAGTCTCAAGCTCCTCTCCTCTTCCCAGGAGAGACCATCCTCTACTGTTGGGGCCCATGTCAGAGGGGTCATGCCGTGCCCATGGATCATGGACCTGGCATTTCAGGCACAGGGTAGCAGATGTGAAAATGACTGCTGGAAAGGTAGGCCTTGGCCTTATTCCAGGGTTTCAACTCACACCTTGGAGATGTTTTTGGGGTTTTTTCCCCTTTGTGAAATGTACCCATGCAAATATTTTGTTATATTGAGCTACACTAGATGTTTAGTGTAGTTTTGCAAGTTCTGAGTCAATATAGTCATACTGGGTAGCCGTGTTGTATGAATTTATTTTTACCAGGGTTTCCCGTGCTTTTCTTGGCCGATGTGATTCACAGCCCTAAAAATTCATGCTTTTCTGCAAAGACTCTTTATCTAAGGATTATCGGCAAGGTTGAAAGCTCTCACATATATAAAAGTACTTTACCAAGTAGTACAGAAAATTTTTCAGAATTACGTGAAATTAGGTGTGACCCAAAACATCCCCTAGCATAGACAACTGAGGCAGGACTACTTTCTCTCTGTCCCAGAACCAGGTCCATAGCACACTCTTCACCAGTGAAGCCTTGACTAGCCCTTCAGCTAGAAGACTGTATTAACCAGGTTTTAGAATAAAAATGTGGACTCACAGAGAGATTCATTACACACTGAAGAGCAGGTTGTCTCACAAAAGATAAAAGCACCCATTCTTTTAATATCTAACAGAATCTTGACATTTAATTCAAGTGTCTTTGTTTCAGGTTACTGTCTTGCATACTGTGGGAGCTGGGTCTGCCTGAACTGTCCGTAGTGCTGCCCTGTTCTTTTTCTTTCTTGAGTGGTACCCAACAATATAAATTAAATTATGCCTCTAAAGTGGTTATTATCCCAGCTTTATCAAAATTAAACTTCATGTGTCCCAACTATCTTCTCCATTTTTATGTGTTTCTGAACTTCATCATGGTCTTTTCTAGTTTGGGCTGAACTTAATAAATTGGCATCATTTGCCACTTCAGTGGCTTGTTCATTTTACTCAATCATTTAAAATTGTATTAAATGGTGGTCTTCACTCTTTGAATGCCAGACAGCACTCTTAACCTCTTGCAGTGTCTCTACTGTAAATAGTTTAAGGTGATAAAAATTCTGATGTGAATCATCTAGGGAAGGAGAATATTCATGTGAAAGACAATGACTGGAGTGTGACCTTGAAGTTCATAGAAATTAGAAATAGTATCGCATCACTACAATACTGCCCTCATTAACCTCCCCACCCTGAAAAAACCCCACAACCTCTTTTCTGCCCTTGTCCCCAAAACCCAAAAGGAATCCAAAAAAACCACAAGAGATGCAGGTAAATGCTTAGGTTTTAATATTGATTTTTTTTTTTTTTTTACACAAAGAAGTTACCTTCTTACCAGGAAATGGTGAAGTAATCGTATTTTCTCCTCTTAAGCAGTTTCCATGCTTTATAAATGACTTTGGAAGCACTGAAATCTCATCATTGAATGTTTAAAGATAGGAAGTTACTGCTTGTCTCCATGCTTAAGGGGAATTCAGGTCTGGTCTGATTATTTGCCTGGTCTTCCTCGGTATAAAAATAGACTCCAAAGCATTCAGTGGTTCCTTCATGGGCCCGCCATGAAACAGAGTTCCAAGCAACCCCTGTTTAACAAATGTGATGCTAAACATGCCTAGGTAGTTACCATCTCCAGTACAGAAATCCTGATGTTTGATCTCCGAGGCAACCATACCGCTTGAACTGAAGGGATCGCTTTATTAGCTGCTACCATTAGCAGTCACCACCTCCTTTGTGAAGCAGCAAGCAACTAACTGGTGTATGGCAGGCACTCCTGACCACCCAGTTAGTTGTTTAAATAATCTAGAGAGTTGAAAAAAAACTGGCTCTTACACCACCACCATCAAACTTGGCATGTCCTAGAGAGCTTTGCCTGAAACTGTTGTTGTTTCCCTAAGAGGAAATGTTGTATGTTTGAAGCCCTGGCCTGGGAGTTCAAAAATCTGAGTTGAATTCTCAGCTGCAAAGCAGTAATCTGGTGTGAAACTGGGAAGGCGCTTAACAATTTTTCTTTTGGTTTCTGACCTTTGTGTTGCCCTCCTGTCTTGCCTTCGAGTTGTCACGCCTGTTTGCTCCACAGGCTCTTTGCAGGACAGTCAGGACTTAGGGTAATAGTTTGTTTTATGTATTTTTGTATTACTGTAACACTCATCCTCTGAATCTGGCTCAAGAGTTTAGAGTGGTTCTGCAACAAATTCATTTGCATTTTGGTTTTTTTCTTTTTCCTCTTGGACTCTTTTTTTCCCTCTCTTTGGATGTTTGGGCAAAGGCAGATATTGCCAAATCTTTCCACTGTATGCTGTGGTATAGAAAGCTTGGGTGAAAATGTACAGGTTGGTTACTCACAACTGCCAATGGTGTAAGAGAGAGAGCACTCCAGAATCGAAGCCCTGTGCACTTCATCACAGAAACATTTTTAATTTGGAAGCAATGATTTGCTTTCATATTTGAGTTTGCTTTAAAATCCCTCTCGTCTTCCACACATTTCATGTATGTGCACTTCTCTTCCAGCTGGGCTACATCAGCCTCATTCTGTAAATTTATTTTTCACAATGCTTTCAATCATGTTCTTTATTTGGCACCTTCTGTTAGGCTCTTGCACTCAGATCTATTTGAGTGCTTAATACAGCCACAGCTTAAACCTTGTAAGGCCCATTACAAATATCTATCAATGTAGATTTTTTTTCTTAAAAAAGCAGGATTAGCTGTTATTTGGCCTATTGATAGCAAAAAAATTGAACTGAGGGCCTCAAACTCTTAACACCTCAAGCTGTGACCATGCTATATCTCATAAGAAAAACAAGGCCTAGCAAGCTGGCAAAGTTTGAAGACCAAAAAGGTGTAGCAAAATGGGGCTTTGGGTTTTAGCCTTACTTTCTCCAACTTAACGATGAACCAGTTGCCTAGCATGATACTGCTCTGCTATTGTAAGTGCTTTTATTTCAAACAGACGAAAATCTTTAGGCTTAGGTTATCCTTTATGACTTAAGGCAGCTGTTGTAAAGTGAGGGCTGCATTGCTGCAGTCTAGCAGTGTTGCTAACTGAGATTGTTAAGTCCAGGAGGCAGGCATCTTAGGTCTTGGTGACCAGAGAGAGTGTGAAAGAGAAACACCTAAGCATCCAGTAATGAGTCTCAGATGAAATGCTGACCTTGGGATATCTCAAGCCTTCTCAGAAGATATCAGCATCACAGATACTGGTGCAGCCAATATTTCATTTGCTTGTCCTTGCCTCCAGCAGCTGGTACTAACTTAGCTTCAGAGAACAACCAAAGGAGGCAGAGATGCTGCTTTGGTTAAAAGATGAGCTGGGGAAGTGTGTGTCTCACAGCTTTTTCTCTGAATGACTCTAGGTAACCTGAGGGTGTGTTTTGGGAAAATCTTGACTGAGTATGGCAGAAGGCAGCTGGTTGAAATTTTGCTCTTTTTGGATGCCAAAAATGTACCTGGGTTCAAAAAGTGATCATATGAATCCATGGCATAATGCTTCAAAGATAAATGCAGAGATACAGCCCCGGACTCAGAGAGCCTTTCCACATTTCTGGAAGCTGGGACAGTGTGTGACAGGGATATCGCTGTGTAACCCTTTGCTTATTCTTCTCTGATAGGATTTGTCATTGGCTGTGGTTAGGAATGGAAACAGACTGAGCCAGCTCCCTGTTCTTAACCACTGTTCTTACCCCATATTCTCACCCTCCTGACTGTTTTAAGTTAGTTGTAGTTTAAACACCAAGGTCATAGGAGATCCTTAAAGAGGATTTTAATGAATTTAACATGTCTCTTGGTGCTTCAGTTTACTAACAGGCATTTTTCAGTAACAGGTTGCACTCAATGTATTTTACGGTGACAGGTAGAAAGATACAGAAGAGCTGTGCCTTGCAGGCAGGATAACCTGCAAGCGGGGTAGACTGCGGCATCAGAAGGGACAGGGTGTGAGCTAGGAGGAGAGACTGAGTCTATGCTGTAACCTGAAGAACAAGAATTTTTACAGCCCATAAAAGTAATTGTCAATGGGATGTGAGACTCTTAAGATGAGTGAGTTAAAGCCAGAGTGCTCCTGGAAAGGACACTTCCTCTTACTGTAGGTTGTCTCTCCCAGATTTTCAATATATCTCATTTCATAAAAAGAAGACAGTGGCAAGCAGTTCTGCAGTGTTCATTTGCAGGTGTGTGAATTTTTTTCCAGAGAACACAAGGGAGGAGGGAAAGGTTCTAAATTGACCATACTGTTATTAAACAATTATATTTTTTATCACTGTTTGCTTTCAAGAAACCAGCTCTTTGCACTGTTTCCTGTTTCCATAATCAGCTGGAAGTGTTCTTATTAACCAAGCAGGAAGCAAGTATTTCATTAAGTTGCAAGTGACGTGAAAGTGAAGCTGTCTTGAAAACTCTGCTTCTTCTGCCACCTCTTGGAAAAGAACGAATATGTTAAACAAGTTACCATTGCAATGTCCCAGGATTAATATCTTGGCAACTGTCAAAAGAATGAAAAATATGTAAGCTGTATTCTGATTTTACTTTTAGTTTTAAAAACAGTGGTTGTGTTTGTGTCCAGTCAACAGGTTCCTTGACAAGCCAAACAAATTATTTTATGTTATTGGTTCTAAAAACTGTCCTGTGATTTAATAAAAGTGGCAAGGAAGGGTCGCAAAGAGAAGCTGGAACAACTTTGAAAACCTTTTCTGGGTTAGTATTTTGCTTTTTTTAAATAAGGAGAAAACTTGAACTCCAGAAGGGATGACTGGGCTGGGGAAGATTTTGTGATTTCAGATGATATCGTTAGGCCCTGGCAGATGTGTTGTGTGATGGGTCAGGTGTCTGAGAAGTGCTCTAGAAAAAATTATTTTCTATGGGATAGCAAAGAGCAACTACGGCTTATGGCTATATTCAGCTGATTCTCAGAAGAGAAAGAAACACAGTGACAGTGACAGCTGACAGTGCTCAAACCTCTGAGAGTGTTTGGTTCCCTCTCAGATTATGCTTAGATTATTAATGTTCTCCTTTCCTGGGTTACACAGAAACACTGATGCCAGTATCTTAGAGATTCAGATTACTTTGATTGTTTTCACCTGTGGAACCCCAAGAGCTTTTGTGCAGGCTCATTGGCTTGTGTAACTCGCAATCTCATTCATATGAAATTTTGTAGGTCTCCCTTGACATAAGTCAAGGGGGATATTTCCCTTCAACTCAGCGACAAGTGTGCCTGACAGCAGATGAAGAACATTGGTTTCATTTTGCTTGAGTCAGTTTGAGGAGCGGGGGTTAATCAGCAAAGAGGAGTGATGAATCTTACAGAGATTGTTTCAAGAAGTACAGTGCTGGAGGGGAGGAAGATCATGAGGTCTTAAGTAGTTTTGCATCTTGGAGTCGTCGTTGTTGCAACCTTCCATGTTCCCGGAATTGCACATTCCAAAAAAAAGAGGTGTCCTTGACGCATTGATGGTATCTACCAATTTTAAATGCTGCATAGGGTTTTACTCCCATTGGGACAGTAAACTGATTCTTTGTAGCTGTATATGAAGTATATATACTGAAACAAGGGGCTGCTCTGAAAAGAATTGGCTAACATTTAGCAGCTGGAAGAGCAATGGCTGGGAACAGAAAAGATGCCAGAAAAACACGGCAGAGAGGAAGCCTTGCTATATTTGTACAGCCCATGAGGACTGATTCAGGAACAGAGAGGAGGCATACTATGGCTTTAATGAAGACTTTGGTTTTCTGATTCATTTGCAAAATAATACTTTGAGCATGATGTAATTTCCTTATCTCATGAGTATTAGTTAATTAGAGGCTATGTGAATGCTAAATGAGTTTTGGCTCAGCCCTACACGGGAAAAAGTGGGAAGTAAAGGAGAAGGAAAACTAAAAGGGATATCAAAGGCTGAATTAAACAGAAGCATTTTTGACAAAACTGCCCATAAAAAAAAAAACAAACTACCAAAGCAACTCAGACATTTTCAAGTTAAATATTTTGTTCTGGTGAAAACAATGGTTGTTTCTTTTTCATTTTTGAAAAGGTTTTTACAAAAGAGAAGTAGTAGAAACAGAGACTTCAAAAGCATTTACAAATCCAGTGAAAACAGAGGTATGTGGTGGGTTGGAGATAACTGCTGCTAATCAAGACAGCGAGTAATTTCATATTAATCCTGGATATGAAAGGAATATTAGCTTCCCTCTGCATGAGGAGGGGAAGAAGCCTAGGTTAGAATCCAAAAGATCTGTAGAATATCAGGTCCTGAAATGAAGATTCACAGATAGCAAAACCATGACAGAAAAATCTCAGTTAATTCTTTTAATTGGAGTTTCTTGTCCAGATGTTTAGAAGGCTTACTACATGGTGGGAGACAGATCAGTTGAGTTGTCTCCAGGCAAAATGGTGGCAAAGAACTTTTGTGACCAGCTGATGCAATGAATAATTGTGTATGTGTTTTTCAGGACCAGCTGGTTTTCACCCAAAACTTCTGAGGTAACTCAAATAGTAGATAGTGAACTAACAACTCCGATTCATGAGCTGCTTAATTTGCTATTTGGTACCAAAGCAATGGCAAATGTGATACAAATGTAAAAGAGTTCATTGAGACTAAATACTGTTTGTCTTCCTTACATACCAAGGAAACTGATAGACAGCTTAGAAAGAATAGAATTATTATGTCCATAAATCATATGATAGAATGAGGGAAAATCAATGTGATTTTCTTAGGGGAAAATCTCTTTTTCACCCATCTATTTTCATTCATTAGAAAGAGTTGATGAAGATACTACTGTGGATATTGTATAAAGGAATTTCTAGAAAGGTTTTACAATCTCATAAAGTAACCTTGTCGAAATGAAGCCTTAAAGATGAAAGGTACTGTTGGGAATTAGGAGCTGACTGAATGTAGAAATAATAGTCTGTTTTTGTAGTTGAAGATAACTGGGGTGTAACTGAGAGCTCTGTTATCCTGTGCATCTCATGTGATACAGAAAAGGGATGAATGGTGAAATGGCAAAGTGTGCTGATGATGCAGTAGAATTCACAGTAGGAAAAAAGTGCCATTGATATGGTAGTATTTGAGGTAGAGAAAAACCAAAATATGTTATTCCAGGTTTACAGAAAGATTTTGCAAGGAATAGGCATTAAAATGGCAGTTTAAATTCCCAGAAATGTTCATGGCACAAGCCAGCAATATACACAAAATTATAAGGTTTAAACTGGTTATTAAAATTCAGTATAGAAATGTTGAAATTATTATAGCTAGGTCTTTGGAAACATCAGTTCAGGTGGCAGCCAAAATGTTGATTCTTAATCAGAATTAGAAGACAAGTGGAGAGCCAAACTGAAAATTCATTTATGTTCAGAATATCTCTGTGGTGTATACATATCCTGGGCACTGTCATCTTTCTTTGCTTTCAGAAAAGAGTATGACAAAGCTAGAAAAGTTATAAAGAAATAAGGATAGTTAGATGAGTGAGATGAATTCAAAAGATGAGTAGGCTAGTTCAAGGAAGAAAAGCCATGAAGGGTTGTCGCAATACGGACACGGCCCGGGGAGGAAGGAGAGAACCGAACTCAGGAGAAACTAGATAGAAATGCCTTTATTTATTTATATACAGAAGGGTTTTATACTCCAGGTTATAGAAAGTCACTGGATCTTCGTTAACCACCTCCCAGGGCTATTGGCTAGATCCTAAAAACACACATTTCCTAAACAGTCCTTCAGTCTTATAATGACAACGTGCAAAAACACCTCACAGGTGCAAGATAGAAGAATTATTTACAAAAGCTCGCTAGCTGTTTTGCAGCTAGCTCCGTGAGGAAGTGAGAATGCTCACGGACACAGGCAGATACTAAAAAATCCCTCTGCCACCAAGCTTTCAGCATCCACAAAGGGTTAATAACAGACATTTTAGGTAAAAGATCAAGTGTATGAACTTGAGAGTATGTAGCAGAAATAGTGCTGTTCCCTTCTCTTGGCTCATGTAATCACTCCCTCAATATCCTTGATTGACCCGTGTCATATGTCATACCTAGTGGTTTGTTTAATCCCATACAGATAGTCTGGGCTCCTAGTTGAAGCTGTATTTCTCACTGACACTGCAAGAACCTTCATCACAAGGCTGGCTGTGTGCTGTTTTGTTCTTGGCTTTGTGGTCCATTTTGCTATTTCGCTTCCCTGTCAAGTGTTGTAATCTTGGGGAAGAAAAGTAAATTTTTGACCAAAATCTTATTGTTAAATTATATCCTTGGTTATGTGTCTCGAATCAGGGTTAGAGTGGATGTAAACTCAATTTGCTTAAGTCACTTTTGTCCTGTGTTAGAAATATGAGTACTTTGTGGGAGAACAGGATGGGAAAGCAGTTTGAGATTTCCCTTATTAGTTTTGACTGAAAAAGGCATTCTTGTATTCATAGCAAGATGCTGTGAGCCCCTTTCACCTTTTTTTACGGTAGAGTCTGGGCATTCTTTGGCAAATCCCAGCTTGAGACAAAGGACTTCTAGGCATTATCAGACTCCCTCATTGACAGTTATGAGGGGCTGTGTATTTTGAGTAGGCAAAGCACTGTCACTGGAAAGGTTTAAGAAATCATGTCTCGGGACTGGCCGATCTCCAGGAGGCTACAGAGCACTGTGATGTTGATTGTTTTATAAATGTGATGGAGAGGAACAAAGAATCTATGTAAATACTTGTGAGTCTAATTTCTATGTGTTAGAGGGTAATTAGCTACCCCTTTTGATCACAGGGAAGAAGTTCTACGTTGTAACTAAGACTTCCTTGCTTTTCGGAAGTTTTCATTCTTACCTGTTCATGTAGACTTCTCTTGTCATGCCTTTCACAATCCTGGCAGAAAAGAAAAGCAAAAGTCTGTTAACTTGGTCTTAAAGGTTTTAATTATGGATTCAAAATGAAACAGTTAGCAAACTAAACTAGCATCAAGCCATGTTTTGTTTAAAAATGACCCAACCAAGTGTGCATGTGAAAAGGAAAAATGGATATGTGAGTGAAGACCCACGACCTATTCCAACAGTCTGTTAACATTGCGGGAAACATGGTTGTTTACAGTATTTGGCAGGAGATTTTGGAGTAGATTTTTTTGCTTTTGTCTGCAGCGGGTAGGAAGTGCTCAGGCGCTTACTTGAAGTAGTTATAAATATTAACTTTGTTCTCCTGCTTTAACTCAGGGTGTTTTAGGGTTACATTTCTACATCTGATTATGGCAGGAAGAGGCAATCCTAACATTGAATTAAACTTACATGTGTGGGCTTTCACTGCTGGGTATCTGAGAGTGACCAATCTGACTTTTATTTATGCCTCAACCTATGTTATACATGAAACGAAAAATTACTCTAAGGGCTGTACACGTGCTGGGAACCCCTTCCTCAGGGAGGCTTCACCTGACAGCCAATCAGGGCAGAGAAAGCTTACACAATTGGGCTGCAAGTGAGTCCCCACTTGCTGGTGGGGCGGATGCCCAGGAAAAAATGCCCGGGAAATCGGGCTATGGGAGGAGCCTTAACCCATAAAAGCAGTTAACAATCAGGGCCATTTTTCTTTGGGTTTCTTGGGAGCGGGGACTCGCTTGGAGGGTCAGCTTGGTCCCCCTCCCGCCCTCGCCTTTTTCTGTCTGTGGTCCTGCTTCCCTGTCCGCACCTGTCCTGCTTCGTTGCTTTCCCAAGGCAGCTCAAAACCACGGCAACCTACTGCTCCGCTGTTTCCTCGATGGAGCAGCCGCTGCCGCCCACAACCACTGTGCACCGACCCTGAGAACCCGCAGCTGCTCCATGAGTGTGCCCGTAGCCACAGCACCTGTTCTTCACTGACAGAAGAGACACGCAGCCGGCTGCTATTTGGAAATCGCGCCCAGCTGCCACTGGAGCCACGCAGGCTCATCGCAGCTTGCAGCACACATGCTTCATCTGCTGAGCTGATGCTAACAGGGCGCCTGGGATGCAGTGGTAATGATCTATCCCAGTATTCTGTTTCTCTCTTTGTCTCTCTTTTCTCTGATTTGCTCCCTTTCTGTCCCCCATTCTATAGGAACACTTATCTTTCTTTATCAATAAAATGTTCTCAGATATAATATTGCCACATTTGCGCCTTATTTTCGTCCAAGAAATCTATCAAAAAGAATCCTCCCCTACTCCCGTTTTATAGTGGGACGGGGCAGTATCAAAATAGCTGATTTCATATTTGCTAATCTCCAGAGGCATAGAAATCAGGAGACTCCTATGGAAGAGTGGGAATGCAGTGTGGTGGTTGGCTGTGTTGCAAGCAGACTTTGTGTTTCACTCTATATCAAGATGAACTGCAGAATACAGTGTCAGGATAAAGAGAACCAGATATTTGCATTGTTATGAGATAACGTAATGACTATGTTTTACTGAAAGGAACAAAGTTTTAGTGGCTGAACAAGTCCTCTGGCAGGAGCTTCATTTTCCATTCCAAACACTTTCCACCCCATCAAACTGTGAGGAAATCTTGCAACGCTGCTTGTAAAAAGTAACACCGGTGAGTTGACATTACCCTGGGGATAGGCGGTCACACTAGCTGCCTCTCAGCCGGTGCAACAGATGTTCCTTCCTGAAAAGGGCATGCTGTACTCTTTCTCCAGCATTTGGGTGTCTTCAAAATACTGTATATTGAGTGCTGCAGCTTTTGTGCAGAGGACTTGGCATTAGATATTTATACTTGCTCGTACATGGGATGACTCTGCCCCTCTTTTACACAAAAGAACATGGATGTTTACAGCTTTCCAAAAAGTGGGAAAACTTCACAATTGAAATAGATCAGATGTCTGGGGTTTCTCCACTGTGTATTTTGATTTGCTGGTGAGGTTCTATGGTGGTCTTGGTGTTTTTGTTCTTTTCAATGGAAACAAACAAAAAGGACAAAGGTGTACTCCCTTAATGACTCTGCTCCTAAAAAAGCCCCAATTTGACCTGAGGATGCACTAGGGTGATTTTAGGCTGCTACTGATTAGCATTCACTGCTTCTTATCAAATGCACTAAGTCCGCTAGGAGAGAAAAATGCTTTAACTGTCATCAAGAAAATGTGCTCAATTTATTTTTTGCATTCAAACTGACATTGTAGGTGTCCAGTGTCCTTTCTAGTGTCCCGGGTTTCCTGCTGTGTTACATGATGTATTGTTATCCACTTGCCTTGAAAACTAAGTGTCAACAACTTGTTTAGACGGAAGTCCATTACTTTGATGTTCAGTACTGATTTGCCCAGCTACCAAGAAAGGTGATGCTGGGAAACAACAAGGCTACCGAGCAACTGTAAAAGTCCCATCTCTATCGCTACTCCTACTCTTTCTCTGACACTTGGGATAGAACTCGCTGTTTGCAATCCAAAGCAAATAACTCCTAGCTAATAATACTTCAATTTACTGGAAGTTGGAGATAATAGGGAGATAGTGTCTTCTTTTTGCCAGGAATCTAAAAATGTTAAGTTTTTGGTTAAAAGACCAAGTTTCCAGGTGAGGGGTTGATGGAACAGCTGGATGCATTCTGAAATGAAACAAGTGATTTTCCATCTGCTAATTCTGGAGTTAATAAAATTACCTTTTTTTCCTATCTCTCCTTTCTGTTTGTTTGTTTGTTTGTTTTGTTTATATTTTTAAATTAAATAGTACTGCAAGGACTATGCAGTCCAATTACAGTCACTAATCTTATATTATTATAAGCTTAATCTTATAATATAAATATTATAATATAATATTAATCTTATATGTACACAGTGTTCAGTCACTAATCTTATATGTTTGTACACTTGTTTTCCTGAGACTATGCTCAAATGATAACTCCACAGGATGCAGAGCTCACTGGAGCTCCTTGATTTTCACGTGACTTTGGGTTACACTGGGACAAATACAACTTCTGCTACTGTGCTTGTAACTATTCAACTCCATACTTGTTTAGGTGAAATAAACTGATGAAGTCAGTAGGAGAAAGATGGCTTGTAGAATGACAAATATTCAATACAATAAAAAGAATTCTTTTAAGAGCTTTTTGGACACACACAAAGCCAATTATGATAGCTATTGTATTTCTTAAAAATTTCTGTTGACTGGATTCTGGTGGCAAATTGGTAACAGGGGAAAAGGTGTCAGAGATGGGTTTCTTATGAAACCTGTAATCTTTCCTGACTGTGTCTTTTTAATTTGAAATGTTTCTGGGTTTTTTTGGTATTTAAAAAAATCCCCCAAGAACAGGAGAAACCCCACAATCCATCCAGTAGTTATGCTGTTTCCATTCATGTTAGCAACAGTGCTGAACATCTGGTGGAAGTCCTGTGTTTCTTTCTGATCTAATGTCCCATTGCAACTCTAATTTTAAAATTGTTTGCCTTATTTAGTAACCACTCTAGTTTTCTTGCTGCTTTTTATCTCAGTGATTTTTCCTGTGCCCTATATTTGCATTTATATCTCATGCCAACATTGTGTCACCCATTATGCAGATGACTCTGAAAGCAGCATCATCACACTTCTCGGTTTCTTTGCAATGGGAGCTGCAGTGGTTCTTAAAACTCTTGGTCAGGGAAATCTTGCAAGATTAAATTCTCCAGTATAGCACAAGCTGTGTAAATGGCTGTAAATCATGAATACGCTTGAATTAACTTCCTCCCCTCTTTCACAGGGTTTATGTGAAATGACAACATATTGCATAGGGGAGAAAAAAAACCCTGTGCTCTATTCCCCACTTCCAGAAACAGCCTGCATCTGGGTTTCAGTAAGGCAGCTGCGCTGATGGCCATGCTGCTGGTACACAGAGATTTGGCTTCAGTCCAAGAGTAGGACTGTCTTTCTGCTGGTCAGATATAGCATGTGGTGCTGAATACACAATGGGGTTATGGGTTATTCATCCAAATGCCTTCTTTCTGTTAGTGCAGTTGGTTCTGAGTGTGGTTTGATAGGTTTTTTTGGTGAGATATGAGTTAAGTGATGTGTGATTATCCTGGAGACAATTTAGTGTTCTTGTGAGCCTCATGGGAAACAGTAGCCTAGTGAATTGTTTTTAAGTCAGATATTTTCCTCCTGTTAATAAACAGGATAGCAACAGGAGCTTTAGTTGAAAAATATTTTGCTTTGCATTTTAAAATGTTTTGCTTCAGGATGTCTTGCAGACAATTATCAGTCTCAACATGTTCCTTTAGGATAGCTGAATAGCATTATCTCTGTTTTACAGATCAGAAAGTGAGGTAGTGAAACAAAACAATTTGCTCAAAACTATGAAGGAAGTAAGTCTCAAAATCCTGTGTAGCTTTTGCTCCTTTTCAGGTAAAGTCCAAAAGAAGAAGTAGGGCCAGATCAGGCAGTGCATTAGAGGAACTTGTCCACATTGCACCTCATGCAAGCTGCATCTAAGCATCAAAATTAGGTTCATTGGAAGTAATTTGTGTGAGAATCGGTTATATTTATTTAGTTGAAAAGTTCGTGAATTGGATGTACTGGAATTTTTTGTTGTGGGAGTTTTCTGTTTAGCAGTTTAGATGTGACCAAGAGGTCACATCTTTGTAACCTTCAGAAATGTACAAATCACTTAAGAAGTAATTTTTGACATTTTTGACATTTCTTCTCAGTTTTCTTGTTCTTTATTAGAATTTGGAAGATATTGCAGTATGGAAAACCAGTCATGGTGAGAATGCAGCGAAATGTTTTGCCTAGACTTGAAAGCTTCCTATACCTGTGTTTCTCCTTTATGTAGGCTGCCTCCAGTCAGTAGATTTTGGTAGTTTTGGTAGAGAAAGGTACTTCTATTTCATGTGCATACCTTTGATATTTTGAAACTTGAATTAGTTTCAGGTCTTCTTCTGTTATTGATTTTTCTTTAAAATATCTCTCAGAGATCCAGTGTCATTCTGACGTGACTTCTTTAAATAGGACATCAAGTTAAAAAAAAAAAAAAATCATTATACCGATTTCTGCTGGTGTCTTAGTCCCAGAGGAGCCACCATGGCAGTCTGTGGCGCATTTTGCCATGGAAACAGTTTTAGTAGACACTCTGCCATCTCCTTTTCTCCGTCAAACTCCCTTAAAACCATGTCATGGTTCCCCAGTGGCAACTCAGAGAGCTGCAGAAGCCCTGGGGAATGAATATTGTTACTGCACCCTTGCAGTTAAATGGAGTGAAGAGGGGGAAGCAGCAGAAACTGTGTGTATTGCCTGCAGCTAAATCCTGATGCCACACTGGCACTGCAGCTTGTCCCACCTAGCCCCAAACCACATGCAGCCATGGTGTGTGCCAGCCTTGGGTGTGGACAATTTGCAGAGATGTGCTTATCAGTGGAGGGTTTTGGATTACATTTGGCAGGTCTGTAAAAGCACATATCCTGGCCAGGGTGGTTTGTGAGGGCACTCATCTGGATCGATGGGATGACCTGAAGACCCATGGCATCCCACGCTGATTTTCCCTCCATGGTCTCTTCCACCAGTGCAGAGAAACCCTCTACCCTTCTCAGGGGAATTAATTTTTTGTGTCTGGCTGTGTTTGGGGTCTTTGTTTATAATACTGAGGATGGTTGTTTAAGCAGCAGCATTATCCAAGGTGTGTTTCTCCATCCAGGGGAGGGTCTGTGGAAATACTTCACATCACATGTGAAAGCTTTTTTCTGTTTCAGTGAACGCATTTTTCCTCAAGCAGCTGCACCCAGCCCTTGTCCTGGCATATAAAGCTGCACTCAGAAGGGAGGCACTGCACTGTCCCTGACAGGGCCCTGGTGACACTGAGCAACAGGGTTTCCTCTACATGTTGTTGTGGACTGTGAAGCCTCACTGCTACACAGTTTCTGATAGCCATCCCTGAAGGTGGGGCTGCATTTGGCGTTGATTTAAACCTCCAGCTGGTATAATAATCATCAAGGTACATATAGGTAGTGGCCAGTTCCCACAGACTTGGCAGAGATTAGAGATTAATAAAGTACAGGTACCCCCATTTATCCTTGGACAGGAAATGTGTCCCTGGGAAATTTTGGGTCTGTGGATTTGGTGGATTTCAGAGTGGAAGAGTGCAATGACTCTGATAATTTTAGAGGGGAAAGTCAGTTGTGGAGAAAGTGCTGATATAAGAGTGTCCCCCTAGCATAGTGTGTCTGTCTTTGATGTGGTAGGTTTAATGAGAAAATATGTGATACTTTCAGTCAATAAATCAAGATTTTTGCATTCCGTCCAGAAGCTGGCAGTGGCCAAGACTATATGCAAGATTGAGCTTGTTAAACTAAAAAAAAAACCAAACCAAACCAAACCAAACAAAAAAACCCCAACCAAAAACAACAACAACAACAAAAAAATTCTCTAGCTTTGCAGGCAGTTCTTTTCCACTCAAAAATATCTAGAGTCCCTCAAATTGAAAAACTGCAGCTATGTAGTTATCAGCAACTCAGCCTAAAGCTAGTTTAGCTAGCACTACATGATTATACTCCTGAGATGTAACACAGATAATTAGATAATGATCTTTTCCAAATCCTGCAGATTATTCCCATTTATTTTATTCTGAATGTTCTTTGCTTTATCTGCACATTTGAGGAACTCTATTTTTTTACTTTAAAAGTGTGCCTTTCCATGTCGACATTTTTTATTATTTGTCTGCACATTCAATTTGCAAATAAACTGCTTTTCTTAAAGTAGTTTAAGAACTGATCAAGAAGTTTAAATCTTTCAGTATTATTTTCCTCTCTTGTGGTTTTCCTCATGTGAAATGTGATTCTTCTGAAATGCATTACTTGGAATAGTTTAAAGACTGTGTTTTCTTTAAAGTATAAAGAGACCACTTCTTATGAATACCATGCCAAGGAAGGAAAAGTTTCTTCAATTTGATGATGCTTTTCAGGGTTTCATATTAATATGTTGAAGGTAACTTGACATGATGTAGGAACATATGACCCTGCCCCATTGAACCCTCAATACCCAAAACTGAAGCAATCTTTCCATGCCGGCCCTAGAGGAATACCGAAACTATCCCAAACCCAAGCTACTTTTGTCATTTGAACCAATCAACATTGGATGTTTGGGTGTCTTTGCAGTGGGATAACATTGTGTTTTAAACAGAAGCTTTGCTGGCAAGTGTTATGACTTAGAAAAAATGAAACTGGTCTCCCATCATGATAGGCTTCACACAAATGAAAAAGAAAACATGTTTTTTCTTACTCTGCTGTGTAAGATGAATTGCATGACACTTGCTGCTTTTGGGACAAGAATAATCAAATGTGTGTGACAGACATTCATATGGCTTAAAATAAGAGGAATGTTTGTGGTAATATGGGGATTATTCTATGTAAGTGGATTTGCATGATGAAGAGATATAAAGACACTCTGACTTACTTTGGGTAAAAATGGGCTTGACAACAAATGACAACAAATTGCAGTAATTGAAACATGCATTTTCTCGTGATTCAGACCCCTGGAAAGAGGAATTTCACAGTATAGCTGTGTAAACTCTAAACAACTGCAAGTAAGCGGTCAGTTGTATTGCCAATAAGCACTAATGTTTTTCCATATGAATTCCTCTGTGAATTTGTACAACTCCTGAAATACACTTTAGAAATGTATTTATTCATTGTGAAATTTATCTTTGGGTTAGAATTTTTTCTATGCTTATCAGAAATGGAAGCTAAGTAAAGTCATACTGCCTGTGGTGAATGATGTTTGCAAGTGAGAGGAAAATTGTAATGTATGAAGGTTGAGGCATTATGCCTAAAAGGTACAGGGAATGAGGAGTGACTGGGGCTTCCAGTAAAGAACAAGTTATATGCAGACATTGATGTGGCCTTGAGAAAATACAGTATGTACAAGTGGAAAGGATAGGCTTTTTATAAAGTTACGTAAATACCCAGAAGATTAAAGATCAGAATAAAATCAGTTTTTCAAACTTTGGACATTTCATACTACAACATTAGAAAGTTGTTTTTTTTTTTTCTGTTCATATGCTTATGTGGGAAGAGACAGTCTAGAACAAAAGGCTCGTTTTGTCTCCCAGATGTAGTTGGTGTTTTTCTTCCATCACCTTATGCCCAATTTTTTTTTATATTTGGGATAGTAATTTCTATAGGAAATGATTGTGAATCATTCCCTCACATTTATTTCTGTGTTTTTTCCCTTCAAATTCAGAATCAATTATTTCTAAACCTAATTAAAAAAAAAAAATGTAAATAGTATCAATCTTTTCCTTACAGAGCCACAAAGAGTTGTGAGAGGGTTTTTTGTCACTGAAAGGACTTGCAATTTTTCTCCTTCAGTTTTGCAGAAAATTTTCTAAATCTTAAATATAACACCGTTTATCATTCTATCATGAGAGAAAGAGATGCAGTCTCGAGTCCCGCTTATCTGTAGTTACAACCATAATCAGTAGCCTTTTATCTCAAAGAAAATAGGTTTATCTAGGGAAATGAGAAGCTATGAAAGAAAAGAATATAAGTATTGTATTTAAGAAACTGACTGATAATTCAGTAGTTTGGAAGAGGGCAACCATTTTTTTTCAGTAATACCTCAAAGATCAAGTGACCAAAAGTAGCATTGATGATTCTCTTGTAAATGAGGACAGACTAATTACAGGTACTTTGCTGCTTTTTTAAAATGGATTCTTGACCATGGTATGAAGTGATTTATGGATATTTTTACAAAGGTTTGTTTGTTGGCTAAACTAGCAATTTATCTCAACTACAGGAAAAATAAAACACATTCTCTTTTTATAGGATTTTTATAGTTTGAAAAAATATCTAAAAACACAAACCCTTTAACAAGCTGCAGAAGATACATGAAGAACAAACAAGGTGGTACATTCAAAATCTGTGTTTAGTTAAGTATGATTATGTTTAATATTTCCATATAATTGCCATTTTGAAAACTGGTAATCCTCAGAGCTCATAAATTGGGGCAGTGCTGTTCAAATTTAAAATGCTACTTGATTGTGCAGCGGTGCTGAATTCTGTGCAAATAGTCAGTCCTGCTGCTTTAGCTGCAAACATAAACATGAGACCCTGAATTGTTTCCTTATGCTTCAGCTGAGCATAGCCCATACCCTCAGCAAATAGTATGGGAGCTGAAACATCCTTTTTGAAACTGGGAAGTACAGACATGGATAAAATATTTAAAGCAGAGATTCTTGCATTGATAGTGTATCCCCTCACCTTAAGAAGGACTGGAATGTCATCATGATCATCATCATGATCATCATCAGTTATTCTCAGAAAATGTTTTGGTCTCTATTTATTGTGCTGAAAAGCAAAATTAAAATTTTGGTAAAAAAAGCAGATAAATGTAAATTCTATAGCCAAACAAAGCAAAACGTGTTCTCCAATCCAAAGATTTGGGTTCTAGCTGCGTTGCTGGGTTTCTCTAGGCCATGGTAAGGTTTGAGAGGCTGAGGTTGGTTGTTTGCATACTTCAGCCTGCATTTTTCAGTGAGGGCACTCCCTTACGACTTTGCTTTGCCTAACTGACTTGGATGGAGTTCTTGCTCCTGTTTCTTCTCTTTTTCATTAGTTTGCAACACTCTTCTCAACTACTATATGTAAATTGTTAGCTACTCTGTGGCCATAGGAATTTAAGCCATTATGGAGCCTATTGCAGGATTGGGTTTTGAATTTCTTTTCCCCCTTTTTTTGGGTAATGTTCCAGATGGTTTATGAATATCATTTAATTGCATTATGTTGCAAAAGTACAGAGAAGCCTGGATCCCAGTGAACAGTAGTACAGCTTTCATGACTCTCCATGACCCCAATCTTCACTACTTTGATTAAACAGTAGGAAAGGAAAGAAAACCTCCCTCATAGCTTTCAAAAAAATTGCAGTACTTTTGTTCCTTTCACTTTAGTTTGGCTTGCAAAAATTACAGCTTTGGCTTCATAGCAACTGCTATGATTATGGCTGCAAAAGGATTTCAATTATAGCACCCTTTTTTCACACTATTGTACCTTGCTGCTGTTTGGGGAATGAAATTTTCCATGTGGTGTGGCTGTGAGATGTAGAGGAAGTAAGACTTTACTTTGGGTTCGGGCGAGGTTGGAAAAGTACATTTTCGAACTGCTTTATTTTTTCCATCTTTTTAACATCTACACAGACAGTTTGCATTCAACATAATGTGTAAATGCAGCTAGTGAAGACAAAATTAGTCTTTCACAAGGAGTATTTTAAAAGTTTGAAGAATAAAAATACTTACTATTAAGATCATGGTAATAAAATAAAGGTTTAAAAGGTCTTTGACTGCTTTCAAGCAAAGGGCTTTTACAATCAGAGCCTGAAAAATGACCTTTCTCTGACCGGCTGTAGCTAGGGCCTGACACCACACAATGAGGATGCCCTGGGGACAGTGCGGTGGGGAGAGACGCTGTATCTTCCTCTACTAGTGGCAGTGAGCTGCCATGCTGTTGGTATTTGGATAATGTCTATGAAGGTGATGATGAAGGTATCACAGAAGAGCAAAATCTTTCAATCTTTAAATGGCACTTGCAGTAAGTACCCATTCTATTGGAGTGGGTGGGAAAGAGGTTATGTATTTGAAAGGAAAAGTATCTGCAGAGAAAGCAAGAGTGGACATCTTGAAGGATATTCCCAGGCAAGCTGTCCCTCTGCCCCTCATGACAGGCTGTCTTCAAAAGAGGGATTTACCTCAGCATGTGTAGCTCCTATGGGGAAGCCACTGCTCTGGCGAGGGCCGCAATGCAGTTTGGATGGCAGTGCACACAGAGAACGTGCTCTTGTGAAATCCCTCACTAAATTCTGGTGAAGCCCCAAGACCAAGTATACTGTCCTAGTTTGAAGCTGAAGCTGAGAGCTAAATTCCCAGCTCTACATCAGTGGGTCTGGCTGAGAAGGAGAAGCAGCCTATAGTGATGTTCATGAGCTTTTATTGAGTCTCTGGTACATTTTTTTAAGGAGTCTATTTGGTTGAGTTTGTGGAAGGCATTTTTTGTTTTGTTTCTTTGCCTGCTTTTGTGGGTTTTTGTTTGTTTTGTTTTGTTTTTTTTTCATTCCACATTGCCAGAATATGATTGTGAAGTGCCTGGTTAAAGAGGAAATATTTTTAAACTGACTCTTAACAAGACTTGGATTTGTTTGTAACATTAGTGAAAAAGAGTACACATACATCCTGGAATAAAAAGTGATTTGGAAATACAAACCTGTCCTCTACCAACATGGCTTGGCAATGTCATCATTCCCAGTGTGTGCTCTATTGCTCATGGTGCACACATTGAATGTGAAGATGATGGTTTCCTACAAGTCCTACCTGGTGAACATGCCCTTTTCAATTGTTTGCAGCTTGGAAAGCCTACTGAAATGTTGATCTGAGGTTTTTTGGCCTGAGTTGGAGTCTTTGGGTACTACAGGGGAAGGATGGTAGAGCAGATACACTTAATAACTACAACAAAAGTGAAACAAGATGGTTATCAAGAGTGCTTCTTCTTAGAGAAGCAGAATCCAATTTGTGTATTTCCTTTTCCCCCCACATACACTTACCCATGAGAAAAAGATCAGGTGAAAATTAAGGTAACCTATGGATAGATAAAAAGGATTTGATTCATTGTTCATGTAGCTGGAATTAGTTCTCATGATCTGTGTTCCATTCACAGACCAGGTACCTGGGCTGTAGCCCTGTTTCTGATCTGCATGGTGCCTGGATGGTGTGCAGCAGGGTTCCACACAGATGGCTCTGAGGCTGCTCTTCAAGTCTGTTGAGTAAAATGGGTTTGCTTTTCATGATGAGTTTTCATAGGCACTGTCTCCACTCATACTCTCTTCAAAAACATTTCCTTCCTCCATTGCACTTCGTTTACTTTGTGTCTAGCCAGATATTTGTATTGTATTAACAGAAAGAAGTGGATTTAAGAAAGCAAGGGTATACTTTACACTTATTTCAGTTCAGAGACTGCTGATCTAGTCTTAGATTGCTTTATGTCTGTCTCCTGGGAGAAAAAAAATGCTGAATATATACATTTCCCAGGTGGCAAATGGGTAGAAAGTAATGAGAGTTAAAAAAAGTACCATGAGTTTTTAAGAATAACTTCCAAATCAAGAATGCATAGTGTCTTCCTTTTTTGGTTTACAGGATATGCAGTCTATGTCTGACTGCTTTGTATATAATTGACTCTTGACAGCATTATCGTAAATGGCTGTGGAAGTGTTCTTCAGGCTGACCAAAAGCCAAGTGGTTCCATTAGATAAGAAGCGCCACAGAAGTTTTATAAAGCAAAAATGGCATTTACAATCAGAGCTTTCCCACAGCTGTCTCCATGCCTCTTTCCCTTCCACGGCATACCTTGTCAAGGCCTTCTGACACTCAGTTCCCTCTGGTGAGGTTTGCAAGCTCTGAGCTGATGAACTAAGAGTGAGTTGAGGAGCTATGGGATCGACCAGTCTAAGCCTTGCTCTGCTCTTAAGAGTATACCTATATTCTTACCCTCCCAAACAGTATATGAAAGTAGCAATATCATTTTGCTGTCTAAAAATCATTGGATACTGTTGCTGCATTTTATTCAGGTGGCAGTGATGGACATAAAGATTGGTCTACAGATCTAGGTTATACACAAACCTGAGCTCACAGGAGATGGCAGCAGCAGTGGTCACAGGGAAGTACTGCTGGAAGGACAGAAGTTCACTCTAAGAATAGGCCAAAGGAGCTTGGGGTCAAGCAGTGCTGTACAGAGGACCTTGAAAATAGTTTCTTGACCTTTGTTACTGCCATGTTCAGAGAACTGGGACTTTGCATGTATTCTTCATGGGACAGCAGGTGTTCCTGATTGCAATTTCAGTCTTGCCTCTTAATAGATGTGAAACATAGTTTGGTTTTAGGAGTATTAGTAAGAAATATGTCCAGCCTTTATTTTCATTGACTAAGATATTCTCCCTTCCCATATCATTCTTTTCAAATAGTCTGTAAGTTTATGTTGTCATGCATTTGGGGGTCTGTGTGTTAATGTAGCATTTACTCTCTGTGGGGATTGCCCAAATCTGTTCCTAAGTAATACCTTACATTCAGACCATATGTTATGTTTGTCTAGAGAGACAAATGTAATTTTAGTTGTATGTGGGATTTGTGTGTGTATGTTTAAGAAACAGTTTTAAAGCAAGCCTAATGGGGCTAAGCTTGAAGTTTGAAAATGATTGCTAATTGAGTAGAGGTCTTTCAGAAACTTTCAGGTCTCATGTTTCTGTAATAAAGGATTAGTGTATTACAGTACGGTGTAAAACACAGAAGGGAAGCAGAATATGTTACAGTTCTAGTAAATGGAAAGAAAAATGGGCCTTTTAAAAACTGTTATGCTTTTTATAGCTTTTTCTGCTCCCTCAACACTGGGGTAGATCTCAGGACAGAACACAGGATTTTTCAGTGTGTAGAAATGATCAGACCAAGGGCAGAGTTTTGAAAATTCTGCATGAGAACTGCATCTGCATTCATGTAAAAACAAAATAATTACAGAAACACAGAATATGCTGAGCTGGAAGGAACCCACAAGGATCGAGTCCAACTCCTGGCCTTGCCCAGGACTGTCCCCAAGAGTGACACCATGTGCCCGAGAGTGTTGTCTAAACACTTCTTGAACTCTGTCAGGCGTGGTGCTGTGACCACTTCCCTAGGGAGTCTATTCCAGTGCCTGACCACCCTCTGAGGAAAGAACCTTTTTCTAATATCCAACCCAAACCTCCCTTGACCAACTTCAGACCCTTCCCTTGGGTCCTGTCACTGGTCACCACAGAGAAAAGATCAGTGTCTGTCCCTTCTCTTCCTCTCATGAGGAAGTTGTAGACTTTGATAGCTATATGCAGGGTCAGTTGGAAAGGTAATAATTTGATTTGCATGTCCAAGCTGCACATTCATGTACACAGATAATGGAAATGGGCAGGTGCTATTTAGGCAGGGATTTTCAGAGAAAACTGGTTTTGACTAGTTTAACTAGTTGTTAACATCCACTGTTTGGATGTGACAGTATTGTGGTTGAAGATGGTCATCTGAGATATGAAGGTGAGAACTCATGATGGCAGAAGTCACTATTTGAAGAGTTCAGTAAATTTCTACCCATCAAGTTGGAGAGTTATAAAAATGGTTTTTTTGACCAAGTGCTTTAAAAACAAATATTAAAGGTGAAAGGAAGTGAAGGATGTGTAAAATACCACTTTCAAAAGGTGTAGCCTTTTTGGTTGTGTAATGTCACAAATGTTTTTCAGGACTGCATGGCTGCAGTGATATTCATCTGTGCTTCGCCTCTGAGGCAATGATTTCATCAACTGGGTGTGCAAATTTTCCTTTCTTTCAAAGAAAGATTTTACTTTGTTTCAGGAGAAATGACTTCTGGACTTTTTGAGTAATCCTGATTTTGTTTGAAAATGAGACAATTTTCCTCTTTTTGGGTTTCAAGAGAAGGAGATTAACAAACCTTCATAAGTGTTAGTCTGAGCCATCTCATGGCTTCTTCTGGGTAGCCAATTTTCATTTTATATTCCATTTACACTAGCCAGGAAAGTAAACTGGCAAACCTTCAGTCTATACATAATTTCATCTTTGCAAAGCAGATAACATTGTTTATGTGAAACATTGTGGTTTACGTAGTATACATAGAATGCCACAGACATCTCAATAACTATTTCCTAAAGCATTAACGTTAAGCAACACTAAATGTAACAGTCTTGCCCAAGGATTTGAAGTTTTAGGAAAATGTTTCCTTCATCTACTGCAAGCTGGGACTTGCTAGCAGTGAACAATTGTTAATTTAGTATCCTCTGGAGGATTTGTAATATATTTTTATGTTGTTTTGGTTGTTTGGGGTTTTTTCTTATTTTTTAATGCCCTTTCCAAGGAAAAGATATGGTCGATCGGTAAAAGGTAGATGTGAAGGTAGACCTTTGAGATGACATGTGCTGCAAACTGGCAGTTAGAGGAGTGGAAAAGCCAACTGAGGCTATTTCTACATAATGAAAAGGCCTCTCAGAGGCCTTGGAAATACTTGCTGGAGGTGGATACCTGGAACTGTAACATGAGCTTTATTTTTTCATTTTTGCTTCCTTTTTAAATGTCATATGCTGAGAGAAGCCTCTTCTTTGCAGATGAGTAGTGCTAAAAACAGCTTTCTGTGGAAAGAGAATTCCAACCACTTTAAATAAAAAGAAAACCTAAAAATCCTGCCATATTTTTAACAAAATTGAGCTAAGTAATCTTCTTTTCATCCTGTTGCTTGTGATGACTCATTTTATTCTTTCTCACCTGACTGAGGTATTTTTAAAAAGAATCAGATTACCTGTGGGCAGAGGTAAATAATTTCTGCCATCTAGATTTAAATATCTACTGTGTTGTATGGAGCTTTATACAGGATGTTTTTCCATTCTTAGTAAAATGCTCTGTGTCTATTGAGACACACTATACCAGAAAGTCTAGCATGTAAATTTGCCTTCATGCTCTCATTTGTAGGTGTTTTCATGATTTCAGGTTGTGGAGAATTCCAGCTGTCACACTTGAAATCAGTCTGGATGGTGAGGAAGCTGAGAGTAGTTGTCTGGACACATGCATTTATTTTGGGACAGGAAAGAAAGAAGTGCAGTGCATTTTTAGAAAGCTTTCTCAACTCACATCCCTCCCTGTGTTGTTCTCTAAGATAACAAAACATTCCTGACCTATTGCCTGGCTACTCCATGGTTACTATAACAAGGCCATTAGTACTTGTGGTACAGCAGCTGTACTTTGTCCCCTCAGAATGTATGTGAGAGAATTATAGCCTCTTCAGAATAAAGTTGTGATGCATTAATGAAATAAATCCCAGCAATAATATTGGCCCATGATTTGATTATAGTAATAAAATAATTTGTACATGGAGTCAAAAGTGCTTCATTAAATACTTACGCATTTCGTTAAGGAGGATGAGAATGTATTCATATTTCATGAAGTTTATGCTGTGCTTTTAATGCATTTGTAAATATGGACAATGTCAAATGCTGTTTACCAGAAATAAACAGACTAAAATGGTCTGGAAACTTAGGAGTCCCAAAATCTTGCTGAAGAGCTCTCTGGCTACATATTATAAACTTTTTCTAAATCTTGCAATGCAAGGAAAATTTCGGGAAGCATTGAGAGCTTTAAAGTTTCAATATACCAAAAAAGGGTAGAAAAGCTGACCTAAAGGCCTGTAGATTGACATCATTGAATAAACAATATAATGGCAATACAAGTATGTCATGCTCAAGAAATTAAAGGAACAAAACCAGCTTGATTTTAAAAAGAAAAAAAAAAAACAAAGCCTGAGTAATGAATTAATGAGTTTGATCAGTGAAGGTAGCTATGAAGATTGTAATAGAATTTTAGGGGCTTGCAATTTCACTTAACATTTTAGGCACTATGATTTAAAAAAAGAGAAAAAAACCAATTGCACAAAATCTATACATATAAAAGTTAATACGTAGCACACTGATGTAGAAAGGAGATGTCAGGGTAGGGTTATTAAGTGGGTTATTTCTAATTATGTTCTTCAGAGATTAGTAGAAAGCTTAAAATTAATTATTAAAGATCTGAATATAAATACAAAATTACTTCTACATTTTGTAGATAACACAAAAATACTTGGTTAAAAGGGGAGGATAGGGACTTTTTTATAAAGTGCTTTGAATCAGCTACTATGCTGAGCCACTTAAGTAAAGTTTATTTTAATCCGTTTAACTGTGAGATCGCTCATCCAGGAACAAAGACTGTGCATCCTGCCTATGAAGGCGGAGAAGGGGCTTTGTCTTGGTTTGAGACAATTCAAAGGAAAATACTCTGGAATGAGTCGTCTCCTTTAAGGGTTCCAACAATCCCATTCCACCAATAAGAAATGAATACTAATAGATGAAAGTGGAAGAAAACCCCTTTTATTAACAAACAGAATGCCAACAGGGAGAGGAAAAAAAAAGTAAATAACTGCTAGATATCAAGCTGTTAGACCTCACCAACCCACTGGAACAAAGAGAAACCCAAAATACTGGAAATACAAGATTGCACCAGCTCTGTCTTGAGAAGGCAGGAGCTTCACAGAGCAGTTCCAGCAGCAGATGAAGACCCAATGGCTTGTCCAGCATCGACCTTCTCCCCATGGCAAGGCACAGCACAGCGGGCACGGCAGGTGAAGCAGCCAGGCTGGAGCCACTCGGTGTCTTCCTCTCCCTAGCTCGGCGTGTTTAACAACAGCTTGGGTTGGAGTGGGGCAGCTCTGCTCCACTTCTGCCAGCGTGATATCCCCATTTTTTTTTCAAACAGGCAGCTGTGGAATTAATCCTTAAGGCAGCTCAAAGATTGCTACTGCAGCTTCTCCAAGCCAAGGAAAAAAATCAAAAAGGAAAGAGAAACCCTTGCCTAAGCAAAGATCAAATAGTCACCAGCATAAATACCACACAAATGCCTATGCACAAGCAACCTCCACACATACGTATGCACAAGGTCCCTGGATGCAGGGTCTTAAGGATACAGTAACAATTTTTGGGCACAGATGATGATGGGATACAATATCATGATGAATCACCCTGAGACAGGCTTGTCTTCTGCAAAGTGCGGACCTTGAGAAAGATTTCAGGATCATAGCAGACCAACAACTGATCATGACTTCTCAGCATGACGGTTGGCAAAAAGAAGCCATGAGCTCTTTGGGTATATGTACAGAGAGAATGGTGCCTTGGAGTGGGTCTTCTTCTGTATACATTGTTACTTTGGCTGGGGGTAGAATTGTGTGTTCACTGATGAGATGCTTCCTCTTTAGATGACGTTGTAAAAAACTATAAAAGCTGTTCAAGTGTTCAAGGGAAGCCCACACTTAGAAATTTGAACTAATCACAGGGTTTTTATTTTAATGAAGGCCAAGAGGCACATAAGTAGCTATTTGTAATCTAGCAGAGAAAGGTGTGACAGAAAGCTGTGACTGAAATGTGATGTCATATGCATTTAAAGAAGCCAGACCCAGGACCTTTTAAATTCAAGAGGGATTTCTGTAGGACCTAACTATATGTGTTCCTGGAAAATACACGGTAGCTTAGCAAATTATTTCATGTGGTGGAAGATTAACAAATGAATTGTAATGTCTGGGATATACAAGAAGGTAGACTAAATGATACAGTCTATTACTGCCTTTTAGGATAATTTATTTTTAAGAGGGGAGAATTTCAAGTATCATTGGTACCACAATATTTGTTTCTAAGACTTTCCTGTTGATAAAATAGAGAAAAATTATAGGAAAGCAGTATCAGTTTCTCTGTACAGGAGTTTTGAAACGGTACCAAAGCAAAGAGATATGACAAAATCCCACAGACAGGGGATAAAAAATGGCAGAATGTGGTTCATGTCTGGGAGTGAAGATACAATTTTTGAACAAATAATACAGGAATTGAGATAAAGTTCAAAATATTGCAACTTGTTAGTGACAGTTTGTATTCATTATCCTCACAGCACAGTTTGGTGAATAAAACACACTCCTAGTGTTATGTGTCCAAGCCAAGGCAAAGCTCAGTTGGTGCTTGAGCAGGCTGTGCAGGGAATCTGATCCACAATTCTTATCTGTGATTCTTTTGTGAAAGACTGTCTGTGTCTACTACTGAAGCTCCCTACACAGCTATTTTTCTTAATTATAACTAAGCATTTAGAGGTTGCTGGTGGTGATTTTCAGGATTTGGTATGTGCTGCTTTTAGGGTCAAAGTTCTGTCATCCTAGCCTGTAGCCTTGATATCCTTGTCTTCTCCATTTCCCCTTCACTTTGTCTTTCCCAAGCTCTGAGTACTATGCTTCTAATGCACTTGCAGCTCTCTGCAGTTGCTCCTTGCACTGTCTGCACTGTCTGATATTTTTCCTCCCATGACTTACTGTTCTCTGGTCTGCTCTTACTTCAGCACTGCGTTCCAGCCAATTCAGAAATGAATAGACCCCAGAAAAGTGTGTTCCAAAGTTCATTCAGTAGGAAAATTAGGGAAAGACTTCACTCCTGGAAATGAAATAACATCAATTTTGACCTAGTTTGATAGCTAGGGTGAGCATATTTATTGTGGTTGATGCTGTTACCAAAGCTGCTTCCAATCCTAGTGCTGCTGAGCACCCAGCCTTTGAAAACTTAGTTACCCAAGGGCAGTGTTGTTATGCTACATACACTCAAACTGGAGGGCAACAAAGTGCTCTTTTCTCTTTGAGGCTGGGTCTGCTGTGGTCAGTGTCAGAGGTGTTTTTGGCACGATGCAACTGGTTCCAGTCACCTTATGCCTCAGACCTGAGAAGATGACTTCCTCCACAAGATTGTCTCTTGGTTTTTAATGCATTGTTGTATATAGAGGAGGTCATTTCGTATCACAGCCTTTCACAAAATGTCTATATTGTGCTCAGGGTACCATGCAAATGGTGATAATCAGGAGGAAAAACGTAGTTATTTCTGGAACACCCAAAGACCCAAGGAGAGCAATCTGGACAGATCAAGATTATTTTACAGCTCTACAATGCAAGATAATATCTGGTGCAGATAAACTTGTATTTTAATGACTTTTTGTTATACTATATCTTCCTGAAAACTGAATTGTAAAACACTAAGCCAACCCCCAATGCCCTCTGCCCCCATCGTTCCCCAACCCCTCACTTCTGATACTTTCCCCTTATGACTCGTACTGGTTATAATCTCTTTCAGACCTTTCCCCAAGGATTTGTGTGTATTTAGCTGTCAGGGCCTGTGGTTGGGAAGAGGCTAATTCTGCCCTTTCCCAGCTTTACTGAAATCTTTTCTCTTGTCCCAAATCACAGGATATTCTGTTTATCCATTTAGAGTCACTGCATATCATCTAGAGTAGTGTTCCATGTAGGCCACAAATTTGTGTTGTTACCAGAATTTTACATGTTGTAGAACAGAAAGATGGGGATTTGAGAAAGTGCTGCTGTTAGGATAAACACACTTGACCAATTGGATAATGTATAAAATAATCAAAAGTACTCAAAGGAGAACATGTTATCAAAGGAGATGTGTAAAGTGGTAATACCTGCACCTAATCATATTAGGTTAAAACCTTATTGCAGTTCATGCAGTATTGCTGTTGTAAAATGCCATTTTTTCTATTCCCCGTGAATGCATCTCCAGCTTCAGAGTAGAGCTCTCAACTTTGATCTGAGGAACTGGTTTGCACTTATTTGTGGAAACACTTGCCTTATTTGTTTTTAAAGCCCACTGAACTTGAAGGGAAATTTTTGGTTTTCCTTGGTTCCCCTGAGAAATACTTGTTCATTCTGCTCTCTCCATGGGGATAAACAGTCTCCCTTTGTCATTGTACAATATCCTCTAGCCCAGCTGTCTGAGAGCTGGGCAGCTGTATTTGTTGATGTGGCTTCTAAGTGGGAGGCTCTTGCCTCTTCTTGAATGATCAGTGAAACAAGGGGAAAAGCCATATCATTTTCGAAAGGAGTGGCAAGATTTCTATTCATTTGTGATTTCAGCTGTAAATGGACTAAAATGACCATAAGGTTTCTGAAATACTGATGTACTGATTCTTTCCTGTTTTTCCTTTTGGTTTTGTGTAAGTTGTGAGCAGAGGCTCAGAGTCTGAAGAGGGGAGGGTGTTAGCAAAATGGTGTCTGGATGATCAGAGGAGAATGGACGAAAAGGAGAAAAGTGGTGGGAAGGAAAACGACATGGAGACAGGGTGTTATTGAGGTGATTGTCAGCATACTGGTATGTAGGTATGTGCAGAACAGGAGAACTAGAGGCTTGCAAACTGTCCCTGGCACCATGTGTAATGCTTGTGCTATGTAATGGATAAGTTTTCTTTAACTCTTCTTCTCAGTATTTCTTGGTTAATAATATTAATTCCTATTAGTTAGAGTGTTACAGAATAGTGAATGAGAATTTGTCATCCTTAGAGACAAATATTGCTTCTAGAATAATATGGTTCCCTCACCCTCGTCAGATATCACAGCTCATATCTGTACAGAAGCCATGGCATAGGGTAGTAAAGAGCTCAACCTGTGGGTCCTGGTTTCAGATGGCTTCTAGTAGATACCTAGGATATGAAACATGAATTGATACTAAATATAAAAGCTGACATCACAGACGAGCTCTGTTCACATTTTTAAATTCATGTGACAAAGCAGACAATTATAACACTCTTTCCTTTTACTTGTATTGATTTTAAATTCTGCTTTGAAGAGGACTAGACTAATAAATACTACCTCCTCTGTTTAATAGTGCAAGAATAGACTTGGGTCACGTTGTTACAACTGTTGTATTGGGTTTGTGTGGCCACGTTTTGGTAGCATAGGGACTGCAGGGGTTCTTCTGTGAGGAGCTACTGGAAGCTTCCACCATGTCCAACAGAGCTAATGTCAATTGGTTCCAAGACAGACCTGCTGCTGGCTAAGGCCAAGCCAATGAGAGATGATGGTAACACCTCTGTGATAACATATTTAAGAAGAAAAGTTACTGGTCAGATGTAATCGTGCTCAGAGAAGAGAGGAGTGAATATGAGAGAGAAGAATATGAGAGAGCAACAACTATGCAGACACTGAGTTCAGTTGAGGAGGGGCAAGCGGTGCTGCAGGCACTGGAGCTGAGATTTCGCTGCAGCCCCTGGTGAAGATCATGGTGAAGCAGCTGTGCAGCTGCAGCCGATGAAGGACCACAGGGATGCAGAGATCCCCCTGCAGCCCATGGAGTAGATCTATGCCGGGGCAGGGGATGCCCAAAAGAAGGTTGTGATGCTGTGGAAAGCCCATACTGCAGCAGGCTCCTGGCAGGGTCCTACAGACTATAGAAAGAAAAGCACGTTTCTTGGTATGACTTGTGGCTCCGTGGGCTACCCATGCTGGAGCAGCCGGTTCTTGCAGGACTGCACCCCATGGAAGGAACCGATCCTGGAGCAGTTCATGAAGAACTGTAGCCTGTGGGAAGGACTCATGCTGTGCAAGTTCATGGAGAACTGTCTCCCATGAGAGGGACCCCATGCTGGAGCAAGGGAAGGACTCTTTCACCTGAGCAGCAGTGGAAACAACCTGTAATGAACTGACCATAACTCCCATTCCCCATCTCCCTTTGTCATTCTGGTGGAGGAGGTAGGGCCTGGGAAGGAGGGAGGGATGGGAGAAATGTGTTTTTAAGATTTTTTTTATTTCTCATTATCCTGCTCTGATTTTGGTTGGAAATAAATTCAGTTCGTTTCCCCAAGCTGAGTCTGTTTTGCCCTTGATGGTATGAGTGGATATCGTTCGATGTCCTTGTCCTTATCTCAGCTCATGAACCTTTCACCATACCACTCCCCTGTCCAGCTGAGGAGGGTAGTGATAGAGCGGCTTTGGTGGGCACCTGGCACTCAGCCTGGTCAAACCACTACATCAACACTCCTCCCAGATTCCCATTGTGTGCTATCTATTCTCCTGTTACCAAAAGAAGGATTTATATTTTTGTGTGTAAGTACCTGCAGATTTCATAAGTAGTCTGTTCTCATCTCAATAGTTTGTAAATGAAAGTATAGGAACATCGTTCTTCTCATGTACTTTGCCCCTCTCTCTCAGATGCATGCAGACAATAAGGCATGCTGAATAGTATGTTGTTTTCTTTGCAAGAGTTCCAAGGACCATTTCTATCACTTCTGCTTTACTGAATTAACTGTCAGTAAAAATACTGATGTTAACCTTCTTACATGTCTAGCTATCATCTTCTACTCTGGGTGATTCTGCTTGCTTCCAATCCTGACACAATGCTACGTTTTTTTCCTGTGCATTTTTATAGGAAACTGAGCTTAACTAGAATGTTTCCTTGTTTCATACATGTGTTTCTTATAAAGCTGTATTGACAAAATGCTTTTTGTAACAACAGCATTGAAAGAATCATAACAGCTTATTGTCAGGCCTTCAATTCAGGAAAAAGTGATTAAAATGAAATATCCATCAACATTTTTTTTCCACTGCTACTGTGATGTTTCAGAGCCATCTAGCCTTTCTTTCCACTGCCTCTTGACTCTTCTAGCAGATCTTCAGCCACCTGGACCGTTTGAGATACCAGTGTTCGAACTTAAGTGACGTCTGGACATCTGTCAGTTGGTACAGAGTGATGCTTTTCTCAAACAAATCCACTGCAGTTCTAGGCAATGCAGTGGGATAATCTCATCCATAGATGTTTGACCTACTGATAATAAGGTGACCTGCTGTATATGACATAGATATACTTTAAGACAGTGTGAGAGAAAATGTGCCCCAGGACCCTGTCCTGGTACCAGCCAAGACTGTTAATTTTGGCAGTTGCCACAAGGGGCATGGCTGAAACCTGGAGGTTATTCTATACCAGCTCATGTAATTTTCCAGTAACAGGGAAAGGGGTCCCTTTTCTGGGTCACGTAGTGTGGCAGAGGGAGTGGTTCAGTATTGTCAGGGGTTTTCCTCGTGGTGAACACGTGAATCATTCGCCTCTTTCTTGTACATATTTTTATTGTTGCTGCTACTGTTCATTGTCTTATTTCATTGCTGTTTCCAGTAAATTGTTCTTATCTCAGCTCTTTTGGGCCTCCAATTCTCCTCTCCAGCCCACTGCAGGAGGGAGAAGGAGAGGAAGAGGGGAGTAAGTAAGCAGTGCATGGTCTGGAGTGATTCAGTGGGAACACTAAATTGGGGAATACCATTCTTAAACCACCACAGACTCATATGCATGAAAGGGCGGGGAATCCTGTCTCAATTCAGGATGTCTTAGATGGTTATTTTCCCTGAGAAGTGACAAGCACCCTCAAAAGGGAGCAGGCATTTAGTCAGCTACTTTGTGGGATGGTCAGTGGGAAACACTGAGAAGAAAAGCATGTCCTTCTCCTGTGTCCTGCATAGAGATTCTGGGGGAAGCCTTTTGATTACTTTGCTGTTGGCTCTTGAAATGTGCCCAGGTGCTTCTGCCATATTTTTTTCAAGAGAAAGAAGAAAAAACATCATGAGAAGAAAGGAATGAAGGAAGGATGTCTGCTTTCTCTTACAGAGTAGGTTAGGGGTTTACTCGTGGCTGTGAAGAAGCAGATTCAACTCAGGCAAAGACTGGGGGACACAATGCCATTCAGTGTCAAACAGCAGTCATCAGCTGCTGAGCTGCATCATGCCTTCAGTCTGAGCTACCACACACAGCTAAAGGGGCATAGGACCAGCAAGGAGGGCTCCTGACCACCCCTGTGGGCTATGGCCTCAGGAAGGGGCTGGGAGAGTTGGTCCTCACCCCAGTCCTTGGCTTTTGAGGACAGCTTGTGTGGGAGATTTTGCATTGGAAGTTTGTTGGATGGCACATACACACAGCTGGTTTTATCCAGATGTATGTAGGAAGAAAGCAAGAGAGTGAACAAGCAAATACAGTATAGGAAGAAAGCATGATAGTGAACAAGAAAATATAGTATATGAATGCTGAAATTAACCATGAAATTAACAACACTTTCCCAGGTCCATTGGTATGTTGATCTTTTAGCAGACCTGTTACCATACATGATCACTCAGGGGCCAAGGATCTCAGACTCCTTCTCCTCTAACAGCTTCATACACAGCTCCCCGTGTTTGATTTCTCAATCAGGGTTGGAGGGAAATGCTGTATGAAAGAAAACAGGTAGTTTAACTAACTCTTATTCTGCACTCAGTGCAGTTTAAGACACCTTTAAAGGAAATCTCTTTAAAGCTTTGTTTTGATGAAACATTGTATCAGCAGAATATTTATTGCAGAAGCTCCAGTGGAAAAAAAAAGAATATATGATGAGTTACATATGTGCAGGAAGAGTCTGGATTTAATTCTTGTCTCTATTCTGTATATTAGTCCCTCCTGAAATAGATATTTTCAGAAAAAGAACAAAATAAATAAAAGTTTGAATTGTTACCCCTATTCCTCCTTCTTGGGTTCTATTTGCTCACCTAAGTTCATATCTTCATTTCATAAATACACATCAGCCCCTGGTCTTTCTAAGGATTTGTATTTTTTGTATTTTTGGTATTGCAGGTGTCTTGTCATATATTGCGGATTGGTTGTGCTTTGCCTGGTACCAGGAAAAAGCTTAGCGTTTTAACCCAGTGGGTCTGTTTTTTTCAAAGAGGAGTAACGTGATTTTAGATAGTCAAGGAACTTTCTGTATTTTTCATCTAAAAAACCCCAATGAAAGACTGAAAGTGAACTATAAAAGAGAGAAAGGGAAGGGGTAATAAAAACATGACTGAAAACAGTAGGTCCAATAAAAGAGCTGACATTCAAGTGTAAATATAGAACGTGACACTATATTGCGATAATGCATTTAGTCCAAAGCTAGAAAGCCAAGATCTGAGATCACTAATACATAATACCGAATTTGGATGGCAGGCAGTAACTTTACTTACTGATTACCATGAGAGGGTTGTCCATGTATAGTATATATGTCCATAATAGTATATTATTGCTAAGCCTTTGTAACCTTTGACATGGAATATTTGCACTATTGATTGCAATCTCTCCTATGCCCACATCAGTAATACCTTATCACTTGCCAGATGATAGCGGGAATCCAGATGCACAAGGATGGTGAGCACTTAGACACACAGTGAGACTGTACTCAGCTTGCATTTCAACTTCCAGATCTTCATTCAGTGTCTCAGGGTGTTCTCTCAATGCATACAGGCTCCCAGGCACCCGGTGTTTATTTAACTAGATTTAGGATTTGCTTTTTTCTTTCCCAGGACATCTTTTCACTTTTCAGTGTGTGTGCCAAGAGGAGTTGCTGACTTAATGGAAACAGTTGTGTGCTAGAGTAAAGCATTTAGGAAGAGGATAAAGCAAGCACTCCCGTTCTTTTGAACGCTAACCCTAAATAACATTAGGGCATGTGACACCCTACAAATGCTTTGCTATTTTTTTCCTGTTCTAAACTTTGAGATTCTTCAGAAGTCTTGTAATAGTTGAAGTTTAACAACAAAGACTATTCGCCTACTTGTTGAATTGTAGCTGTCACAAGATCTTAAAACAGTAGCATGTATGATTGAAACATCAGGCCTCTGATTGCCTTCATATACTATTAATTTGACAAAAAATTCACCAATAACTTTGTAAATGAGCTTTTACCAATCAAGTAAACTTTTCGTTCTGCCTCTTTTCAGGAAAAGAGTTTGCAGTTAGGTTTTCTCCCCTCTTAACTACAGTAACATCTTAAAACCTTAAAAAAGATATGTATTTAAAAATCCTCAATTTGTGTGTAATGGAAACTAGATCTTTTCTAGCTGATTTTGTCATGCCTGTGTTTTATACGCCTTTGCAGTGGGGAGACATGAACTCTAAAATTATGCTAGTCTGAAATAACTTATTACAAGTCCTAGAATATCAAAGTGAGCAGAGGACAGAGGAAAGCTCTTGCAAGGACAAAGGTTGTTATTCTTTTGCATATGTCCTGGTTTAGGGCAAATTTATGGAGGAAAACCCCCCACAGGTTCGGGAGACAAAGGAAAATCTCCTCCGAGATAAGTGGAAAAAAAGAACCTGTTTATTCAACAGCAAAACACCTACAAACACGGAAAATTGAACAGTATCAAACAAGGGAACCTTTCGTTGTCCTGGAGAGATGGCAAATCCAGGAAAAGAGTTCTTTCGGGGGTGTATCTCGGCTCGATCAGTCTCTCAGCAGTCCTCCTGAGCTGGAGAAATGCAGCCTCCGGCGCCGGCTGGGCCCAGCAGCGAGCTCCCGGCGTTTCTCCTGGGTTCTCGGTCCGGAGCAGAGCTGATTAGTCCACGGGACGAAGGTTACAATCCAGGGATCTCCTCGGCTTTGGCTAGCTAAGAAACTAACTATTAAAAGCAAAAGAAAAGCCCCTTCGTTGTCCGCGGAGCAGCACGCACACCGAGCACACCAAGCAGC
>VZTG01003330.1:137805-192326 GCA_013397845.1 Melanocharis versteri | reverse complement strand
CTGCCTTGGGCTCCCAGATTCTGTCTGGGAACAGAATTTTTGGCAGGACCTGGAGTGATAGGGCAGGGGGTGATGGTTTTAAATGAAAAGAGGGGGGATTTAGATGGGATATAAGGAAGAAGTTGGTCACAATGAGGATGGTGAGGCCCTGGCATAGGTTTTCCAGAGAAGCTGTGGCTGCTCCATCCCTGGAAGTCTCCAAGGCCAGGTTGGATGGGGCTTGGAGCAAGCTGGGATAGTGGAAGTTGTCTCTGCCCATGGCAGGGGGCGGAAAAAGATGACTTTTTTTCCTCCCAATGCAAACTATTCCATGATTCTCTGAAATCCGGGCTCTCCCTGGACTCCTCTCCCTGCTGGCAAGGTTGGTCTCACAACTCTGCTGCTAAAAGGTGCCCGAGGACACCACAACCCCCTCGTGGCAGCTGGGCTGTGCTTCCACCTCAGCCTTCTGAGGGCACAAAGGCACTTAGGGGCCACTTCTCCCTCAATCCCCATCCTCTGGGAACAGCTCTCACTCTGCTCAAGGACCACCTCTGCCTAATCTGTGGGAGACGGACAAGCAGACGGGACAGACGATGCAATCCCTCACCTAGGTTTACAGCTCCCAAATTCCCCCGGAAAGCCCACATCCCTGTGGGTGTCCGGTGCATTCCCAGGGCTGTGGAATTCATGGATGGGCACCAGAAGAGCCGTGGTGCCAGCGAACCCCTGGGCACATCCACCTCGGAAAAGGGGCTTTTTAATTAACCGTAGGAATAAAGCCGTGGCCGGTCCGTAACCATGGTGATGCAGAGCCAATCCCAGAGGATCGCCAGCCAGCTGGAATATTTGCTGGATGGCAAAGCTTCAGCCCAACGTTTAATGGTGTTCGACTCTATTCGGGGAAACAATTACATGCTCCATTTTCGACGGAGTCAGCTGAACAATGGAGTCAATGAGGCAATTTCGGCACAGGCTCCTCGGCTCTGCCGGCTCCACGGAGCTGCTCCTCTGCCAGGCTGGAGCTGCCTTCCGAGGGCAGGTGTGGGGACACCTGGGGGCTGCGTGTGACAAGAGCCACCCTCTCGGGGACGCCACAGGTCCTCGCACTGGTGGTGGCCCCAGCGCGTCCTCCTGGGCTTCCTTGGGTGGCCCAACCGCTCAGCTCCTGTCCCAACCACGGCCAGTGTTGGGTGGTTGGAAGGGTGGCACAAGGGACACCTTGGCTGCCTCCCTGGCTTTGCACACCTGGAGTGGGGGTTGTCCCTTGCTGGTTTTCTCCCTGCTCATTTTGGGGTCTCAGTCTCTCTCCTGGGGGGTTCCAACCTGGAGAAAAGGAGGCTCAGGGGGGACCTTCTGGCCCTGCACAGCTCCCTGGCCGGAGAGGACAGCTGGGGGGTCGGGCTCTGCTCCCAGGGAACGGGGACAGGATAAGAGGGAACGGCCTCAAGCTGTTCCGGGGGAAATTTATCCCAAGATATTGGGAAATTTCTTCATGGAAAGGGTGGTCAAGTCCTGAAACAGGGTAGTGGTGGAATCACCATCCCTGGAACACGTCCAAAAAACGTGTGGATGTGGCACCTGGGGACTTGGTTTAACGGTGGCCTTGGCAGAGCTGGGGCAATAGCTGGACTCAGTCTCAGAGGGCTTTTCCCACCTGCATGATTCCATGATTCCACGAGGCTTTGCTCCCCTCCTCCTGTGTGACACAGTCACCCTTCTGTTTCTCACCTCCCTTTCCCAGAGCTTGCCCTTCCGCAGCTCCGTGACCTCCTTTCTCCTTCAGGAATATCCTGTTCCCTTTCTGTGTGTCACCACCATTGCACACCAACCCCGTGGCCTCCAGACACGCCGGCCACAGAAATGCCTTTTAAGGCCTGCTGGGATTTAATTAATCGCTGCCTTTATTTTATTAGGATAAAAAATGCAGGTCTGGAAAATCTTTCCGAGGATGACATCAGTGTCTTCAGCTGAGTTTGGATTTGGTTGGTGTTATTTTAGCTATTCAAGGAATGTGAGGAGTAGGAGAGCCTGGTGACTCCTTCCCTGCTGCCACGCCTTGCTCGGGCTTCTTTTTCCCTCTCCTTGACCTCAGCACATCCATGGAATGACAATCCACCCCGACCTTCTCCATTCTGTCCCTTCTCTCCGAGGAATTGGTTGGTTCCCATGGTGGTTCAGCTGACCTCCGATACTTGGGGCAGCCTTCTCCTCCGTGGTATTCCCTGAGGTTTATTATTCCTTTTCCCCATCCCAGCCCTTTCACCTCCAGCTTTATAACCATGGGCAAGGCCAACAGTGAACGGACAAGCCCGCTCTTGCACAATTGCTCCATGAGAACATTCCTTGGATTCGCCATGAGCGCTTCCTCAGCAGTTGAAAGCAGAGGGGATCTTTGGGGCGCCCATCCCAGGAACTTTTCCAGCCTCTTGAGGTCGGGAAGACAAGCACACAGCGCTGATTGTTTTCTAAGTGCCATCCTCCAGCTGGGCTCCCAAATCCCTCGTTATTCCTGAAGATTCAGGCTGCTGCTCTCCCAGTGACTCAGCTCGCATTGATGGAAGGGCTTAATTAGGGTTACTCAAACCAGGGTTACTCAACTGGATATTCATCCCCATAGGAAGAGCTCCGTCTCCTCACTCACCCTTCCTGACTCTTTTGGGAAAGCCAACTCCAGGATTTATTGCAGGTTCCGGCGTGTCCCATCTTGAAGGGAAAGATTTGCCTCCAGGGCAGGAGGAAACCATCCAAGAGCCTCCTCCTCCTCCTCTTCCTCCTCTGACTCTGCCCTTTCTCCACCTGCCCGTGGACCTCTGGCACCACCACACTCCTGGGGCTTGGAAAGGGCCTGGAAAAGAGAGCAAAAAGCAGCTTTTTCCTGAGGTTTTGCAAACTGCTGCTGGCACTCCCTGGCCTGGGGATGGTGGTGAAGGAGGGATGGAGAAGCTGCCCGGGAATGGCTGTGGTGGGACAGCCTTGGAATGACCCTCTAAGAGCAGCTCCACCAAAAATGAGTTTGGTCTCTGCTTCCATCACTGAGCTCAGTAGGAGAGGATAAAAGGGAGAAAAAGAGGGAAAAGGGAAGAGCCAGGCTGGGCTGAGAACAAATTGTTTATCTGTATTTTCCCTGAAGTATCAGCAGTTCTTTAAAGAGGACAAAACCAGAGGGACCTTCCAGAGAAATCCTTGTAGGGGCTGGGGAGGTCTAATTAGTTTCTATATTTGAGCAATGTGAAAGTTTATCTTGAAGCCTCCTGTATTTTTTAAATATGACATCAACGTCTTCAGCTTGGCTTTGATTGTCCTTAACGACCAGGTTTTATTATTATTCTTTTTTTTTTAAACTCTTTCAAATATGAAAGGGGAATATTTACTCAAGGCATAAAAATACCCCTGAATTCTGATGGCTTTGGCAGAGAAGTGGTGGCCCCGTTGCTTTTCCATGTGATAAATCCTCCTGCTGCCATGCTGCTCCCACCCCAGATCCAAGGGTTGTTTAATTTTCAGCTCGGTTTTGAAAACCCAAAATGTTTGGAGCCCAGTTAATGTCGTATTAATTTTTTAAGGCAGCACGGCAAAGTGGCTCCTAACATAAATATTTTACCAACCATTTATAAATAGCGTGGCTGCTCAAAAAGAACAACACGGTTGATCAGGAAGCTTTGGAGGCTCCGTGCTCGGTGCCAGAGGGATGCAGGGATTCAGGGTGGGAGATGTCAGCAGCCACTCCAACATGCTGGAAGCTTTTCGGAGCTGGAATTTGGTTCCTGTTTCCCCCTGTTTTTTGTGTCCTTGAGTTTATTGTGGTGCAGCTGTTCCTGATCGTGTGGAAATCCGTTCTTGACATGCTCCCATCCTTGTCCTGCCTGGATGAAGGCTGAGTCCTGTTGGCACTGCTGGAATTGGCACTGAAATAGTGAGGGCACCACAAATCCTTCCTGGGCTCAGTTCTCCGGCCCTGACCTGAGGATTCGACAAATTCTTCTCCTGTTGATGCTGAAATTCTCTTCGGATCAGCGGTGGCAGCTCCCTCTATTCCATACCCACCCTGGGACCTTCTGTGTGCCCAGAGATGGGATGGAGAGATGGAAAGAACTGGAGGAGGAGACACAGGGAGGGAAAGACTTAATAAAATTCACTTTTAAATGAGTGAAAACAGCATTACCCAAACCCTGGCCCTCTGTGGGGAGGATAATCCCCCTTTCAGATGTTAACGGGAAGGAATTAAAACAAGGATTTGGCTCTTTTCTCTTCAGAGCAGGAGCAGTAATTCCGTAAGTACATCTTGGGAAGGTTTCCAAAACATTGGGAAGGGACAGTGATAAAACTGGACAGGTACCTTGGAGAGCAGGAATGGGATGTAACGGCCAAGAGCCCGCATGGACCTGGCCCTGCATCCTACTCCTGCTTCTGGAGCAGGGCAGGGGAGAGAGGGCCCAGGGTGGAAAATGGTAACAGGAAATGGGATGGGATGGGATGGGATGGGATGGGATGGGATGGGATGGGATGGGATGGGATGAGAGGGGATGGGGTGACGTGAGATCAGGGGGGATGGGATGGATGGGATGAAATTGGGAAGCCTCTTTACCAAGCTGAGCTCTGTGTGGGCCTCTGGAAAAGGTGGGAGGTGTGGAATGTGCAGTGGAGGCAGGAGCACAGCAGAAAGANACAAATTGTTTATCTGTATTTTCCCTGAAGTATCAGCAGTTCTTTAAAGAGGACAAAACCAGAGGGACCTTCCAGAGAAATCCTTGTAGGGGCTGGGGAGGTCTAATTAGTTTCTATATTTGAGCAATGTGAAAGTTTATCTTGAAGCCTCCTGTATTTTTTAAATATGACATCAACGTCTTCAGCTTGGCTTTGATTGTCCTTAACGACCAGGTTTTATTATTATTCTTTTTTTTTTAAACTCTTTCAAATATGAAAGGGGAATATTTACTCAAGGCATAAAAATACCCCTGAATTCTGATGGCTTTGGCAGAGAAGTGGTGGCCCCGTTGCTTTTCCATGTGATAAATCCTCCTGCTGCCATGCTGCTCCCACCCCAGATCCAAGGGTTGTTTAATTTTCAGCTCGGTTTTGAAAACCCAAAATGTTTGGAGCCCAGTTAATGTCGTATTAATTTTTTAAGGCAGCACGGCAAAGTGGCTCCTAACATAAATATTTTACCAACCATTTATAAATAGCGTGGCTGCTCAAAAAGAACAACACGGTTGATCAGGAAGCTTTGGAGGCTCCGTGCTCGGTGCCAGAGGGATGCAGGGATTCAGGGTGGGAGATGTCAGCAGCCACTCCAACATGCTGGAAGCTTTTCGGAGCTGGAATTTGGTTCCTGTTTCCCCCTGTTTTTTGTGTCCTGGAGTTTATTGTGGTGCAGCTGTTCCTGATCGTGTGGAAATCCGTTCTTGACATGCTCCCATCCTTGTCCTGCCTGGATGAAGGCTGGGTCCTGTTGGCACTGCTGGAATTGGCACTGAAATAGTGAGGGCACCACAAATCCTTCCTGGGCTCAGTTCTCCGGCCCTGACCTGAGGATTCGACAAATTCTTCTCCTGTTGATGCTGAAATTCTCTTCGGATCAGCGGTGGCAGCTCCCTCTATTCCATACCCACCCTGGGACCTTCTGTGTGCCCAGAGATGGGATGGAGAGATGGAAAGAACTGGAGGAGGAGACACAGGGAGGGAAAGACTTAATAAAATTCACTTTTAAATGAGTGAAAACAGCATTACCCAAACCCTGGCCCTCTGTGGGGAGGATAATCCCCCTTTCAGATGTTAACGGGAAGGAATTAAAACAAGGATTTGGCTCTTTTCTCTTCAGAGCAGGAGCAGTAATTCTGTAAGTACATCTTGGGAAGGTTTCCAAAACATTGGGAAGGGACAGTGATAAAACTGGACAGGTACCTTGGAGAGCAGGAATGGGATGTAACGGCCAAGAGCCCGCATGGACCTGGCCCTGCATCCTACTCCTGCTTCTGGAGCAGGGCAGGGGAGAGAGGGCCCAGGGTGGAAAATGGTAACAGGAAANACGGGACAGAGCCTTTGGAGTTTGACTTGGATCGAAGAAGCCAAATGCCTGTCCCTGACCCTTGCAATGCTTGCCTTCAGCTGGAGGCCGAGCTGATAATTCCCTCCCTTAGGAAAAGTCACCAGGGAGGTAGAGCTATTTCCTCCTCAGATTGTGGGATTTTATGACTGTTTGCACAATTCCTGGATCACGTCGGCCAGGAGCAAGCTGGGATGAGATCCCCACCTTTCTGGGAACACGTGGGAAAAGCAAACATGAGGATATGACCTTCCCCTTCTCCATGGGCAGCTCCTGCCCGTGGCGAGCTGGTTTCACCCAGGGCAATTTCCCTGCCTTCCATCCCCATCCCTCCTTCGGCAGGCACTCTGTGGGATATTTCCCTTCCCAGACGTGGTGCCGTGTCCCTGCCATCTCTGGGTTCACACGGACAGTCTGGCACAGGAGGAATTGCAGGAGCCAAGCCGCTTCCTGCCCATGGAAGTGGCATCGGGAGGAAGATGTCAGCCGGTGACGGGAAGCACCAGGAGTGTGGTCGGCAGTATCCAGGGATCCCGGGATGTAAACACCAAACACACACAGGGCTGCCAGAGGAGAGGGGATGGGATGAATAGCACAGGCTCCGTGCCAGCTTCCCAGTGGCACACGGAGTTTGGGGCTGACACAGGGTTTGGGGGGACAGGGAATGCCTGGAGTGTTTGGGGAACTCTGGGGATTGTGGTTTGGGTCTCCCAGGTCCCCCAGCCTTCCCGGGTGGGTCTCCAACCTGAGCTGGGGGCAGAGGATCCACGCAAAACTTCCTGCCAAAATGCTGGCAGCCCTCTGGGCTCCTCCTGGAATGTGGCAGCAGCTCCATCCCGAGCAGCTGGGGCAGGACCGAGGTTCCTGCAGCCCAACAATAGCAGAGCTCAGGCCAGCCCTCAGCCCTTGAGGCTCTGTGCCACCCGGCTGTCCCTGGACATGCCGGGGACACTGGGGCACCAATCCAAGCCCGGATGTTTCCTCCGTCCTCCCCTCCTATGCCCCCAGCCTGTCTTGTCTGCATCCGATGCTCCGGCAAGTATTAATAGAGTTGCAACATCTGACGTCTCAAAGGAATCCCCTGTTGGGAAAAAGCTGCTCCGGGAGCTGGTGGTGGGATGGCTCATCCCTTCCACCACAGCATTCCCGGCTGCTCCCGGCACAAGCCCTGGGTGTCGTGGGGCTCCTGGATTTCAACCCGAATTCCAGGGGTTTGGGGGTGCACCGCATCCGCCCGTTTGAGCATTTAATGGGGTTTGACTCCGGGTAGTTTTACAACTTTAATGCACTTAGCACTAATTTGGGGAAGTTTAATGCCAAACATATAAATGTTGGATGGGGGACGGCCGAGGTGTTTTACGGCCTCTGGGAATTGCCCAAAGTATGTGGGGCTCGTTTCGGCTTCTGATATCACTCAGCACAAAATTCCCGGTGACTGGCCGGGTGCCAGGTGCCGGGGCTGATGGATGGCGGTGGCACTCTCGGAGCGGTGACCGTGGCCATACATAAACCCCAGAGCCAGGCGAGGGCTCAAAGCCTCGTTAAAGCCTTCCCTAATCTGGCAGGATCAGATTTGCCCGGTGCACTCGGAGCCGCTCCCACTCCCAGCCTCTGGTTTGTGTGGTCGCCTCAGTTCGTGTTGTGGGGAAAGTGGAGACGGCTTCGGTGCAAGGAAAACACCCCGGGAGGCTGGGAGGGGGAACCCACCGGGAAAACCGAGCGGGACGTGACGGAGCAGGCACCAGCCGAGCCAGCACTGTGTCTCTGCCCATCCCGTCACACCTCTTCCATCTCCGGGAGTCCATTCCTCTGCATCCCGTGGTCTGGAGGATGGAAATGCCTGTTTTCCACATGGCAGCGTCTCCCGTGGAGTGAGGGATTGCTCCATTGCCAAAGCCAAAGTTACAACAAACTGGTTGAGTCCTGGATGCAGCGAGCCTGGGGCAATAGGGAGACCAGAAGTAAAAATCCAGTGGGATGAAGGATATCCAAAAGTCTGGGGCAGGAGGATGGACACACTGCTGCCATAGCCTCTGGAGGAGCTTTGGAGGAGTGTGGAAAAGTTGCTGCCTCTTTGGAGGAAAAGATTTGGCCGTGGGTTTGAGCCCAGCCTCACTCCCCAGGCTCTGAAATCGGCCTCATTTAAATCAACCCCCTTGGGAGCCTTCACGGTAAAGCCTGTGGAGACAGGGACGGCTTGGAAAAAGAGGCTCCCAATGAGCATCCTAATGGATGCCCAGGTGTAGATGCCGAGAGGAGAGGGAACTGTTCTATCTGGATTGTGTCCTGGGAGCAGGCACTTCCCCAGCGTGCAGAATGTTCCCTCGCCTTGGGGAAGGAGATGACCTTCAGCCTCTCCTCCACGAGGGAGAGGTCAGCAGCTCCGTGTCCCCGGGAGCTGGGAGCACATCCTGCACAGCTCCCCCTGGGCACAGGGAATGAGCAGGGGAAGTACCACCTGCAGCCGAGGGAGAAACTACACCCCAAAACATTGGTTGCTTGCTTAGTCCTTTAATTTAGCAAAGGAGCTGCTCGTTCCTGGGCTGAGCAGGCTCTCCCTTCTCCAGCTAATCCCAGGGAAGCTGTTAGGGCTGTAGGGAGTTTTGGGTGCTCTCCTTGTCCCAGATTCACTTGTTATGAGTCAGAAAAGTCTTTTCCCAACCTTGTCCTTTAGGTAACTCCTGTGAACGGTGCCTCCCGAGCAGGCTGCAAACATTAACTTGTCAGTCATGTCCAGTCTGTCGTTCTGCTTCCAGGATTTGGGATGAGCTGAGCCAAAGGCATTCACTGCCTTATCCAGGGCCAGCAGTGAAACCAGCTGGGTCACTCGGGCCACCAATTCCCAGCCCTGTGCTTCCTCCAGGGAGATGCGGCAGCTCCCGCTGCAAAGGCTGGGATGGCTCTGAGGTGGGGCAAAGCCTGGGAAGCAGCCTGGGAAAGCTGGAGACTGGGGGGACTGAGCAGGAGGAGGAGGAGGATGAGGAGAAAGGGAGGAAGGCTGGGGTTAGAGATGAATTAACGGCAGTGTGGCTGTAGATGCTTCACTGCACCCTCCCACCTGCCCTACTGCTGCCTGGGGCTCCCGAGGGGTGGCCCAGCTGGAGCCTCAGGAGCTCCATGTGATCCCAGCAGCCCAGCAGGGGCAGGGAGAGGGCATGGGATGGCACGGAATGGGTCATGTACCAACCCCGCCTCTCTGGGAGCTGGCACAGAAGGTGTTGGCTGGATCCCTGGCTGCCTGTGCTGCTCCTGACTTTGCAACCAGATTTTCCCACCTTTCTTTTTGCTCCAGGTGGAACCTGCTGCTTTATCATCGCAGGCCAAGGGGCAGATCAGCCCCACAGCTCTGGCAGAGCAGTTGAGAGCTGTTGCCCCCACACAGCCTGGTTAATCCGGTTATCCTATAACCAAAGAGCTTATCTACTCCTGGAGCTCAGCCAGGGACTTCTGCTTCCTCAGCACACAGCCCTGGGCAAGGGACTGCCCTGGACTGTGCAGCGACCCCAGCACAACTTGTCCGAGCCATCCTGGCACTGATTTCCATCAAGGCACATCCCAGACACTCGGCCAAGCGGGGAGACTTCGCTGTTCCCGGGCAGCCCTGCCGAATTCCACCGGAGCAGCCAACCTCACAGTGCACAGTGACCTGCTGCCCACCAGGACTGCTGTCTCAGCTCCCATCCCTGCTCCTCAGCTCCACAGGGAGTCCAGGCAAGTCCTGGCATCTTTCCTGCTGGCAGGATTTACTCCCTTTCCCACTGGAGGAGAGGAACGTGGAGGTCTGGCAGTGCCTTGTGCCTGATGCCTCGGACAAACTCTTCCACCCCTGATTCTGCAGAGCCACTTGTGGTTGGAGAAGGTTTTAAACCCATTGCACTGGGCTACGTTCTCCCTGGGGAATTCCCTCACAGCCCTGCTGATCCTTCCTTTAATTTTCTGCCTTTTCTTCTGTCGTCTCTTTTAATTACTTAAAAACCACCCCAAAACGAAATTGCATCAAATAAATTCATGCTCCCAGGAGAGCCTCAAGATGCTGCAGGAAGTTCAGAGGGAATATAGACCGTGTCTCTGGAATGCTCTGGGAGCTTTGGCAGGAGGTGCCCAGGAGTCTCAGGGCTCATATTCCGGTTCCCTTCCTCTTGGGAATCTCACTTATGGTCCCCTGCTCAGGATGGGGAGGAGGAGGGTGAGCTGGGGGTGCCTTCCTGTGGTCTGCTGTGGCCCAGGCATGAGGGGGTCGATCTGAGGGAGACCATCTGCCTGCCCAGAGCTGGGAGAAGGAGAAAAACATGGAAAATCCATGGCAGGGCTCAGCTGGGCCCCATGGCAGGCACGCTTTTCTCCATGTCCAAGCACAAACTCCACTCCTGCACAGATCCCGCTGCTCCGAGGCCATCGGGAGCTGCCTTGGCACCTCGGGAGCAAACACCTCCCCTCCCCAGCAGCTGGAGAAGTTTTTTCCTTTGTTTTGGCTCAACACAAGCCTTGCCCTTCTTGCTCCACCGCTGGCTGTGACTCAGCGCTGTGCAAGAGGCAGCAGGACAGGCCTGGGGCTGCTGGACCTGCCGTGGCCAGCCCAGGGCACACACAGACCTGCCCAGACCCTGCTGTGGCCAGCCCAGGGCACACACGAACCTGCCCAGACCCTGCTGTACCCAGCCCAGACCCTGCTGTGGCCAGCCCAGGGCACACACGGACCTGCCCAGACCCTGCTGTACCCAGCCCANTGGCGCGCCCGGGCCACAGCCGGGCCCGCCCAGCCCCGGCCGTGGCCAGCCCAGGGCACACACGGACCAGCCCAGACCCTGCCGTGGCCAGCCCGGACCCTGCCGTGGCCAGCCCAGGGCACACACAGACCTGCCCAGACCCTGCTGTGGCCAGCCCAGGGCACACACGGACCTGCCCGGTGCCAAGCCAGCCCCAGGACCTGCACACAGACAGGGATCAAACAGAAAAAAAGCTCTTGTCCAAACATTTCCCCCGGGCAGGGGTTGGGAATGGCACAGGGACCCCGCAGCATCCAGGCTGCTCGTCCTTGTGTCCCTCTCTGCCTTCTCCTGAGGTGCTGCTTTGGGGCTGCCAGTGTCACCAGTGTCCCCGCCTCATGTCGTTGATCCACAGCTGCGTGGGGACCTCCCCACTGTCATAGATTCACGGAATAGTTTGGGTTGAAAGGGATCTTAGGGATCATCCAGTTTCACCCCTTGCCGTGGATCCACCTCCCACTGGACCAGCCCGGTCCCACCTGGCCTCCCCCACTCTTTCAATCCAAGCACACCCATCGGCCACTGTCCCCTGGGGCAGAGGGGAAGAGTCTTCAGGGACCTCGTCCTGCCACGCACTGTGGCTCGTCCCTGCTCCATCCAGCCCGGCTGGGCTCCCTGCTGTGGGCAGCATGTCTCCAAGAAAAAGCTTGGAGAACCCAAGGAGACTTTTCCAAGGGATGGCGTGATGCGCAGAGCTGGTGGGACACAGAGCTGGCACCAGCAGTCCCTGCCTCTGTCCCCTGGGATGTGGGAACTCCCCAGTGTGTCCCAACAGCTGGAGGTGAGCAAGGCCCTGTGCATTGGCGGGGCCCCCGTGGGGCTGTCCTGGCAGTGGGGTCCCTGCCCCACCGGTGTCCCCACCCCTTGGAGAGCCCACCCCACGCGGCCGCACAGACACACACCTTGCTGAGCCTGTGACGAGCACCAGGAGTGATCAGACAATCCCCCCGCGGGGCTGGCAGACAGCTCCGTGCGGTTGAGTGGGATGTTAAAGCAGGCTTGGGGATCCATCCCTGCGGGATGGAGCAGCTGCAGGATCGGCCCCCACGCCACAAACCCCACGCAGCTCTGGAGGTGACACCGGGGCAGAGGAAAAACACAGAGCTCCAGTAAAACCAGTGCCACGGGCTGGGCTCGGTGGCCAGCAGTGAGGGGTGCAGGGGCAGCCCTGCACCGTCCCGCTGCCAGCTCCAGCATTCCCATGCCACCTGCACACAAATGAAGGGAAAATAGGACATCAGTTACTCCAGTCAGGGGTGGAAATGGTTGTTCAGGCAGGTTCGGAGGGCCACCCAGGTGCCGGCTGCTCGCACCTCACATCAGGTGAGCAAAATGTTAATCGGAAAGGTCCAAAGTCCCAGCCCTGCTTGCTGCTGCTCCGAGTGCTGCGGGAACGCAAGGTGACAGCAGGGCCACCAAATGTCCCCCCAGTGCCAGCCCCCGGGACACAGGGCCAAGCTGGGGAAAGCCCCAACCTGCTGGGCACAGGGACGCATCCCACCGGGAGCGGGGTCAAAGCCAGCAGAGAGGGACAGAGCCAGGACGGGGACGGGACAATCAACGCAGGATGTGACACTGCGGACCCTGACCCAGCTGTTGCTCAAACACACCAGGCCACAATTCCTTGACATTCCGACGTCTCACTGGGCTCGGGGTCAGGTTCACAGCAAAGGTGAAGCCAGGGAGCCCTGACATCTCTTTATTCAATCCCTGGGAGAAGGAGGAGTTCAAATCTTCAAATTTCACCTGAATATAAAACTGGAAAAATGACCATTTAATAAATAAAGGAATTGTCTTTTAAAAATCTCACTCACAAAGCTTGGAAGTGTTTTTTGAAGTATTTTGGTTTGATTTTGATGTTTCAGCTCAGAGGAAAAATGCTAAAACTGAACTGGGACCCCTGGACCTCGCAGTGTTTTCATAATTATTCACCAAACACGTCGATGAAATATAAATGTTTCCACAAAGCCCCTCTAGTGTGTGGAATCAGCATTTCCTGACTCCAGCATTCCACTGGAAAGTGTTTGGTCACCTCTCAAAAATGCCTCATCTGAGCTGATCCTACCCACCCTGCCCCTGCCGTCCTTTTCCTTGGAGCACCCAGGCTGCTGCTCCCACCCCAGCTCTGTGCAGAGAACGTTGGATGAGGGGGAAGGAAATATTGGAGAAGCTCAAGTGGATAATTTTAATTTCCTTCCCTGCTGGGGAGCAAAAGGCTGGGGGCTGTTCCCAAGCTGGGGACCCCTTCTTGCCCAACCACTCCCTCCCAGGCTCTCCCAGATTCCAGCGCTGTGTCAGGATCCCGGAATTCATTGGATCAGACCCGGAGGCTCCTCCACTCCACGGGCAGCAGCCAGAGTGGGATGTTAGGGGGTACAGAGGGATGAACCCTCCTTGCTCCAGGTACCCACCCAGGATACCTTGGATCCGGGGCAGCAGCCAGCAGTGCCACCTCCACAGCCTCCTCAGCTCAGGCAGGAGCTGGGAATCTCCCTGGTGGGGTGAGCTCAGAGATGCCACGACATTTTCTGTCCCTTCAGAGACGTCTCAGCCTCTTTACCTGGACTATTCCTGGTTTTGGGATGCTTTTAAAAGGATGCGCTCCAACAGAGGGTTGCAGCAGCAGAATCCGGATGTTTGGCTCCCTGTGCTGCTGAGGGGACTCGGAGGGAACTGGGATGACCCCGATGAGCTGAGTGGAGGGGAGTGTGGCGAGAGATGGATGCAATCCATGAGAGCCTCCACGGAGCTCTTCGGGAAGGGTCCTTCCGAGGCGGTGGAGGTGCAGAGTGCTGAGCTCCGCAGGCTCCTGGCTCTTCCCAGGGCTCTGCAGCCCCCTCAGCTCCCCGTGCCAGCTCCATGGCTGCTCCCAGCGCTGGGGCCATGAGCTCTGGCAGCCGGGAGCGAGCGCTGGCACAGGGAGCCGGGCCATCTCACCTCTGGTGATTAATTATCCCCTGAGCCTGCCGCCTCCTTCACCTCCAGCCATAATTCAAAGGCTCTTAAAAAAGCCGTGTTTTTCTTCTCCCTGTACCATTTAATTAGTTACACATGTCCCCGGGACAAGTTTTTGGTTTTTTTTTTTCTCTTTTATGGAGCACTTGGAAAATTAAAAGGAAAAGGTGACAAGGCTTCCTCGTTCCCGGCTGCCCTCTGCTCCCAGCTCCCGGGGTGTTGGTCCCTTCATTCCCGGGGATGGACGGGGATGCCCCAGGGGGCACCGGGAGGTTTGCCCAGGGAGAGCAGCCCCTGATCTCTGCCCTGTGTCCTCTCCGAGGGGCTGGAGGGATGGTGGGTGCTCCCTGGCTGCCGCTCCCGGCAGGAATGGCCTGGGAGAAGCTGCCCACACCCCAGTGCCCGTGCTCTGCGCTGCCGGCTCAACGCCAGGTAAGGCTGCCCAGGAGCATCTGCAGAACCTGCTCCTTCCCCACCTGCACCCAGCTTTGGGAAGAAAAGGAGGAGAAAATCACAAACCCACCCATAAGGAGCAAAGCCTGGAGCTGTCTGGCCCAATCCTGCTCCTGTGGATGATTCCAGCCCTTTTCCCTGCTTTTTTACACTGCAGCAGGATCCAACCACACTCCAGGTGAAAACGAGGGGTCCTGTTTCCCATTTATATAAATAAATATCTAAATCCCTATAAATATCTCCATATATAGAGATATCTCCTCCTACGCAGGACTCCCCTAAGTCCTTATGGCTTCAGTGGATTTCTTGTCGAAGATCAACATAGAATTCCAGAACAGTTTGGGTTGGAAGGGTCTTAAAGCCCATCTCAAGGAAGGCAGGATCTGCTGACAGCCCTGCTGGTGTCCCTTCAGCTCCAGGTTGTCCATCCTTGGCCATCCCCAGGAAAACGGACCCTCTCATGTGAGGGGCTGTGTCTGTTCCCCCTCATCCTGGCTGGAGAATTTGGACCCAGCCCAGGCTCTGCTTGTTCAGGATATGCTGTTCCCTGTCAGTGCTCCAACGCTTTCGTTTCCATCCAAAAACACAAGACAAAACACAAGTGGGGAAAGCTCAGGCGGCCTCAGCCCAGCCCCGGAGCGGGCGCTGTGAATTCATCCAGAGTGAAATCCCTGTTTGGAGACAAATGCAGGAATTCAGCCTGGGATGAGGGGTTTGCAAGGCCCCTGCCAGGAAATATTTGCTTGAAAGGAGGGAAAGTCCTCAGTCCAGCTCTCTTCTCCCCATTGCCATCACGACCGGCCTGTGCCCAGTGTCCTGCACACTGCTCCTGGCACGTGACATAGGGGACAGTGAGGACAGTGGCCAGCACATGCCACAGTCCCCCTGCTGCCCTCTGCGATGTGGGGGTGCTTCAGGGCTGTGCCAGGTCTCCCCAGAACTTTGTCCCCAAACTGGATGACCTCAGTGAGGTCATCGCTGTGCATCACACGGCATCACTGCGTCTCTCTTGGAATATCACAGCTCCCATCCTGGTGGGATGTGGTGGGAGAAGTTTCAGCTGCTCACTGATGCCTTCAGGCACCCCCAAATCCATCTTTTCCTGGGCTGCCAGCCTGGAAAACCATGTGGGGATGAGCCCTGCCCCCCTTCCCAGTGAGCTGGGACGAGTCCTTGCTGAAGCCCACCCAGTCCTGCTCCGGGCGCATCCGAGCTCCGGCCACACCACACTCCACATCCCCCACCTGCCTGGAGTGGGAGAGAGGGAAGAAAAGGGGAGGGAGAGACAGGTCCCCAGGAAATGGGGATTTATGGTCACTGGTGACAAGTGCGAGGGACTCGCAGAGACCTCCAGGTTTTATGAGAGCTGTTTGAGGCTTGACTGGCTGCTTAAACACAGCTCAGCTAATCCCGGCACAGCGTATCCAGCACAAATTGGAAAAGGTTTAGTGGGAAGACAAGGGGAAAATGAGAGCATAAAACATATTTTACATCGTGTCAGAGGAATATGTAATTTACAGTAAAAGGATGTTAAACAAACACCAGAGGCGGCCACGGGAGCGGAGATGGAGCAGAGGAGCTGCTTCCCTTTGGGCAGCAACGGGGGGACTCTCCAGAGCATGGAGAAAGGGATCAGCTGGGAGTGGCACTTCTGCTCCTCTCCAGAGACATCCTGGGGGGGGGAGAGCTGCACCTGGCAGTGCCAGGGCAGGGACAGAGGACACCACTGCTGTGTGAGGCAGCAGAGGAGGAGAATTCCCAGGGAGACACAGGCTCTTCGTTTTTTACCCAGACCCCTCCTTGCTGGGCTGTGCCTCTGCCTCAGCCCCTCCTGTGCTACCCCAGCTGGGGAACGGCTTCCCACTGCCAGAGGGCAGGGTTAGATGGGATGTTAGGAGGAAATACTCGCCACCTGCGAGGGTGGTGAAGCCCTGGCACAGGTTGCCCAGAGAAGCTGTGGCTGCCCCATCCCTGGAAGCGTTCAAGACCAGGTTGGAGCAACCTGGGATAGTGGAAGGTGTCCCTGCCCATGGCAGGAGATGGCACTGGAAGGGCTTTGACCTTCCAACCCAAAGCATTCCAAGATTCCGAGGCACAGAGTGGGGGCCCGGGGGGTGCTGCCTCGCAGCCCCCGCGGAGTCCAGGCAGGCACGGGCAGGTGGCTGTGCCAGGTACGTGCTTCCCTCGGGATCAGCCCAGAGCAGCAGCTCATCCAGCTGCTCCCTCTCACCTGCCCGTGGAAGGAGAGAGAAACCAGCCCAGGTGGGAGCAGCCTTGGCAGTGGCAGCACAGCCTTTGCTGCGGGGGCTCTGGGAAGCTGCATTTCCTGGAGAAAGGAGCTTTCTTCTCCATCCTCCTCCATCCTCCTCCATTAGCATTGCTGGAGAGAAGTGTCAGGTCCTGGCTGGAAGAAGAGCAGCTCTGGCAGGATAAGGAGCAGCCGCAGGCCAGGCTGGGCTTCCAAAGGCTGTAGAAGCTTGGGGGTGATCCTGCTTCCCCTCCCAGGCTGCCCTGCCCTGTCCCTGCCAGGCGTTCCCTGCGCTGGTGCCAGCACCTCGTCCCCTCCCTGCCACGACCCTTTTCCAGCAGCAAAGCACAATTAGGAAGCTGCTCTTTTCCCGCTGTGTCCAGCAGCTGCTTCCCCCCACTCTGCTGGCTCTGACCTTCCTCTTCTCCTCTGCCACGGAGCAGCCCGAGGCCACCGGGAATGGGCAGAGTGGGATGCAGGACTGTCACTCCTGAGGGACATGGCGTCTCCATCCCCACCTCTCAGCCCCAGCCAGGGGTGGAACTGGGGGCTCAGACAAGTCACCCCCCTGACAGACAGAGCTCTGTGGTGCCTCTGTGGCTTCCTGCCTGGAGAAATTCCGGCTTTCCCTCACCAAGGGCTCCGTCCCGGCTCTCCCCAGCAGCCGCAGGCTACCAGGAAATTTATTAGACTTGTAAAACTTCAGGGCTCAAATCTAATTGTCTCCTTCTCCCCCCGCTCCCTGGAGGGAAGCTCCTTGATTTAAGCCCCAATTCCAAGCCCAGCCAGCGCGTCAGCACTCAGAGTTCAAAGTCAAATGAGCCATTTGTGCCGGGGCCAAGGGATAATTACAGCTCCTGCAGATCGGGGACCAGGAGCAGCTCCTGTCCTGACAGAGGGGTTCCATCCCTTGTTTGGGGTACCATCCCTTGTTTGGGGTACCATCCCTTGTTTGGGGACACCCGTCCAGCTCACCTGAGCTGACTGGGACAGAGCTGAGGCATCCCTGTTCACCGTGGCAGCAGGAACGTGGTGTTTGCTCTCCAGCACAAGCAACCCCTGCAAGTGAACACAATTCCTCTGCCAGGGGCTCTGCCCAGCCCCCAAATTTGTAGAGGGTCACAGAAACATCTGTGAGGGGACTGAGCTTGGATTAATGGCGTGAGGGCTTCCAGCACAGCCGGGTTTGCTCGGCCACAAAAAGCAGCACCTGATGGGTGGGAAATGGGTGCAGATAAAAGAGGGTTCAGAAATAAAGGAGCTGAAGGCTTCCAGCCAGGAACTCAGCCCCACAGGGTCCATCACCCCCCAGTGATCCAGGGCTGGCCCTTCCTCCAAGTCTTTTGGGGGACAAGGACACCCCTGTGCTTGGGATGAAGGCTACCTGTGGAAATGAGGGAGTTCAGAGAAGAGAAGGGCTGGGATGGTGTGGAATGGCTCCTGCAGTGGGGACGTTTTGAGCTGGACCAAAACTGATGAAGCCGTGGAGGAAGGGATGATCCACTGCAGCCTTGGGGATGATCCAGGTGCTTTTGCCTCAGTAATTCCCTGTAGAACTCCTATCCAGCCCCCTTGCTGACTTTCCTGAGCCTGTTGTGCCCCACTGAGCAGTGATGGGACCGTGCCTCCAGCCCTGCCTGCTCTGTGTCCCCACGGAGCACGAGGCGTTTTGTGGGGCTGAGTGCCTTCATCTGATCCCTTGACTGGAAAACCACCCTGAGCTCCCTAAATCCCCCCAGCCTTTCCCATGGCTTCACACAGTCTGTTTGATTGGCCATGTGCTTATCTGGGGGTTATCCTGGCAGGGATAGGGCTCCATGGCAGGCTGTAATCCCAGGCTCTGTGTCACTGGCTCCGTCAGCCACAGCCACCGGGGGTTTGTTCCCTGAAGCAGCTTCATTCCAGCAAATTATAAACTCCAGGAGATTTTGCAGCTCTGCTCGAGGCCCACCTGGCAAGAGCAATGCCCTTTCCCTCTTTGCTTCCCTGTTGAAGATAAACTTTATTTTTCCATCCCTCAACCTCCCCTGAGCAGCGCTGGCCGTGGCAGAGCCGCTGGGCTGAGCGCATTCCTTCCCTGCACATCCCATCCCCATTCCAGCTTGGAGCGGGTGGGAATTGATGCCATGGGGGTGCCGCAGGGCGAGGGCACCATCCCTGGCAGTGTCCAAGGCCAGGTTGGACAGGGCTTGGAGCAAGCTGGGATAGTGGAAGGTGTCCCTGCCTGTGGCAGGGAGGGGAATGAGATGTGCTTTAAGTTCTCTTCCCACCTAAACCATTCTGTGATTCCCAAATGAGGATTCTGAGCCCAGAGAATGCGGCTGCTGCTCCTGAGGGCTCAGAACTCGCCCCGCTGAAGGATCCCACGTGGTGTGTGAACTCGCAGCCTTCCCTGACTCCCGGTTTCCTGGGCCTCGCAAGCTGCTCCCCAGCAATTTGCAAATCAAGAAAGGAAGTTAAAATTCCGTCTCCAGAAATAGCTGATTCCTGGGTTTGCAGCTTGTCTGGGAGCTGCTGGCAATTTTGTCATTTGCAGTTGGGAAAAGGGAGGCAAAAAAAAAAAAGAAATAAGAAAATGCAAAATCCAACGAGGGCAGAAAGCTGAAGTCTGGATGGAGCCAGGAATTACAGGAGGTGCCCAGGAGATGCTTGGAGGTGTCCAACACCCTCTGAGCCATGGTGCTCAGGCACTGTGCCATGCAGGGAGGTGACAACAGCTCCTTCCTGGACAGCTCTGCCGTGCCAATCCATCACAGCGCCTCTCATCCAGAGAAATGAATGGATACAGCACCGGGAGTGGATCAGGAGAGATTTATGGGGAGGGATTAAAAGAACTAAATATCCAGAGCTGGGTGGGGAGACATTTAAAGGAAAGGGCGCGTGTGTGCAGGCAGGGAGTGAAAAGTGTAATAACACTCTATAAATATTTGAAGGTGGAGGCACCAGCAGCAGATTGATTTATTTGTGGCTGTGGAAATGAGACGAGGCTACGGAAGAGGGATGGGAGCAACCAGAGCAGTTTCCCTGCAGAAGGAGCATGGATCCCATCACCCGGAGGCAGGTGGAGGTGCTGGGAGGACAGAGGGAATTTAGGATGCCTGATTTGGGCTGAGTGGCCCCTGGTGCTCCGGTTCAGAGCACGATGCTGGTGGAGATGGTCTGGACCCTGTGGACTCCATCAAACTCGGCTCCGTGAGCTTTCCCATTCATCTCTTCCCAAACAGCACCCAGACAACGCCTGAACTGTTCTTCCTCCTCCTCCTTCTCCTCCTCCTCCTCTTCCCCCGCTCCCAGCCCCTCGTGCTGCCAAGCTGTTCATGTGTAAGGAGAACATCTTGGGCAGGACGCGCGCTCCGAGTCCTTCCCGCTTCCTCGGCGGCCCCCCGGCCCCCCTCCCAGCTCGGTGTCACGTTGTCCCTGCCGAGTGTGCCGCGCTGGGTGGCAGAGCCTGGCTGGCATCGGCGGCGCCGCGAACGCGACAGATGGGAGCGAGGAAGGCTCGCTCCGCCTGTGCCAGGGTGAAAATGGCTCAGCTGCAAATGAATATTTCCAGAAACCTCTCCTTCCCTGCTTTATAATTATGAGCAGATTTTCTTGGGGATAAAAGGGAGGCTGGTTTCAAAAAAGAACTGACCCTGTGTGGGAAGAACGGATTCTTCTTGGAAAAAAATATGGTGCCTTGAGCGAGTTTAACTCTTCTGCTTCCTCCAGGCAGGAGAGGATTCTCTGCATCCAAATTCCCACCAGCCAGGCCTGAGCCTGAGGCTTGGCTCTGGCAACCTCCCGGCACAGGAGCTGGAGGCTGTTTTAAACCATCCAGCTCCTCTTTCAGGCTCTCTGTGGGGGGCTGTGATCCCATGGGAAGCCCCTCCTGGAGCATCTGTGGCAGGCAGGACTCCACACATGAAGGTCTCTGGGAGGCACTGGTGGGAGGTGGGACATGGTGGCGTTGCCTGGCGGTGGCTGTGGGGGTCCCTGCTCTGCTCTGTGATGCCCACTGGGGCTATTCCATGGGGAATTCCAGCTGGGGACACCCCTCCGGATGGGGTTCGTGTATTGAAAGCCAACCTGGAATCCTCTGGAAGGCAGCTGGTGCTGCCCAGTGGGGGCTGGGCTGAGCACTGCGCTCCATCCCACGTGTGGGAGCTTCTGCCAGTGCTCGTTCCAGGGGGAGGGAGGGGAGGCAGCTGGGAATGGGCTGAGAGATGTGCATGGTGGCATCACACAATTCCATGGTCACATCGCACATGTCCATGGTGACACCATACATGTCCACGGTGACATCATACATGTCCACGGTGACATCACACAATTCCATGGTGGCATCACACATATCCGTGGTGGCATCACACATGTCCATGGCGATGTCACACACGTCCATAGTGACATCACACACGTCCATGGTGACATCGTACACTCCCATGGCGACGTCATACATGTCCATGGTCACATGGGCACACACCTGTCCATGTCACATCAAACATGTCTGTGGTGACATCACACAATTCCATAGTCACATCACACAATTCCGTGGTCACATCACGCACATCCATGGTGACATCACACACAACCGTGGTGATGTCATACACATCCACGATCACATCACGCATGTCCATGGTCGCATCATGGGTTGTCCATCCCATCCTCGTGCTCTCCAGAGCATCGTGGCTGTGCGTGACCAGCATCCCACAAGCCGGGAGCTCTGGGACACAGGATCCCCTTCCCTGTACCCAAACTGCCTCCGCTATGTCAGAAACGCCCAGGAAAATTCGCGCGACAGACGCGGGAGGCAAAGGGGTCCTTGGAAGTTTTCCCCAGCGTGAGGGAAGCTCTTGAAGTTGATTCCTAGAACAGGCACCTTATTAGGGAGCGTCGGGGCGAACTTTGAACAGCTCTTACACGGAAACAGATCTGCCTCTCGAGCAGCAGTTTGCTGTGTTCCTTTTGATAACGATAATGATCTTACATTGCGGCGCTGCCTTTCATCTCGCCCGATCTTAATGAGCTTTACAGACAAATGTGCAAGCGATACGGGCAGATCCATTCTCGCGACAATGCCAGCACTGGATGTGGCAGGTGTCTGGGAATCAGCCCGCGCCGGAGCGGGGGGAACGGGGGTTTGTTTTGATTTCTCCTTATTTATTGAAAATGCAGGCAGCATTTTAGAGAAGTGGGATTTGGCAGGCTCGGATTTGGCCGGGACAACAAAGTTGTCTCTCTGTCTTTCCTTTTGGAGCCGTTCCTCTCCTCGATCCATATTTCAGCCGCGGCGGTGCCAGGGAAGGGATCGCTTCCCAGCGGCTGGAGCGGCTGCCTGGCGTGGAGGCTCACGGCTCCGGGGCTCTGCCGAGTGTTTCATGCGTTTCAGAGGTGCCAAGAGGAGGGAGATGTGCCAGAATAGCCCATGGCCCATGGTCACGGAGCTCCGCTGGGCTTGGACCGAGGTGCTGCATCCATCACAGCCTCTCCCTGCAGTTCTGCTCCCCGTTTTTTCTCCCTGTTTCTCACCCATGCCCCGGGCGATGGGGTGGGACCGGTTCCCTCATCCAGCAGGATATTTCCAGCCACTGTTGTGTTCAAGGGTAGAAGTATCACCTTGAACGCCGGGCTCTGTGTCCCCGGAGTCCCATCTGTTCCCAATCCATCAGGCCAAATTTAGCATTGCCGTGAGGAGCGGTCCCCGAGCACGGCACATCTCCTCCATCTCCCCCCATCCACGGGGGCACCGCTCCCTTCCTCCCCATAGCAACCAGCTCAGGAGCCAGCGTTCAGCAGAGAGGGAAAGGCAGGAGCTGGGAGCATCCGAATGCCCCCAGGTTCAGTTTTGAGCCGATGTTCTGCCTAATGATCCCAGGCCAAGGGGAAAACTGCTGCAACTGCTGCTGCTGCTCAGGTGTTGCTGGAGCCTCCTGCCCTCCCCATTCACGAAGCTGGAATCCTCCTCCTCCTCCTCCTCATTTAGGACTTTTGCCCAGGAAATAGCTGTCCCAGCACCCAGCCGGGGCTGTGTGTGGGTGGTGCTGTCCCTCCCCTCCTGGGGACATCCCAGCTCAGTCAGGATGTGCCCCCTCCTTTTGGCCCTTTGGTTCACGAGTGCTTTCAACCCTTTGGGGTTTGTGTAGAAGCAAATTCCTTTTCTCTCCTCTGTTTCTCTTCCTCTCGAGCTGACCCCTCGTGAGAGCCCTTTTATCCTCCTGTATCTCCATTTCCACCTCTTTTTTTGGGGGTGTGGTGGGGTTAACCCTTCCTTTGCTGTCTGGGGTTTGTAAAAATGCTGCTGCTCAGGATATTTGGGGTTAAAAGGACATGCTTGTGCCCTCAGGAAACAGTGCCCACAGGATGCTGGTGTGGGATATCCCAGCCCAGAGGTTTTGCTCTCGTGTTCTCTCCCGAGGTTTTAATTCCCTGAGGAGCAGGGAATTCAGAAATGGGTCTAGGGGAAGGTGTTTTGTGGCCAACGAGAAGGGCCCTGTGGGGGGATGAGATAAATGCTCATTTGCTCTAATAAAAATTCATTAGTAGAGCTGATCGACAGCAAAGGACACAAACACTGACTCTCCTGAGTGCTGATGTGTGATGGGAATGCCGGAGTGGTTATCGGGACAGTGCCTGTGGATTTGGGAACTGTCTAGTTCAGGACTATCAGGACGATGTGACCTGTTCATGTGGCCTTTGGTGTGGCTGCCCCTGGATCCCTGGAAGTGTCCAAGACCAGGTTGGACAAGGCTTGGAGAAACCTGGGATAGTGGAAGGTGTCCCTGCCCATGGCAGGGGGTGGGATGAGCTGGGCTTTAAGGTTGTTTCCCACCCAAACGGTTCTGGAATTCTGCTTTTGGAAGAGCTGCTGTGACTTTACAGCTTCCGTGGATTTCCCATGTTTGCAGCCATGGCCTCACCCTGACTAATGGGCAGTGGCATAAAAGGAAGCAGTTTGCAGGGAATATTGGATCATCCAAGTCCAGTCTGGTGGCCTTGGCTCTCTGCTTGTTTACATGGAGACAATTGATGCTGCCACATTTGTGTTTGGAGCACTGTGGGAAAGGCTGAAATCTCTCCAAACCTGTTTTTCTCTGGGAATTAGAAAACCACAAAAAAACAGAAGAAAAGCTTACAAAAAAGACAAAAACAACCAGATTGGAGAGTGTTTTTACCCACGTCAACTTCCATGAAGCTCCTCTCTCCTCTATTCCCCCCCCAATCCCTGGGGATGAATCGGCTGTCGGAAGTTGGGATGCAACCAGGGGGTATCTGGTTATAACCCAGGGCTCAGGAGAGGATCCTGAAGCTCAGGATTGAGTCTTTCTTCCATCTATCCAGCCCCAGCACGAGGCCTTTGGTGCCATCTTGGGTTAAACGTCCAATTAGTCTGTCCCATTTCCCAGTTAATCGCTGTTGTTGTTGCTGAGTGGGAGCCTGTGGGACCCATCAGCTCCTCTTCCTCCTCCTCTGCCCAGCTGGCCTGGGCCGGCTCCAGGGCTGCTTTTGGGGGCTGCCACTGCTGAAAAATCTGGCCTGAGATCCCTTGGGAATGGGAGTGCTGCGTTTGCTGCCTCCGGGTGATCCATCACCCCGGGTTTTGGCTGGAGGAGGGGGGACAAAAGGAATAATCGGGACAGAAGGACCAAAGCCTAACAGCGTGTCACAGCGCAGGCAGGGATGTAAGGATTTCTGTGGAAAGATGATTAATAATCGAGGAAAAAGCTGCCTCCTGGCTGATGCCAGACAAGGCTCCAGGGGTGAGGGGCTTTCCTGGTGTTGGGTGTGAGCTCACGGCTTGTCCCACACGTGGGGGATCTCACAACTGGTGCGTGCATTCCCTCCCTCCTGCTCCAGCCCCAGCATTCCCTCAGCTCCCTGGGATGGGGGAAAATGCTGAACCCGCCTTTCCTCACCTCTTGAGCACGGAAAGGCAGCATCCAGCACCTCTTGCAACTTTGTTGGCAGGGAAAAGAGCAAGTGCCAGGGAATTTTGTTGGCTTTTCATCCTCTCTGGCATGGGAGCAGCGCTGGGACTTAGGCTGAGGTTGGGCTGAATTCAGCCGAATTCCATAACCCTGGAAGTGGAGAAACCTCCCCCCTGCCTTGGGCTTTGTGGTTGGTGTCTGGATCATGCACGAGAGGTGGCCCAGAGGCACACGAGCATTGTCACCCCAGATGTGCTCACGACACGAGCAGCATGAGCTCATAACATGCTGCTTCTGCTGGTTTGATGGTTGGAATTGGTGACCTTAAAGGTCTTTTCCAGCCTTAACAATTCCACGGATTATAACTCCCCTCTCCCTGCACTTGTAGGGTTTAAAAACCTGATTTTATCTGAGATGGTTAATGCCCCCTCCCAGCTCCTCCAGCACCAGGTGAATGTCACCGGCCCTGTTTTACAGGCAGAGGGGACACTTGGCCTGTGGAGAGCCAATGTCAGAGGCAGGGTCACACCCCGAGAGCCAGTCCGTCCTCTGCTCCCTGCAGCAAGGATTTTTCTTGGAGCAACATCCCCCCTGTGTGAGCTGGGGCTATAAAGAACAAATAAAGTGCTGTGCAAGCCAAAGGAAACGGCATCGTTTAAAATCTGCACAAGGTTAAAAGGCACGGGGAGGACACGGAATGCGTGGATGGATGGCAGGAGAGCTGGCAGATCACACCCAGGGGCTGCAGAGCGCCAGCCGAATCAGCCAAGTGCAGGAGGAACAGGGAAATCGGGCTCCTCACCTGCTCCGGGACCGTCCCGGGGGATGCAGATCAGCTCCGCGCCGCCGCCTTCCCGAGGGAAGGGCTGGTGGATCGGTTTTTCCAGCGCCAGCCGTGGCCCTGCAGAGTCATCCCGAGCAATTAGCTGGGAGTGATGCCCTGCTGGCGGTGACAGCTCCCAGCGATGCTCCCACCGTCCGGCACATTCCCAGCTGGAGCTCACCGGAGCCGCTCCCGGGGCTGAGTCTCCAGGGGCACAGGCGCAGGCTGCAGGGATTTGGGGAGCGTTTAGAGCCGTTTGCTCTCGCAGCCCCGCAGGCAGGGCCTGGGGCAAGTTGCCTTCCTAAATTAGGCCACTGTCAGGTTTGGCGGCTGAGGTTTCAGTTCGTTTTCTTCCTGGCTCGCTCCGAGCAGCCCCATGTGGATTCCCGGGCCGGGATGCAAAGTGTCTGGGCAGCGCTCGGCCGTGCTCCCTGCTGAGCTGCTAACACTGATTTTTCCATGAATATTCAGGAGTGTGAGAGGCATCCAGGATGCTCCTGCAGTCAAGGCTCACTGGATCTTGACTCCAGTGCTGCCGTCAGCTTCCCATGGCTTCTTGGGCAAAGCAGCCTTTGGCTCCCTTGAAGAAATGTTTTTATATCCCAACAGCCGAGTCTCCGAGTGAGTAATGGGAGAAGGCTCATCCAGAAAGGGAAACCCCATAGAATCATGGAATGGGTTGGGTTGGAAGTGACCTTAAAGATCCAATTTCTCCCCTGCCATGGGCAGGGACACCTTCCACTATCCCAGCTTGCTCCAAGCCCCATCCAACCGGGCCTGGAACACTTCCAGGGATGGGGCAGCCACAGCTTCTCTGGACAATTTTTCCCAATATTCCATCTAACCCTGCCCTCTGGCAGTGGGAAGCCATTCCCTGTGTCCTGTCACTCCATGCCCTTGCCCAAAGCCTCTCTCCAGGGCAGGTGGCAGGAATGAGCTCAGGCAGGGTTCCGTCAGCAGCAGGATTTGTTTCCCAGTGAGACTGGGAAGGGCAGCATTCCCCCCAGTCATTCAGCACTGATCCTGGAGCTTGGCTGGAGTGGGGTGTCCATAATGAGCCCCCCAAGAGCCTTCCCCCAGGAATGTCAGCCCGGACCCCCCCTGCTCATGTAGGGGCCATGAGGGGCTCCTCCCGTTGTGACTCTGCTCCCAGAGCCTTCAGTTTGTGCCAGAAGGGAGATCTGGGAGCAGGGAAGGTCCTGAGCAGAGACTGCTGAGTTTTGCTCCCCAGCTTGTCATTCCCTGGCTGTCTGCTCCCAGCCAGCCCTGCTTTCCCACCTCAGCCCCGCTCCCAGCACATGGCAACAGCTGGATGGAACCAAATTTTCACTTGCTTCTGAAGAGCCAGCAGGCCCCGTTGCCAGGAAAAACATTTACTGACAAAATAGTCGTGGATCTATTTCCCTTTCATCAGGGCGAGGGCGGTGGCACTGATGGGGATGTTTCTTACCCAAAATTCAGGAATCACTGTCACTGAAATGTGAACCCAGTGTGTTTCAGACTGGCCAGGCAGCTGGCACTCATCAGCCCCCTGGAAGCAGCCCAGGGCTTGTGGGGACAGCCTTGGGCTTCCCTGGCTCTGGTGGGCTTGGAATGGTCGTTCCTCTGCAAGCAGAGCTTCTGTTTAGTGCTTTGCCCTTAATAGAAGGGCAAAATAGAGATTTTCCTGTCATTGCAGAGGAATTGCTGCTGGGCTTGGACTTGGAATCATTCAGAACTTGGTGCCATGAGCTCCTGAGCTCAGCCTCTCTGGGGTCCTGCCCCAGCCCAGGATTCACCTCAGGAATTCATTGAGCTCTTCCCTCACCAGAGCTGTCTCCTGGCTGGAGGCTGACCTCCACCAAGACCTGCTCCTGGTTCCTGCTTGTCCTTCCCAAGGCACTGCTGCTCCTGCGGAGGAGCTGGAGCGGGATCTGGGCAGTGATGGGGAGAGGGGCTTTCACATGGACCCACCGGAGCTGCTGCTTTGGGAGAAAACCAGAATATCCATCCCATCAGTGCTCCCTTTCCTCTGGGACATCCCAGGCTCCACCCTCAGCCTCAGGGAGAATTATCAAGGTTGGGAAAGCCTTCCAAGGTCATCGACTCCAACCTCTGCCTGATCCCCACCTTGCCACCAGCCCAGAGCACTGAGTGCCACATCCAGTCATTCCTTGCACACCTCCAGGGTGGGGACTCCACACCTCCCTGGGCAGCCCAGAACTCCCTACACTCCCCCTTGACCCCTCTCTCTTCCCCCTCCCTGTCCTCACAGGGATGCACCCACACACCGACCTTCTTTTGGGTGAAGTTCTGTGTTATTCCCATGGTTATTCCTGCTGAGCAGGATCCTTGGCTCTGCTCCTGCCAGCCTTAAACCCCCCCACTCCTCTTCCCGCTGGGCTCGGGGTCAGCTGAGCCCCGGGGCAGGGGAGCTGCAGGTTCCCAGCTGCTCCGGGAAGGGGCTGGGGGATCATCCCGGGGTTTGGATGATGTCTGGGTGTCTGCCTGCCTCGCTCCATGGCCCGGCTGAGGAGCTGCACCTCTCCAAGGGCACTGACTCAGGCAGGGCTGGCAGCTCCACAACCACCGGGCACTGGCAGGGGAAGTGGATTTCAGCTCATTAATCCCTGGCTACAGTCACCTCTCTCCCTCAGCTGGTTTTTCCAGGGGCCTCATCCAAGTGGGATCTCGTCACTGTGTTTGCAGCGGTTTGGCAGGGACTCCTTCCCTGGGCTCCCTCCCCTTGCCCACTTCTTGCCCTTTCATTTGTTGGATCTTCCCTGTGTTCTCTATTTTTCTCCTCTGTTTTTCCTTAGTTTCCATGTGCCCAGACACACTGGAAGGGAAATTGGCTCCTGTCCCATTCCTGACCCTGCTGTGCAGAACTGGGGGATGAGCACGTTGCTCATCCCTGTCGCAGCTCAGAGGAGGAGGAGGAGACCCAAAATGCATCCCAGGAACCTCCGTGTGCATCTCCTGGGGGTGCAGCCCCTCTGGCATCACTCCCCCAGGGAATGCAGCATTCCATCTGCTCTGTGTGGTGCTCCAGAGGTGTCAGCCCTGCCTGGGGAAGCCCTGCCCTGCAGAGCCATGTCCGGATTCCTGAGGTGCAGGAAAGATCCTTCTACCCCCTAAAATCAGGGAATATTTTGTCTGGATCTTAATCTGGATTAAACCATGGTCTGAAAGAGAAGGCAAAGCAAGGAAAACTCTGGGCAATGTGTTGACTTCCATGGCAGAAATTCCAGAAGGGATTCTTCCCTCTCTGGCATTGCCATATTCATTGGTCAGACACGGCAGACAAAGAAGAGGATTGGAAAATGGGGTGTTGGAATGCAGAGTGCAGCAGGAATGGTGAGCTGGCACCCCAGCTGGGGAGACATGGAGAGCAAGGAGAGTAATTCCAATGAGCCAAATGCCCTTCCCTGGCCCCAGGCTAAAATCCAGGGAGACTGGGAAATATAAAAGGAAAGGGGAGGGAGGGAGCACTCTCAAACTCAAACAGAATATTCAGTGTTTGCTTTAGGTTGTGGCATTTTTCCTTGTCCCTCTTCCTCTCCAGAGAAGAATTAACCTCAGGATGAGAAGTCCAAACATTTTGTGCTAAAAATGCCCGTCCCAGTTAAGTCTGGTCTTAGCCCAAAACTGCAAATAGTTTCCATCTCCCTGGAACTGCTGCTTCCAGTCAATGAGGCTTCACTCCAGTTCTACACAGTCCTCAAACTGGCTAAAGGAAGAAATTCCCCCCCTCTGCTCTTCCCTGTGCATCCCAGTGCATCCACCGTCCCTGGAAAAGCTGAAGAGGGAAGATTTTTTTGTCAAGTTTAAACAATGACTTCTGGGAAGAGCCATGGCATGTGTTCTGCAGCAAATCCAAGGGGATGACCACAAGATTCCCTCTGGCTCCGTGCTCTGGGAAGCCATTGTTTGGGATGTGTTGCAGGGCTGTTTGCCTTGGCCCAGCGTGTCATCCTCTCTCCAGGCTTTGAATAGGCCCTGCCGGAGAAAAGCGCTGGAAAAGTCTGTTCTCCATTTGCTCTTGGCATTCGTTTGGTTGTTTGTTTGTTTATTTCTTTGGGATTATTTTAAGGACCTCCAGGTCCCCGCAGCTCCAGAGGCAGGACCTCCATGTGCTGCACGGATGTTCTCTCTCCGGCAGCTCCGATGGCAGAGGATGGGGACGGTCCTGTCCCCTTTGTCCCGGTGCCTGACCTGGATGTGCTGCTCCTGCAGCTCCTCCTATGTGTCCTGAAGGACCAAGGGCTCTCAGCATCCCTGCAGTTCCATTTCCACTGGGTGAACGATGCTTGCTGCACCCCTGGCTGCTCCAGGCTGTGTCCCAGGATTCCCGGAGGTCAGGGTTAGATGGGATATCGGGAAGAAATTCTTCTCTGTGATGGTGGGGAGGCCCTGGCACAGGGTGCCCAAAAAACCTCTGGCTGCCCAATCCCTGGAAATGTCCGAGGCCAGGTCGGATGGGGCTTGGAGCAAGCTGGGATAGTGGAAGGTGTCCCTGCCCATGGCAGGGGGTGGCACTGGATGGGTTTCAAGGCCTCTTCCAGCCCAAACCCTTCTGTCATTCTGATTATGGAGCCTCAGGCTCCATCTCTCCAGCCTCTCCCAGAGGGATGGACTCCAAGCTGTGCCCCGGCATCCGCAGGGTTCTCCCATCCTGTCCCACTCCCCTCTCCCAGGAAGGACCAGCTCCTCCCAGCTGATTCCCAGCTATTAGTCTAAGCTCCCACAAGATCCAAGCCCTGGGGAGCCCGGCACAGCCCCAGGCAATCTGCTCCAGCGCGTTGCTATCCTTAGAAAGGATTTGTAAACACAAATCTGGATCTTTTCCGCTGCAATCTCAGACCGTTGTCGGGTCGCAGCCAGGCAGCCCCAGCTGCTTTGCTCTGGTGGATGAAAAGCTGGGAAAACCTGAGGCTTGAACAGGGTCTGGTTCTGCCAGACCCCCAGGGGCGTCTAGGGAGGTCACCCCCATCCTGCTGACATCCCAAAGAATCACAGAATCATGGAATGGTTTGGGTTGGAAGGGACATTTCAGCGTAATCGTCTTCCACTCCCTCCCATGGGCAGGGACACCTTCCCCTATCCCAGGCTGCTCCAACCTGGCCTTGGACACTTCCAGGGATCCAGGGGCAGCCACAGCTTCTCTGGGCACCCTGTGTTCCTCACAGAGAACAATTCGTTCCCAATCTAAGCCAGAGGGATTCCTCAGCACTGCCTTGAAGGAAGAGGAAACCTCGTGTCAAACAGCCGAAGAAAGGTTTGGATGTCAGCTGGTCTGTGCCCTCCAAAGGGACTCGGGAGGTGTCCCAAGGTGGGAGGCGATCACCCACATCCTGCCTGGCGTTATCCAAGCTGCAGCTGAGGGCAGGAGCAGCGGTGGTGCTGACCACGAGTCCCTCTGGAAATGGCAAAGGGAAGGAAGCAGCAGATGGAGAAAAGGAGGAGCGAGACAGCGCGAGGGAGAATAAGTGGCTGTGCATGAGGAGCTGGGAGGAGTGGAGAGCAGAGGGAGCTGTAATTAGGGCAGGTTTGGTTGTGTGAATTTTGCTGGGTCTGCAGCAGGAGGTTGCCCAGCAGCTGCACAAATGATTTATTACACGCTCTCTACATCTGCCCTGTAGGAAGGTAAATAAAATGTACACAGTGTCCCATTTACTCAGACAATCAGGGGGATATGACCCAATTTCTCTTTGGCTCCGGCGTTTTCCTCCCCGGGATGAGCCCCCCGGGAGGTGAGAGCACCCCAGGCTCTCCTGGAGTCACATTTATCTCCCTGCCCTTGCTGCCAGAGAGATTCCGGCAGGCACAGCCGAGATTAACCCCCCACACCATCCTGCACCTCCGGCAGCGCCTCTCCCAGGCACCGGTGGCCTGTGACAAGGAGGGACACCCCGGGAGGTGCCAGCCCCGCTCCAGGAATCCGCCGGCACCATCTGCGTGTGGGATTAGGGATGCTGCTCCTCTGACAGGGACAGGGACAGCCACAGGAGCCGGGAGCATCATCTGGCTCCCACATCTGCCGGGGCTCGGCGCAGGCGGCTGCACCACGGGGAGGGGGCTCGGACCCCCCCTTCGGAGGAGAAAGTGCTGCGTGAGCAGCGGGAACTGGATTTTCCATGGGTTTGCTCCGTCACTCAGCAGGTCTGGGGGAGATAAGGGCCCCTGCACCCTGGGATCCGTTTGCTGATATCCCAGATCCAGCCTTTGCTGAATGTGCAGGTTTTGGCCGCGCTGTTCCTGGGATTTTTTTTATTTTTTTTTTCCCAGCTCTCCTTGTTCAGGCTCCTCCGGCCTCCCCAGCAGGCAGCTCCGGGCAGGCAGGAGCCGGCTCCAGCCCTGCAGCCGCCGGGATTTGGTGCAGATGCCGGGCAGGGAGAGGCCGGCGAGGGTGGCACGTGGCCAGCGGGGCCACGGGCAACCGAACGGGCATAAAGTGGCCATTGAGCTAAAACCCCTCTTTGAGGGATTCAAGTCCAAGGATTTGGCTGTGCAAAGAAAGAGCCCGTGGGCCGTGGGCTTTTCTGAATCCCATTTCCACAGGACTTCAAGGAAATATTCCCTGGAAACATGTTGTGCTCCGTGTTTGCTTTATCTGCTGGGCTTATCCTGCCGCATGCAGGAAAATACAGCTGGAAAACCTCTCTGGAGGGCTGAGGAGCAGCACACAGCGGCTGGCGACAGCCTCCCCCGGCAGCCCCAGCGCTCCGGGATGGACGCTCGCACCAACCCCTTCCCCAGAGGGTCCCTCTTGTCCCCTCCTGCCCCTAGATGTTCCCCCAGCTGCGCAGGGCGGAGCGGGGATGCCGAGGACAGGACACTGTTACTTAGCAACAGCTGAAGGATGCGCTTTAACCCCGTCCCCAGCACCGCCCTCCCGGCGGGTCCTGCGGGGAATGGGCACCGTTCCCGCCAGAGCGAGGCTCCATGCGGGATTTTTTACCATTTTATCCTTCTGCTCCATAATTTTGGGCTGCTTCAGGGCCAGGGAGCTGCTCAGTGCCGGGTTGGGATGAATCCCGGCTCTCTGGGATGAGCAGGGCACATCCCGGAGCCGCTGCGCCTTCTCCCTCTCTTCACTCCAGGCTCCTTCCCCTGCTCCACGCTCCCGCTCCTCCCACAGCCCGAGGACAAAAACCTAATTGCACGACATAAATTATAGCAACTCTCCAAATAAAAGCCCAGGCAGAAAAGGCTGCGGCTGGATGGACACTTGAGGGCTATTAGAAGATGCATAAATTCCTTTCCTCGGGTTTTTCATTTTTACATGTCTAATTACAGTGAAAGGAGCCTTTCAAGGGCTGCTCAACTGCCAGGGCTCTCCGCAGCCCCTGGCAACTGGAGCGGGAAGAGGTGGCAGGGTCGGACACCCCCGTTTACCTTGGAGAGAGCCCGAGGCTAAACAAATGCCAAGGGCTTGGGAAGGAGCGGCGAGGAACCGCTGCATTCCCTTGATCTCCCCCGGGAACCTGCAGCGGTTCCCTGGGCACCCATCACTCCCAGGGAGATGTCTGGGCCATTGTGGTCCCTCTTTATTTATCTGACGCTCCTCAAACTTTAATTAAAGATGTCTCCTCGGGGTGTGCTTTAGCTCCATATTGAAGATGGACTGGCTGGAGAAAATGAAAATGAGCAGCGTTCCTGAGCACTGGGAATAAAAACCAGGAGGGGGATGATGGAATTTAATGGGCTGGTTCCCCCCGCATCCCCCCCCGCATGTGCTCTGGCCGTGGAGGCCCCAGATGTGCCAGGGTGGCTTGGAGGGAACAGGAAGGACCCGGGATCCACCAGGCAGGGGAATTTCAGCCTGGGATGGGGAGAAAAGCCCTTAAAGCAAGAGAAATGCAGCGGGGTCAGAGGGCAGAGCTGCTCCCAGCTCGGAGCACCCAGCGTCTGACGAGCTGCTGGGATAATTAGGGGCAATTTATACCTCCAGGTCAGGGGTTCACTCTGCCTTGTCATCGATTTTGAGGTGGGTGATAAACTGCCGGGAAAACAGAGCTGTCGGGATAACACGGGAAATGTCCCATTAGAGGGGGAGCTTCTGGAGCAAGCGCTGCCATCGGAGCCCCTCGGAGCCCCTCGTGGCCGTGGCCTGGGCAGGACCCCCGTGGTTTTATTGCTACTGTCCCCCCATCCCTGGGGCTGGCAAATGTCCACTCTCATGCTGTGCTGGTCTCCTTCCCACGGGGGGAAGGTGTTGGGATGCTGGATATCAGTGTCCCCCCAGTCCAGGAACGACTCCATCAGTTTTGGGAAGCAGATCTAAGAAGGGACCCCCGGGGTCGTGCTCACACAGCCTTCGGGGACACTGATGTTTTGGCCTGGGAACCTGAGAACAAATCCAGGGAAGTTTTGTGCCTGCGTTTGTCACAGCATTTCTGATGCTGGGGAACAGCCTTTGGCTCCTGGTCCCGGATCCATGGACGGGATGATTCCCAGGGGTGTCCTGGTTGCAGGTGGAGGTGCTAAAGGCAGCAGAGGTGCTGGGGTGTGCAGGGCATGGATTCATTCCCACTCCATCCTGTTCCCGTGTTTGCTCCGCTCCAGAAGCTATGGAAAAGAGAAGCCCAGGCAAGGGGAGCATCGGGAGCTCTCCTGCAGGGAAGGGGCTGTCCCTTGGCTCACAGCTCCGGTCACAGGCGCAGATCCTGCTGCTCCCGGCGAGCACAGCAAGAGCTTAAAGATGTTTGTTCCATGCCTTTCTTTGCAAACTGCTCTGGCAGGTAGAACACTTCCCAGATTTATTCCTGAAGCCAAAGAAAAGCAGCTGCAGGAGGGAGCTGGATGTGTGAGGCAGCTCAAGCCCTGGTTCTGCTGCAGGGCACAACGAGCTCTGCCCCTCATCCCGGGATGCTCCCCCGGATTTGACTGCACCGATGTGATCCCACTCTGGATAAGCTGCCTGAGCTGGAGCCTGGCTGTGCTTCCTCTAATTAAAGGTGTCAAATTATGCCGCGGACTGAATGCAGCAGCAGCAGCAAAGTCCTTCCCGAGTCCATGAAATCATCCAGACCTTGTGCCATGAAATTCCAGGAGAGGTGATGTGCTCTGAACTTCCCGAGCTGAGGAGTGCCCTTTTCACCTAAAGAGGTCCCAAACAATTAAACGTGACCTGGCTTGTTGTGACCAGGGTTAAAATTGCTGCATCTGTGCCTCGGGGCTCATCCACAGACCCTCAAAAACCAGGTGCTGATCCACAAGTCTTGGAATCTGCAAGGATGGGGATGGAGCAGTGCTGTGCTGCATCCCAGGGTTGGGAACACGGCTGGACACCGCCACAGCCTTCCTGGTACTCTGTGTCACTTTGGGTGATGTCCAACCTTTCAGAAGTGATCCTTGTCCTGATGGAGATGCAGAGAAGCCTCAGACCCCATCCATGGCCATCCAGGAATCAGGCATTTCCAACCACGAAGATTTAAGGAAACATACCCTTGCAAATGGATTCAGCCAAAAAGACCAAACTCACCAGGTGAGTCCTTTGCTGGAGCTGGGAATGAGACACCTGGAGAGCTCCAAAACACTTGGGTCAGCAGATCCCCCTCACTGAGCACTCAACTCATCTCCTCTGCGGGGACAGATTTGTGAGGATGCTCCCATCATGCCATTAAAAATATTAATAATACTAGAGGAGGGGGAAGGGAAGCATGTGGGGTTGGAAAAGGAATTCTGCAGCCTGGAAAGCCACCCCTGAGCTCCGGCACAGCTCGGAGAAGCCCCTCTCGGCATCCAGTCCCTGGGTGGTCTCTGCCTCTTAATTACAGGGTTAATGCCACGTTACGATCAGGAGAAGTTTCTTAGCCTGATAATGAGTAGGAAGCAGCTGTAGCCTGGAAAATGGAATAATTGCAGAGTGGAGCAGTGTAATTATAAGGTGTGGATCCACTGCCTCCATGTTTACCTAGAGGAGACAAAATCCCCTTGGAAGCTGCAGCCGCGGCAGCAGCTGGAGCTGTTCCTTGCAGGGGGGTGTAAGTGTGTAGTAAAGGGGGAGTAGGGACAAATCCTGGCCTGCTCCAGTCACTAGGGATGTGCCAGGGCTTGAGCTCAGGTGGACTCGGAGCCAGCAGCACCCAGTTTGTGCTGGATGAGCACCATTCCATCTTCTGGGAGGGGCATTTCCATGGAGCATCACTGACAATCCCAGCTTGGACACAGCATCACAGGATGGGTTGGGTTGGAAGGGACCTTAAAGCTCATCCTGTTCCATCCCCGGCCACAGATCATAAAGATCAGCCCTGTTCCACCTTCCCCTATCCCAGGTTTCTCCAAGCCCCGTCCAATCTGTCCTTGGACACTTCCAGGGATGGGGCAGCCACAGCTCCTCTGTGCCAGGGCCTCCCCACCCTCATTGTAAAAACTTTCTTCCTTTCACATGATCATTCTCCCTCATTTTCATTCTGGGAAAAAGCTTTTGCCAACTGTTTTTTTTCTTTCCCCCGAAAAAGAGATTCGGCTGAATCCAAACATTTGTTGCAGTTTTGCTGGGTCTGCTCAATTATTCTGCACTTTAAAAAGACAAAATATGCCAATGTGGAAAGTGGGTCAGGTTTGAGATGAGTGGCAGTAACAGCGACTGAAGCACAGCTGAGCTTTTCCAGCAGCTCTGTCCGATTCTCTCCTTGAGATCCCAATTCTCTCCTTGAGATCCTGCTGCTCTCCTTGAGATCCTGCAGCCGGCACAGCCTCGCTCCAAACGTACCCCGAGCTCCATTGCCTGTGCAACCTTTGGAAATGTCTTCCTTTGATCTTCAGTAATGACCCTGTGCTGGTGTCTTTTGTGATGAACGGGCTGCAGAGGAGCAGGGGACGGTGAGAAGAACCCTTCCCTAACCCTTCCCTTTCCCTTGCCAAGGTCCTTTACCAGGTCTGGGATCTTCTGCTGCTGCTCATCAGCTGGAAAATGGCTCAGGCACCTCTTAAAAAGTTGGACCATCTTCTGTGGTGAGAGACAATGAACTAACTAATGAGAGGGAGTTTGTCATGGCCAAACATATTTCCCAAATGTTCTTGGGACACGGTGCTTTCCCCCATGGCAGATGTCCAGCTGGTCACCGCTCTCCACCAGGTGACATCCCATCCCTCGGCAGCATCTTGTATAATCCCAGAATATTTGGGCTGGAAGGGACCTAAAAGCTCATCCAGCTCCACCCCCTGCCACGGGCAGGGACACTTTCCACTATCCCAGGTTGCTCCAAGCTCCAGCCAACCTGGTCTTGGACACTTCCAGGAATGGGGCAGCTGGAGCTTTTTTGGGCACCCTGCACCAGGGCCTCCCCACCCTCATGGTTAAAACTTCTTCCCAATATTTAATTTAAACTGAGTCTCCTTTGGGTTGATATCTGGCCACTGTGGGGTTCCTGTGCCAGTGGCTCTATGGGCACCCAACCCGTGACTCCCTCCCTGCCTCCCTGAGGGACCAGAGCCCCTCGTGCTCCTGCACTGGACCCTGGGGACAAAACCAGGGGTGTGTGACTGCAGCAGGGCCACTGAGACGCCACAAGAGCCCCATCCTGGCAGAGAGCCCCATGCTCCATCCCTGTCTCACCTCCTCCCCAGGGATCACACTCAGTTCCCAGAACTCCTGCACAGGTTTAAATTGGGCTGTTCAGACCTCCAGGGCAGGAAAAGCAGGAGGAGGCAAGCAGGGACCCAGGTGGCTGATTTCATCCCACATTCCCATTGGAATCACTGTTTTATGGGAGGTTGGAACGGGTAACTCCAGCATGGAACTACAGCCTGTGCCAGGGCTGTACTCTGGAGGCAGCCGGAGTTTTACCCTGATCACTTTTACTCATTACAAGCATCTCCAAATCCCTCTAAATTCCTCTTGTCTCTCTCCTTGATTTCCCCCTAGTCCTGCATGCTGAAGTCTGCAGAATCCCTGCCTTCCCTGTCCATTAAGCTTTTAACACTCCCTGCATTTCCCGACAATGCCGCAGATCCCATTACAGCTCCTTAAATGTTAATTTTTATTGATTGTACGCACGGACACAAAAATCCACCCCCATACAAACACCAGACATATATTGAGAGATATATTGATATCTAGCAAGTGGTTCCCGGAGCTGGAGACTACTGGAAGTTGGTTACTGGCACCCCAGGGAATGGGGGAATCCTTCCTGGTGGGAAAACAGGGAGGCCGAAGGCAGAGCAGTTCCATCAGCAAGAGCTCAGGAAGCAAAGGGACTTTCCTCAAGGCATTCCCGAGGAAAAGGACTTGAGGAGGTGCTGGGCTGGATAGAATCTGAGGTGATAGAGGTGGATGGCACCAGGAAGGAGGGAATTTCCAGGGTTTCTGCTGGGATGAACCCCTTGCTCACCACATGACCCGACAGCAGCCCCATGCCGGGCACACAGTGAGCATCCCGCACCCATCCTCCCTCAGATCCTTCAGAAGAGGCGGATTTCCCCGGGAAAGGGGTGGGTTGCCTCAGGGATTATGGAGTTGTTGGGTTCTGTGGTCACAGCAGCAAAGCAGAACTGAGCGGCCAAATGGCTTTGTTAATCCTCTGCCTTTGATTTCCAGCACCGCCCGTTTGCAAACACAGCTTTAATCTCCAGCCAGCCAGCTCCACGGAGGGCCCAGGAAAACGAGGATGCTCAAATAGAAAGAAGACTAGGATGACCCCGGTGAGGGCCCTCACAGAGACACTGGATGTCCTCAGCCAGCCCTGCCCCCTCTCAGCTGCTTGGTGATCGTGTGCAGGTGTCATTCAACTCTGGGAAAACTCATTCCCATTTTCTTCATCCGGAGAAAATAACCTGCCCTGGCTCCGAGCTGCTCCCAGAGAGCGTCAGTGTCACCGGCCACAGGGCAAAGCTTCACAGGTGAACCTTGCAAAGGGGATGAACCTGGTGCTTGGATTTGTATCGGAATGAGAAAGGACATGAGGGAGCCGCAAGGCCCTCGCTGGGACATCCAAAGTGAATCCAGGAGGGACTGGAAGCCAGATCTCACCTGCTAGCAGTTTTCTACTGCATGAGCTCCATCCAAGCCCTCTGTACATTGTCCCTGTGCAAAGGGGACAGACTTGAAACTAAAAGAGGGAAGATTTACACTAAATACTAAGAGGAAATTCCTCCCTGTGAGGGTGGTGAGGACCTGGCACAGGTTGTCCAGAGAAGCTGTGGCTGCCCCATCCCTGGAAGTGTCCAAGGCGGCGAATGGAATAAGATGAGCTTTCAGGCCCCTTCCATCCCAAACCATTCTGGGATTCTGTGATTTTTTGGGAAGCGGATGGCACGTGAGGAGCTAGGGAGAGCTGTGGCACTGGGGACATGGCTGTGCCTGCTGTGGCAGCAGGTCCTTTGGCACTGCTGTGGGGCTCCACAGAGCTGCAGCTGCATTGGTGGCTCTGTTTCATGGCTCTGCTGAGTGTCAGGAGGGAGGAGAGATGGCAGCAGCTTGATTTTCCTGAGAATGATCCATTTAGAGAGCGATGGCTCAGCCAATCCTTTGGGAAAAGCCCGGGGGCCTACGTGCAGCCACAAGTGTTATTGAGACTTTCAGCTCCGACACCAGCTCCCATCCATCACGTCTGCCTGGCCCTCCCAGCGCCCCTCCTCCTCCTCCCACAAATATTCCCAGAGCAAACTCCACCGACCCTCCCAAGGTCCCTGTTCACCTGTTGCCTGACACGCTCCGGGCTCGTCCTCCGGCGTTGGAAGGGTTAAATCCTGCCCGCCCCGAGGCCACGCTTCAGTTGATAATGTCATCAGCTGGTGACAGTGTTAATGCGGGGATCAGGTGCAGGAGGCGGCTGCATTACCCTGGAGAGAGATGAGCTGTGTCCGGAAGAGCCAGAACTGGATACGCGGAATGATTGCACGAGGGATGTCCTTCCTTCCTTCCTACCTTCCCCCACTAAAGCACCAGCTGCCCCTCCGCGGGGAACAGCCTCTTCCCTCTTGTTCCATGAACCTCTCCCCTTCCTCCTCCTCCTCCTCCTCTGTGCCACACTGGATCGTGTCCCTCCAGGCTGCTGCTCCCTCCATCCCGGGAAATGCAGCATCTCTGGATGGTCCCTGTGGTGCAGAAGTGGCAGCAGTGCTGAGCCAGTGCCACCATCTCACTGTCCCAAGTAGTCCCCTCATCCCTCCTGCTGTCCCCTGCCTGTGCCATCCCCTGTCCCCCACCTGTGCCATCCCTGCCCCTCTCCTGCCTGTTTAACACACTGGGAATCTTTTCAATATATATTTAAACCCCTGCGTCTCTCCAGCAGATGAAGGCTCCATCCACAGCTTGTCCCTCCCCGTATCCCAGTGCTCCCAGACGGGCAGGGAGTGCTGGGCTGGGGAGCTCGCTGCTGGGACCTGCTGGTGTCCCCTCTCTGAACACTGGGTGAAGTCACCGTGGGCTTTTTCCAGGCTTATCCAGGTGGGAGATTCAGATGCGTGGTGGAGACTTGGGATGCTCCCCTGGGAGCTGAGCAGGGCTGGGAGCTCCTGGGACAGGAAGTGGGATCTGGGCAGGGGAAGCAGGAGAGGAGGCAGGAGCAGCTCTCGCTCCCTTGGCAGCATCCTGCTCATCTGTACCTGGTGTTCCAGAGCCACCTGAAAACCTTCTCATCCTGGAAGTGTCCAAGGACCGTGGAAGGTGTCCCTTGACATGGCAGGGGGTGAGCAGGATGAGCTTTAAGGTCCTTTCCAACCCAAACCATTCCCTGATTCTGTAATTCCATGATTCCATGGTGAGTCCAGAAAGCCCTGAGGAGCCCTCGGAGGGTGGGGAGGGAGAAGAGCAGGCAGGAGAGGCTCTTGTGGTTTTAAATAAACAAGCAGCAGGCAGAGAAGGGTGGGATTGGAGGAGAACTCCTTCAGCTGAGGTTTCCATGAGTGCTTCCATGGGTACACAAACGAGGCCAGCACAAAGAGTTTGTCCCAATATTCCTTATTCTGCACTTTCCCGATAAACATCTCAGGGCGGGGCCCTTCCATGGGCTGGGTCCGACAAGGACAACAGGGACTTCTCTCCTCGGGTTGTTATAAATTGTTTGTGTTCTGCTGGTGCTGGGAGAGCTTTGCTGGAGTTACCCAAGGAAAAATAAGCTTTTCCAGACAGGCATTGAAAGACCCAAAGCGCTGCCATGGCCTCACCACCTCTCCTGCTCTCTCCAGCCTTGGCCGTGCTTCCTCCATCCCTTGGGATCTGCTGGCAGTGAGGACACAGCGGCTTCCCCTCCCTCCTTCCCCTCTGCACCATCAGGGCTTCACCCACTTTCTCCCCCTGGTTTGGGGACCCCGGGTTTTGGTTGTCCAGTTGGTTGTCCAGTCCTGTTCTTTATCTTCTCCCCGTCACCTCTTGCTGGCTCGACCCTGTCCCTCTCCCTGGGTTTGGGGGAGGTTTTACCCCTCTGGGGGTCCCGAGGAGCTGTGTCCGTGTGCAGTGACCCCGGTGAGACTGAGACAGAGGGCTGGAGAACACGAGTGGGGGGCAGCAATGGAGCAGCCAAGCCTGAGAAGTGCTTCCCATTGGAGCCAGGCTGCCCTGGCAGCCAACCTCAGGTCGCTGCGCCTTCCCGGTTCTTCTCACCCTGTCAGTTATCAAAGATGTCCCCCAGTTCCACCAACACGAGGAATTTTTGCTCAGGGAGTAGGACAGACGGATTTTAACCGAGCTGCTGCTCCCCAGACGTGTTCTCTGCACAAGAACATCTTATTTCTATCATCCTTTCACCACCCTTTCTCCCTCATCTTCCCCCTTCCCGACTTGGTTACAAACCACCTTGGAAATCTCAAGCTCCGAGCCAGCCCCTAACTTGTAATTAATGTTCTCCTCTCTCCCCCAGACCTGCCGGGCTTTGCTGACACTCTCAGCATCCCAAAGAGCCTGGAGAAGCAGCTGAAACCTCCGTGGTGAGGGGGCCGTGCCCACCTCCCCCGGTTCCCACACTCCCAACACCTCCGGATCCTTCCCGGCTCCCGGTTTGCGTTTCCCCCGCACGGCCGGCATCTCCCGGCTCGGCTCTCAGACAGCTGTGATGGATCAGTGACAAGCTGCCTTTGTGTCCTCCTCTTGCACAACAATAGATACTCCTGTCTGTTTATACAAGTTTGAATTTGTCCCTATAAATACGGGGTGGAAGAAACAGTAGACTATAGATTGCACCCTGACAGCTGAAAGATTAAGGGAATCCATTAACTAAACCAACTGCCTGGAAATCTTATGCAGAACATACACCTGAAAGCCATTACTGCTGTCCTGTCATGCTGCTTTATCTCTTTATTTAGGACCCTTTTTGTTTGGTTGAGGGGTTGCTGTTTTTTCTGCTTTTTTTTTTTCCCCCTTCTAATAATGTAAACTTGTTCTGGAGTAACAGAGGAGCCCTTGATGAAGTATCTAAGTATTTTCTGCTGAAGAATTTATGAACTCGGAGCCAGCACTGTCCTTGCCAGATCCCATGGAGCGGGAGGGGAGGGGGCACTCGCCTGTCTCGGGGTTTGTGCAGTGAATGGCCTTGGCTCGGGTTTCCCTGCACTGAACTGTTTGCTTTGCTCTCATGGGCGACTCTGCCTCACTTCAATCTCTGGCTGCACTTAACCTTTTTTCACCTGAATTCTCTCCCTCCCTCCCTCCCTCCCCACCTCTCCCGCCAGCTCCCCGCTTTCCAAAGCCCACCCTTCAAGTTCACGAGTGCAGCAGTCGCTCGGCTCTGCCGGAGCCGGGCGGGATCCTGGCTCTGATACTGTTGAAGTCTTTTTTTCTTTTCCTGCCGGTCTATTCAGGAATGCACACAATGCCCGTCTCCATAGTGCCCGTGCAAGCTCCTTGTCTCCACCAGCACCACGCCTGCTCCTCTCCGGCCTCCTCCCCTCCCGGCTCGGCGCTGGGGGGGTCCGAGGGGTCTTTCTGCACCTTGCTGGGAGCCAGAATTAGGGAAGGGAAAAGCAGAGACGTGCGGCTGTTCTGAAGTGAAAGTCATTTCAGGCTGGCAGAGAGAGGATTTAGATGGGATATTGGGAAGGAATTCTGCCGTATGAGGGAGGTGCCTCAGGTTTCCCACAGAAGCTGTGGCCGCCCCGTCTCTGGAAGTGTCCAAGGCCAGGTTGGATGGGGCTTGGAGCAACCTGGTCTGGTGGAAGGTGACCCTGCCCGTGGCAGGGGGAGGGACGGGATGGGCTTTGAGGTCCTTTCCAACCCAAACCATTCCATGATTCCATTCTGAGCTTGAGGAGCACTGGGAGCAAAGCTCGCACAGAGCCTCTACAGCTCCCACCCAACACGAGAGGTGCAGCTGCAGGAGCGTGCACAAACCCCTGGTTGGCTTTCGGAAGCTGTTTGCCTGGGAAAACAGAGGTCGAATCCCCCCTGTTCCCCTTTTTCCTCATCCTGCTTCCCCTCTGCCAAGGCGGGAGAGGCCGAGCCTCTCCAGCAGCACTGCAGCATTGCTGGTCTGACCTTGCAGCTATCAAATGTTTTCTGCCCGATGCTCTCAGGCTGGACCCTCGTCTCAGAGGCTGACACTGAGAGTCCGGTTCCTTCCACTGTCACCCCGGGCAGCTGTGTCCTTGGTTTGAAATCCCAGGATGGAGCAGTGGTGGGAAAGCTTTCCGCGACCGCAGCGGTTCCGTGCAGGCTCTCCCTGGGCGGGAGGGTGCCCCCGCTGCGGCAGAGCCCCCGCTCCGTGCCGATGGTGAGTGATTAATGCTGTCCCCAGGCAGGAATAAAGTTTCAGGAGCTGCTATTGTCAGGGGAACAGGAGCGGCTCCCATCCCGCTGGACAGATAGTAACCATGGCAACGGCGGATACACCGGGAAAGGGCCGGGAGGGCTCGGTGGGCGATGGGACACGGGGCGAGACCCCATTCAAGCCCATCCCTGGGTGTCACTGAGATGTGAAAGGGTTTGAAAAGAGGGTTTCAAAGTTAAAGCAGCTTCAAATGAGATGGGGAGTTTTAGTTCCTCTCTCCCTCTAAGTTTGTCCGAATTCCCCTTCAATGCTGCTGGGCTGGATCCTGTCTCGGCATGGATTGTGCCCACTGGGACTCCTCTGGGTTGGGAGAGAGATGTTCCTCAGCAGCTGGGAGCAATCAGAAAGGAGTTTAGGGATGGAGAGGCAGGAATGAGGGATGGGAGGATGCAAGCGAAGCAGCTGCAATTGTGGAAAATCCTGGATGAATCCACAAAAGAAAACCCATCCATCTCAGGAGGCTCTGGGATGCTGGAAGGATCCCTGTCCCTGCTCCGTGGCTCTGCAAAAGCACTGAAAACGTCCCGGAGCACCTCTGCCAAGTGCTGTGGGGAGCTTTAAGCAGGGGCGAGCCTGGATGAACAACCAGGGTTGCACCATCAATGGCTTCTGCTCGAAAGTTGTCTCTGGGACTTCCACCAATGGATGGACACGTTGGAAGGTGCTTGGAGACCCTCGGTGAGCCTTGGGAACAGCTCCAAATGGACATCCACTGACCATCAGTGGGTCAAGGCATCTCCTGGCACTGCCCATGGGTTTTTAGGAAGGGGTGGCTGTGTTTGAAGGCACGGATGCACTTTGGGGTTTGCTGGGGAGCTCTGGGAGCAGCTCACCCTGCAGGCCAGGATCTCCAGCATGGAGATGCTCCAGGGAAGAATCCACGGTGGTCCTTCTTCCAGACCAACCATCAGCTGCCCTGGCAAGTGTTTTCCACCTGGGAGAAGACAGAAAGGGCTGGAGATGGAGAGATGGGCCCTGTGTGGCCAGAGGAGTCTCCTGTAAATCCGATTGTGCCAGGGAGGGCTCCAGGCGGATCGGGCTCGTTTGGGCTGTGCTGGGGGGAAATGGAAGACGTTGGGAGAGCTGGGGTTGCCAGGCAACACTCCCCGTATATTGGGAAGATAAATCCCACAATAATGGAAAGAAGGGATCCTTTCCTTGCCTGTTGTTTGTTTCTCTCTTGCTCCGTGGTTCAGCTCGCTCAGATCTCGGCTGCGGCTCCAGGGAACAACGTGACCTTTCCATGCTCCAAAGGACCAAGAGGTTTATCCTTGGTGATGAAAACTGGGATTTTTGGATCTGCTGGGGCAGAGGGCTGGCGGAGACAGGCACGCCTGGTTTTGGGAGGAAAAGGGATTGTGGGAAAAGCCAATTCCTTATCTCCGGACACATCCCACTCATGTACCACTTGCTTTTGGCAAACATTTGTGTGTTTGCTCTTTCCCTGTCTCCAAGGAAGCATTTTGTGGTCCCTGCTCTGAATGGAGGCTGGGGTTGGTGTGGGGTTTTGCCTGGATTGAGGCTGCTCCGTCAGCACCAGGTGACTGATTCCACCCCTCTGATCCCATTACTCCTGATTCCAGCTCAAACACAGCTGGAACGCCGAGCACCCTCAGCGAGCTGTTTGCAATCAGCCAAGAAAATAGCAGGCAGACAAGTCTCCCACTCCGGGTGTTTAAACACTTCCCAACAACAAGAAAAGCTGGAGGAAATTGCGATGATGAGAGCGACCAGAATTGGAGGCTTAATTTATCCCATCTATCATTTACTCTGGCTCGTTCAGCCAGCTCGATTTTCCATCAGTGCTTTTCAGGGGTGCAACTGGGATGAGGAGGAGAAGAGACAAAGTAGGATGAGAATCCAGCTTGGGGAGCATTCGCTGAGCACACTTTGCTGTGGCAGTGCCCATCATCCTGGCCTGGACTGGCAGCATTCCCTGCTCCCACGAATCCTCAATCCCCGGGAGCGGTGACCTTTGCTCAAAGTTTGGACATGATCTTGGAGGTGTTTTCCAACATTAATGATTCTAAGCAGAGGAAAGCCCCAAACAGTTGTGGTTCCTCTTCCCACCACTGCTCTCCCCACCCATCAGGCAGAAGAACCAGGCCCAAGCCGTCAGATTCCAGTGCTGCTCCCAGGAATCCTCCGTCCCTGGGAGCGGTGACCTTTGCTCAAAGTTTGGACATGATCTTGGAGGTGTTTTCCAACATTAATGATTCTGTGGAGAGGAAAGCCCCGAAGAGTGGTGGTTTCTCACCCCACCACCCCTCTCCCCACCCATCAGGCAGAGGATCCATCCCAAGACTGGGCTGGAGCTGTCGGTTTCCAGAGCTGCCGCTCCCGGCTCCGTTCGTTTCCGTCTGCAATTAGCTTGGAGCAGCATGGTAAATATTTCATACCTTAGAGCAAAGGTTGTTTAATTTTTCATTCTCTTAAAGCTGCTCATGAATGTTTTACGGAGCTGATCTCCTCGGCTGGAATGGGAATGGGAAAGCACAAGAGAGATGTCCTGCAGCTCCAGGTTTGGGAGTGTACCCAGTGACCCCTCATCCATGGTGGATCTTAATTGAAGGTGCCGATGAGCCCCACTGGAGCGGGATGTTGAGCAAAGCATCTTTACAGAATCTGCTGCCATGTGAAATAAACGCCTCCAACATCCCTATCCAATCCTATTTGTCCCAGGAGGAATTAAATTGTCCTGTATTCCATGGACTCAGCTGGAGGACAAACCCCCAGCTCGTGTGTCATGGCACTTTCTGCTCTGGGGTTTTTGGGAACTCACTGCAAGTTCCATCGTTGCTGGGATCTGCCAAAAATGCCATTTCCTGAAGCTGTTGCTTCTTCTCACAGTCATGTGGAAGGTGGCCCTGCCCATGCAGGGATGTTGGAACCAGGTCTCTCCCAACCCAAACTATTCCACGATTCCAAGTTTCTGGGATGAGCACCTTGTTTCTTCTCCATTGCTCTTTCTCCAAGCAAAGAACACCAAGAGCAGCTCTGCTCATGACATTTGCCACCCAGGCTTTTCATTCCTGATACCACGGAATTCCCCAGACTCAGATCCATGCCTGCCTCCCTGCAGGATAAGCTGAGGGTGAAGTGGGCTGGATGAACCCAAATTAAGTCTTCAGGAAAGGAGCAGGGAATTTTATCCCAGCTGGGAACTCGAGCATGCAGGATGTGCTCCCACGGCTGCGTTCCCTCCGTCCCTGCTCCCGCTCCCTCCCTCTGCCCACATCCTCTGGCACTTTAATAGGAATAGATTCCCAAAGCCTTTAGCACCCATGCATTGGATCAGCTCCTCCAAATTGTGTTTTGCCCACCTGTTTTTATTGCACAACCAGGCTGGAATGCACGGAGTCCTGGCAGAGAGCTGTTTTTTTGGAAGACTTCCCTGGAAAAAACCGCTCCTTTCTGCTTTTTCCTTCCTGAGGCAGAAGTGCCATCCCTGGAAGTGCTCAAAGCCAGGTTGGACGGGGCTTGGAGCAACCTGGTCTGGTTGAAGGGGTTGGAGCAGGTGGCCTTGAAATGTCCTTTCCAACCCAAATTATTCCGTGATTCCTTCCCCACACTCGCAGCAGCTCTGGAAAGATGAGGGATGCCACAGGTGTCCTCCCAAACCTCTGGCTTTTCCCTGTGCTCCCCTGTCCTTGCTGAGCTGCCTCATCCAGCCTGATCCAGGGACATCCCTCAATCCACTGCCCTCCACCGAAAACATTTGGAATTCCTTTTCCTCCACAGAAATGGACAACACCCATGAAAGGGGGAAAAAAGAGAGGAATACACAGGATAAAGGGCACAAAAAGGAGGAATACACATGCTAGAGGGAACGAAAATCAGGAATACACCTGATAAGGGACACAAAAAGGAGGAATACACATGATAAAGAACTTTAAAAGGAGGAATACACACGGTAACAGGCACAACAAAGAAGGAATAGACATGACAAAGGGCAATTACCAGGAGTAATGAATTGCCTGGGATCTCTTGTCAGATCTGTTATCTCCTTTCTTCTTCACCTTCCCTTGTTTGGGACCTGCACGAGTGGATTCCTTGCATTTCAGCTCCCACAGGGATGATTCTCACAGGCTGTGCTGTCCCAGGGAAGTTTGGGGTGGTGTGACAGACTGACCAGGCTCAGGGGTGGTTTTCCCATCGAATTCCAGTAGTCTGGACACCAGCAATAACCAAATTCCTGGTCTGAGTTCGGCTGCTGCCCAAACCGGGAATTCAGATCCGCTGTTCTCATGTCCCAAGACATGGTTTTAACACAGAACTGCAAGAAATTCCCCATGGAAAAGTTATCCAGTGGATGCTGCAGCTGGGATGAGCTTTCCTGAGCCTCCTCTGGGCCCTTGGAACCAGCATTTGGTGGTCCTGTCACAGAAAGACTTTGGAGAGAGTTTTGTGGTGGCCCTTCCCTGATGGCCTCAATCCACATGGGATGGAGGTGGGAGACAGCAGGAGGGATCACCTTCCCCATCCCCGAGCCACCCCGGGATGGGAGCAGGGCTGCTCTGAGGTCTCACCACCTGTCCCCTCTCCACACCCTAAGGCCACACATCCACGCTGCTCGCTGCTCTTGAGGAGCAGGAAACGCCACACTCCCTCTTTTGTGCGTCCTGAACTGCCACTTGTGTCCTGTTCAGAGAATTCCTGATGTAAGCTGCGCTTGGATTTCCATTCTTTCCCCTGGGGCAGGAGCAGGTAATCAGCCTGGAGTTCTGAAGCGCTCAGAGCTGCCGGGGTTTGGCAGGGAGGCTCTGCTCTTCTCCTGGAGATAACATGAAATTTGGGGTGCAGGCGATGGTTTGGGATGCAGGGCTTGGGGGCCGTTGGCACAAGGACCAGGGAGCCTGGGATGGGCAAGGAGAGGGGACCAGCCTGTTCTGACACCCCCCACCAGCGATGGCACATGGAGCTGAGTCAGCTGGCAGAGCCAGAGGAGCTTTGGGAACACTGACCGGGAATTCCTAATGAATGAAATCACCCCGTGGCACCTGGTATCGTATCTGCAACCTGCTCCCTGTGTGCTTCCCATGAATCCGTTAATTAGGGACTGAGTCTCGGAGCGACATTAACAGATCATCAGGATGCTTTGTCTGCGCTCCCTCTGAAAGCCTCCATTTGGAAATCTGATTAGGATCGGATCATTTTAATCAGTGACCGAGGAACACGGAATCCCTGTCCTCCCTCTCTGCCTGAGTGATGCAGGCACACGGCCTCGAATGCAGGCAGCTCTCCACAACCTTCTCCCGGAAAATCAAAGGAATGGGGGTGTGAGGGGCTCATCTCCCGCAGGGCTGGGACACCTCGTCCAAAAATCCCTTTGGAAGATTCAGCCCATGCTGGGCTTGAGCAGCAAAAAGAGATGAAAAAGGAGTCAAAGATAATAAACAGGAGGACAAAATGCTCTGGGAGGCAGTGAGGAATGTAGGTGACGGTTTAGTGTGACCTGGGATCTCCAACACGCAATTCCAGCAGCAGGGAAAGGTTTCCCACCAGGAGCCTTCCATGAGTGCTCGTCCCAAATCATCCTCACCTCAAACGCCAGCGCAGAGTCCTCTGAGGAGGGACGAACGCTCTCATCCGAGGAGGAGCAAACACACGGATCCAGACCAGATTTTTTACTTCACCTCCCCTGCCTGAAAATCTGCTGCTCCCAAAGTGTCAGACAGGGAAGAGACTCCCCTTTGTCTCTTCATTCACTGGGAAGAATCCATCATCCAACACTTTTCACCTGCCTCAGTCACAGGTAAATCCCACACCAGATTTTTTTGCACTCAAACCCTTCACGCTTCCTCTCACCTCCCTCGATGGGACAAATAAAGCTCCGTAATATGCAAAATCCCTGATTTTTTGAATTCCTTCCACTCCAAGATGTCTTTTGGCAAGGAGCCTCCTGCAGAAGGGATGAGCCCCATCTGTGCCAAAATGCAACTCAACCCCCCGCTTGCAGCCCTGGGTCGGATTTTGATCATAACTCTGCTTTGAATACATGGAAGCATTAAAAAAAAAAAAAATAAGGGAGGGGGGGTGGTGTGGGAAGGACATTCAATGGAAAACCAAGAGCTTTGAAATGTGAGCTGGGCTCGGGCAGCACCGGGGGCTGCTGCCGAGCAGCCTCGCCGCGCTCCCGGCGTTGTCCCGGCGTTGTCCCGGCCTTCTCCCGGCGTTCCCGGCCGCTGCCCCGCCGAGAGAGCCTTTTGTCTTCCCAGCAGGCTGGGGCTGAGCGCTGGAAGCCGCTTCCCAGAGGGAAGGCAGCTTGTTTGCAAGAAAAAGGCGAGTTTTCTTTGGCTTTTTTTTGAAAAATAATCTGCCATTTATTTTTTTTCCTATATCTGCATAAATGCTGCAATTCTTTGTGGGATTTTTTTTTCCCCTCTCTCCGCTAACAAATGCTCCAGTGTCTTTTCCAGCATAAAAGGGTGGGGGAGGGAGAGGCACAACCCCCTCCTTCCTAACCAAACCAGCAGCATATTTGCACTGGTTAATTTAATCGGGAATTAATGCCATTAGCGGATTAAACACGGCAACGGCCCCGGCTCCCGGCGTGAATTCCGGCGGAGCAGACGGGGTGTGGATCCAGCACACGCTGACAATGAAGTGGGAAGGAGCCGGGCTGGGCGTGGTGGGATCCGGTGTCCTCCTGCATCCCTGCGAGGATCCGTGTGGCGCAGGGACAAGGACACACGGGGATGGGGGGAATTCACCGGTGGCCACGGGCAGCGGTGAGATGGAGGCTCAGGGAAAAGGCTCTGGGTGCATTTTTGTTGCTCCAGCCTCTGTTTTCTCCTCTGTAAAATGGGCGAAAGGACATGGATTCAGCAAGGGTTGGAATGTCCTGGTGGGAAGTGAAGAGCACGATAGCAACAGGGTTATCCAGGAGAGCCCAGGGATCAGCTGGAATGTGCTGGAAGAGGCAGGACAAGGGGACTGGACCCCTTTAGCACTGCCTGAGTTGATGTCCCAGCCAGGTGACCGTGCCTCGCATTCGGGATTCTGGATTTCCCAGGAAGTGGGAAACAGATTTTTCTCCACAATTCCTTCCTTTCCTGGCCCTCCCTGCTCATTTTCCTCTGAGGAAACTTGTCCCGCCATTCCTGGTGGAAAACCCGGATGTTGATCCCCTCTGCTCCTTTCTCGGGAGCTGTACCCAAGTGTGGGACGTTCTCTCCTTCACCTTGGGCTGGCAAAGGGCTCCCAGTCCCTGTTCCACCCCCCCGGCGGAACAGGAGAACCCAGGGGCTGGGCAGGGAGAAGGAGCAGAGCTTTGGGTGAGGAGTTTTAAGGAAGATGCCCTCAGGAAAAAAGGGATTGTGCGGAGAAAGCATCCAAAGGGGAAAATCCACACATCCGGAAGCACCTGAGTGTGCAGGTGATGCTCGGGGGCTGCACCAGGGGCAACCGAGGAGCTGAGAGGAGCAGAGGATGCGGAGGAAGAATGAGCTGAGGTGACGTGGAGACAGCACAGCCTGAGCCAGAGCCCTTGGAGCGTAGGGAGAGAGAAAGGAAGGGAAAGAGGCCAACAGAAGCGTCACTGGGACCGGTCAAACCTTTCAGTTTTGGCAGCTGCGCTCCAAAATTCTCAACGAGCCCGAAAGAAAAAGAACCAAAGAGAAACCACTTCAATAAACGCTAAAAATGGCCAGGGCCTTTAACTGGAATGTGATTTGCACAGGATTTTTGTTAGCGGGTGACAGGATCCCCTCCCTCCCTGGCGAGGCACCTGGCAGGAGAGCAGGGATGAACGGAGGAGGGATGGATGAGCAGCTCGGGAATGTTGGCCGGATGGCTGGCAGCACTCCCCGGCTCCGGTGGGATGAGCTGGCACAGGATTTGGGCTTTGCTGCCAGTCTGTGGAGAGGTGAAGGAGCAGAGCAGAGAGTGGGGGCACCCACAGCTTCTCTCCCAAACGTTTCCCAGAGAAGCTGTGGCTGCCCCATCCCTGGAAATGTCCAAACCAGGTTGGACGGGGCTTGGAGCAACCTGGGGTAGCAGAAGGTGTCCCTGCCCACGGCAGGGTTTGGACTGGGTGACCTTGAAAGGTCCCTTCCACCCAAATTCCAGGTTTCCATGGAAGCTGCCCAGCAGCCAAATTCCTGCTGGTGCCAGTGAGCACCCAGACCTGCAGCTCCTGACTCCAGGAGATGTTTCTTCCCTGGCTGCATCCCTGCAGGGCCCCTTGCTGCCCATCCCAGCCCAGAGGGTGCAGAAAGGTGCAGACAGAGGGTGCAGAAGGCCTCGGGTGGGTGCTGAGGACGTTCGGGTGCTCCCCGGCGCTGCAGCCAAGCTCCACATGCCCCTCTCCCACCCGCATCCCCCTTTCTGGAGCCCTCAGCCGTCCTGCTTTCCATTAGGTCCATTAACTTTTGGACTCTTAATCCCCTTCATGGAATAAATCACTGCTCCCAGGCTGATAACTCCTCTTCCCCTGGAGCCATCACCCCGGGCTTTCATTCCAGGCGGGATTGGAGGCTCTCCCTGCTGGCTGCAATCAAGCTGCATTCTTTCAGCAATTATTTTGTGGCGCTGCTCTCCCCTCGGGAATTTCGGGGGCTCGCAGCTTTTTGTGTTCGCAGGCTTCCTGTGGCTCCTTATCTCCAGCCAAAGGTCCTTCCATTCTCCCTCCTCCGTCTGCCACGGCCCTGGATATGGATCCTGGTCCAAAAGGCTTTCTGCACACTTTGTCAGGCTGGAGCTTTTGCAGCTGGGCTGGGAGGGCAGTGTTGTGTTCCCTGTCACCGGGGGACAGCAGCTGAGCCAATGCTGGGATCAGCGTCTCTGGGATCGCCAGGATAACCGGAGGAGGCTCTCCAAGGGTGGCACAGGGAAATGGGGGATAGGGAGGAGAGGGGGAATTCTGAGGCACAAAGGAGCCTTTGCTTCCCTTAGGGCCTTGCTGCGATCCTTGGCTGGGGACTCCTCATCCCTGGAAGTGTCCCAGGCCAGGCTGGACAGGGCTGGGGGCAACCTGGGGTAGTGGAAGGTGTCCCTGCCCATGGAATGGGATGGTCTTTGAGGCTTCAGTGCCTTCTCAGCCCATCCATTCCCTCTGTGACATTCCCGACACCGCAGAACTCTCCAACCACTCAGGATCATCAGCATGGATCGGTTAGACATAAGAATAAAGGACAAAACAACCCATTTTCCTTAGGTTTTATTTTGGGGTTGGATCCATCCTCTCTCTTGAAAAGAATTGTGATCGTATTCACCTGGAGGAGCCACCCAGGGTGGTGGTCCCACGCCAGGCAGGTGCTCCTGGCAGGATGGACCCTCTCAAGCTCATCCACAGAGATTCCCCAAAGCACAGCCCCGGTGTGGGGCTGGATTTTGGGCTTATCCAGCTTTTCCTGAGGAAGGATTTCGAGGGAAAAGTTTCCCACAGCTACAAGCTTGGAAGGTTTTGGCTGGTGCCGCATGGATCTGTGCAGTGCATCATCTGGGCTTGGGGGGCACGAGCTGTGGCAAGGGTTGGAGCTGGAATTGCCATCCCTGTGATGCTCAAGGCCAGGATGGACAAGGCTTGGATCAAACTGATCCAGTGGAAGGTGTCGCTGTCCCAGGGACAACCCCGAAATCAACTCCAGGGCACCACAGGGATCAACGACCTTGATGCCCGGATAAACCCACCTCTCCTGAACACAGGAGGGTGAAAATTCCTGCTTTAGGAAGGAGCTCCCGGCACTGGAGCAACTTGGCTGAGCAGGGTGTCATTGGTTTAACGTGTCCTGAGTGCTCTCCCAGCTCCTGAGCCCACTCCAGCAAACTCTTCACCTGAGGCATTCGGGGATCCCTGGGGCTCCAGCCTCCTCTCCCAGTCCTGCTTGTGCAGCCTCCAATCCAGCCGCATTCCTGAGACTCACAGATAACACGGAGTGAGAAAAGAAGCCTCTTTGTTCAGCCGTTTCCCTGCTGCTGCCGCCGTGTGCGGATAAAACATCTCCAACGAGAAGAATTAAACCTGGAAGGGGGGAAAACATTGCCAGCGAGCTCCAATTCTCCCGGATTTGTGCCTTGGCAAATGGTGCTCCGGTGGCTCCGCTGCTCTCGGAACTGTGGATGGACATCCCTGTGCTGCAGAAGGGCATGGATGGAGCCACTGGAGCATTGGGAGCTGCAGGGTGTCCTGTGCAGGCATGTCATCCCTGGGAGAATCTCCGAGGCCTGCACTGGCTCCAGGCTCTGTGGAGAAGCGGCCGCGCCAGAGCAATTAAAGCAGGCGGGAATGTGACACAAATGTGGAGCTGTCTCGTCAAGTTAAGGGAAACTTCCCAGCTCACCTGGGGGGGATTGGCCTTTGAACCAGAGCCTGGCTCTTCCCTGGAGCCCCAGGCTTGGGATGCCGAGGATGGAATCAGACCTGCATCCCCATGGGGTCATCCTGCTGCTCCTGCCGTCATTCCCTCCTGTCTGGGAATGCCTGGAAGACAGGAGGGATTCCGTCACCACAGCCTTACCTGGTGGCTTTGCCTGGTTTGCTGGGCAGTGCCAAGGCCTCCTGTCTGCCAGGGGATGTTCTGGATCCAGTGAAGCAGGCAGGAGCTGCAGGGAATCCTCTTGGATCAAGGTCCAAGGCAGTGCCAGGCCTTCCTGAGCAGCGACCAAGGCTTTCAGCCTCCAGACAAACTGGCACTGGATATGTTGGAAGTGTCCAAGGCCAGGCTGGATGAGGCTTGGAACAACCTGTGATAGGGCAAGGTGTCCCTGCCCATGGCAGGGGAATGAGATGATCCTGAAGGTCGCTTCCCACCCAAACCATCCCGGGATTCCATGACTCTGTGATCCTCTGCTGTTTTTTGTGGCAATGGCGCAGAAAATCCCTGTGGAAAGCAGGCACAAGCTGAGCTCTCCCTACTGGACTTTTCAATAAACAACTGCAGGGAGCCAGAGCCAGGAGCAGGAGCGAAAGGAAAGGGAAGCTGGGATGAAATCCATGAAATCCTCCTCTTCTCTCTGTCCTCCTCTGCTTTGTTTCACCCCTGACATTTACTCTGCTTAATAAAAGCAGAATTTATGTTTGACTCCCAGAATGGTGCCTTTGAATCTCTGCGATCCTTCAGGATCCTTCAGGGCTGTGTGTGCACCCAAAAAAGGAGGATGAATCCCAGGCTGGGCGAGGAGGGAGCACGAGGGGCACTGGGGGTCAAGATTGTGACATTCCACATCCCAAAGGCTTTAGGAGCCACTTTAACACTGTAGCCCCGATGACAAGGGCTGGGCAGGCTCACTTGGGAATCTCTGAGCATCCCAGATGTCCTGAGAGAGCTGCTCCTGTGGGGTGACAGGGGGGTCACCCCCTGGTTATCACTTCTCCTGGTGGGAAGTGACAAAAGACCCTGGAAGTCAAGCACTGGAGTTTCCATCAGCGACATCCCGAGGAAGCCGGAGCTGATCAGCTCCAGATGGGATGGCAGGATCCAATTAATGCTCCCGGCCCAGGGCAGGGAGAGGACTGGGGGGCCTTGGTGAGGATGGGATCGAGCTTGGGGCAGTCTGGGATGGGCTGGTGGGTGGAGGGGTCATGCAGGTGGAGGGCAGGTGGTGTGGGAGGGGAGGGTGGCGGGATGATGGAATGGTGAGATGGTGAGGTGATGGGATGGTGGGATGGTGGGATAGTGGGATGGCGGGATGGTGGGATGATGGGATGGTGGGAT
>VZTG01003330.1:7898-137594 GCA_013397845.1 Melanocharis versteri | reverse complement strand
GATGGTGGGATGGTGGGATGGTGAGGTGGTGGGATGGTGGGATGGTGGGATGGTGGGATAGTGGGATGGTGGGATGGTGGGATGGTGGGCACAAAGCTCATGCACAGCTCCCAAGGTGCCCACAATTGCCTGTGATGGGACAGAGGAGAGGAATGACAGATCCAGGTGACCCAGCAGCATTCCAGGCCTCTCATGGGATCTCCACAGCTTCCTCTCAATAAAATATAAATAAAAATTTACCAATCATACCAGTCCTGGGGTGCAAATCCATCCCAGCTTTAGACTAAGAAATGAGGCAGAAAGGGGATTATCCCTGGGATCCCTGTGAGGAGGGATCAGCCTGAGGCTGCTGCCAGCACCTCCCTGCTTCCCCCACCCCAGCCCCTTTCCAGGGGTCTCCAAGGCCTGTCCCAGTCTGGGGCTCCATCTCCTCCTGCTTGCCCTGGATGAGGCCATGCTCCCATGGAGTTGTGGTCTGGGCTGGCAGCCACCAACAGCAGGGGGGTCCCAATTCCAGGGGCGCCAGGACATGTCCTAGTGGGACCCACATGGCTCCAGCACTCCCCGCTCCCACTGATTAATGACTCCATACCAGAGCCCAGCTCCCTGTGGAAAAGAGCGTTTCCGTTTGCCCAATTAGAGCTGAAGACGTGCTCTCATTAATTCTGGAGGTGGCAACATGGAAGAATTAATTTTGGGGGGTATTTCCCGGGATATTTGTCTCCCAAGGCTGCCTTGGAGCTGCCCTGTCAGGCAGGACTGATGGGCTCGGCACAGGGCTGTGGGGGCAGCTCCAGCATTCCCGGGGTAGATCCCACGCACCGTGTTTGTTTTGGCTCTGCTTCCCGTCCCTTCAAGTGGATCCCGGCTGGAGGATGACAGGGGCCAGTGACAAATTGGGAACATTCTTTGGGAATCAGGGCCCAAAGCAGCAGGGTCAGCGCGGGGGGACTGCGGGCTGCGCGTGGTTCTTCTCACACGAGCTGAGGCTTCAAAACCGGGAAGAAAAATCATCCCCAAGTTCCTCAGGTCCCTCCAGAGCCTCTGGATGGAAATTAATGAGCTGGAATGTGGCAGTGGAGACGGGAGTGGGGGGACCCGACAGCACTAGCAGCTGTGGGTGAGGAATTGTGGTCACCCTTGGGGGACGGGGCGGCACATGTGGCATCTGTGCCCAGTCCTGTGCACGGTGCCAAGGGGATTTCCTGCCTCCTGCCTGTTTTCCCAGCTCTGCCCGGCTGCCTGGGGCTCTGAGGTGGGCATGGAGCAGGGATGGGGAGGAGCTGAACCTGCGTGGGGGTGGGAGATGGGAAGGAGCACGAGGTCACGGTCGCTTCCCACCCACACGGCACTGCCCAGGACACACGGCATGGCATGGGACACATGGCAAGGGACATATAGCATGGCATGGCATGGCATGGCATGGCATGGCATGGCACAGGACACATGGCACAGCATGGGACACGTGGAATGGCATAGGACACACGGCACAAACAGGACACGTGGCACATCATGGCACACCTGGCATGGCATGGGACACATGGTATGGCGTGGGACACATGACACGGGCCACACACCCTCAGCACTGGGCTGCCACATCCCTGGAAAAGATTTGGAGGAATCTGGGGCTGTTATCAGCCCAATAAACCCAAAGCCCTTGGGATCACTCTCAGGATTTTATTTTCTCCGTCTCGCTTTTTCCAGTTATTTCATCCCTTAAATTGTTTTTCTCCCTCTGAGATGTGCCCTGAAATTTTCCTCGACCTGCACAGCAGAGCTGGAGGCTCCGCTCTGCTCCTGCTTCCCCGAAACACGGAGCGGTGTCACAACGGCAAATTAAGCTGTTGAAGCCTTTTCCACTCTCATCTCTCCGTTGGTTTGGTTGTTGTTTTCCTGGCCACATTCCCCTGTGGAGACTCCAGGTTCCGGCTGATTTTCTGCTCATTCCATTTCAAAGGCGCCGGCTCTCCCCAGCCTTCAGCAGGTGCCAGCTCGGAGCTGGCAGTGCCAGCGCCGCCCGGCCGAGCAGAGCTCCCGCCAGCAGCCAGCCTGGATCCATGGAGAGGGGTGGCTGCATCCCAAAGCTCCCCGGGCATCCTTCCAGGATGAGGGACGGCTCCCCGGCGGAGCAGTCAGGGCGCCAACCCCGGGCTACCCTCATGCCACAGGGTCTGTCACTGGTGTCCCCACTGCCAGGACATGACTGGCAGCAGCTGGGCACAGCTCTCCTTGGAAGGGATTGATAAATAACCAGCTCCGGCCTTCGCTCAGGCTGCTGGGAGTGTTAAACCCAGCTTTGTGGTGCTCCAGGAATTAATTCTCCCTCACAAGCCAGGCTCAGCTCTCTGGCTCTGCTGCTCCTCATGCCATGCCCTTGGTTCAGCCAATGAATCCAAGCAGATCCTCCAAGAACTCCTCCCAAATCTCAGGAATTGCTCTGAATACGAGCTCCAGGGTTTATATCCTCACATTTTTCTGTCCCTTTTGGCTTTTCCACCCACCAGGTACCAGCAGAGCTGCCTCTGGGTGGCTTCACCAGTGAGGGATGAACTTTTCCTCCAGCTTTTGGGATTCACAGGGTTTTCCTGGACACCCTTAATTCAGAGCCCACAGACAAAGCCAGGCTGGTAACACAGATGAGGAATTCCGGAGGTAAAAACACTGGGCTGAACAATTCCATCCTCTCCAGCTCCCGTTCAGGGATAAGCGGAGTGAAGAGGAGTCACGTTGGTTCAGCTCCCCCTGAACAGAGGAACACTGGAGAAGATCTGTGTTTTTAATGTCTTTTTTTCTGGCAAACTCCTGCCTGTCATCCTTTCATTGTCCTTCTTCCCTCGCAGGGATGAGAGGGAAATAAAACTAAAAAAGAGTTCCTGGGAATCTGTGCTTCCCAGAAGTGCTGGAAGCGTAGCTGATTCCCAACTCCTGCTCCCACCAGACTCAGTGCCTCAGTTTGCCTCATCCTCCTGCATCCCAAACCTCCGTGGATCCCTGCATCCCAAACCCCAGTGGATCCCTGCACCCCACATCTGACAGAAAACCCCGACCTGAGAGCAATGCTGGGGATTCAGCTGGGGCAAGGAATGGCTTGGGAATGGATCGTGTTCTCCCTCCTGGAGTGAAGCCAGGACTCGAGCTGTGCCCCTGCAGCACTTTTGGGGTGCAGCTGGTCCCTGGTGTGTCCCCCAGGGCAGAAACCTGTGGGAGGAGGGAGGCAGGAGCGTGGCTGCCGGGAGCTCACCCGAACAAACACTTCCAAACGCTTCCAAACGCTTCCATAGCCACATTTTGAGGCAATAAGCACCCCCCTGCTGCTTCTTTGCCTTGATCAAAGCCCAGCCGGGAGGAAAGTCCATCTGGGACATGCGGAGCTGAGCCTTTCCTGAGGTCTGGGGCTGGCAGCGACATCTCCCTGACAAATCCAACCGGGAAAAATGGCAAAATGAGAGGCTGGGAGCTGTGAGCATTTCCCAGCTGACTGGTGATGTGTGTGGGGAACATATGGACAGTCTGTGCCCGCTGTCCCACAAAACCTGCTGATTTCACACTTGGATTTCTCAGATTCCCTGACAGCTTTGGAGACCGGCTCCGACAGCCTGGGATTCGGTGCCACTCAGTGCCATCGCTGCCTGTGCCTGGAACGGGCAGGGAATGCCCAGCACAGTGGGGCTGCTCCAGGGTCCGGCTGTCCGAGGGGTGTGGAAAGGGGTGAGTGATGGCACCAACCCCAGGCATCAACCCCAGATTTCAAACAGCTTGGGAAAGGCGAGGTTCGTTTCTGGCTGTCAAGGATTTCTATTTTCCGTGGATTTTGCAGCTCTTGCTTGGACTGAAATAGCACCGAAGCTGCTGCTTCTCCTGCACCTGCCAGGCTGGATCTGCCAGGCAGGATTGGGCTGTGCTGTGCTGTCCCAGTTCCACCCAGGATTCGGGGCTGGGAGCACTGGGGAATAAAGACAATGCCACAACAAAGGACGTGGTCTCTGTTTGTCACCTGCTGAGTGGCCAGGATCCAGCTCTGATGTGCTGAGGAACAATTCCACTTGCCACGCCTTGGCTTTTCTTTTTCCAGGATAAAAAAGCAGGAAAATGCTGTTGCTGGGTCAGACCATGGGGTGCCCTTTGCCCACTCCCAGTTCTGCCACATCCCGAGGGCCAGTGTGGAGACACACAGACGAGGAATCCAGCAGGACAGGATGAGATTTGCTCTCTCACCTTCTGATCCAAGGCTTCCCTGGCAGAGGGAACAGCCAGGCTGGAACATTTTCCAGCCCGGAATGGACTTCTAGCACCTATTGGAGCCTGTCTGTAGCTGTGCTGCTGCAAAACCCTGTGGGGATAAATCCCAAAGGATAATCTTGCCTTTGTGAGAAAAGCCAATTTAGTAACCTTAGAGGACTCCAGGGAGTCCAGGGCTCCCAGCAGAGTCCTCACACAGGGAAATGTGGGATTTGTGAGCTCCCTCGTTGTCCTCCCACAGCTTCTTCCTCGATGGAATGAATTTGTTTCTGTCCCAGGAAAAGGAAAATGGAGAAATGGGGAGGTGGGTTTGGATTCCCACCCCCAAACCAGTGGTCTGTAGGGAACCACCAAAGCGCCCACCTAAAATCGACCTGTTGGATCACCCCATGGGCAGAAGGAAAATGGGAGAGCTGGGAATGTTCAGGCTGGAGAAGAGAAGGATCTGGGGAGAACTTAGAGCCCCTTCCAGGGCCTAAAGGGGCTCCAAGAGAGACTGTGGACAGGGGATGGAGTGACAGGACCCAGGGAATGGCTTCCCACTGCCAGAGAGCGGGGTTAAGTGGGATATTGGGAAGGAATTCCTGACTACGAGGGTGGGGAGGCCCTGGAATGGATTTCTCAGAGAAGCTGTGGCTGCCCCTGGATCCCTGGAAGTGGCCAAGGCCAGGCTGGACAGGGCTTGGAGAAACCTGGGATAGTGGAAGGTGTCCCTGCCCATGGTAGGGGGTAGCACTGGTTTTATAGATCCCTTCCCACCCAAACCATCCTGAGATTCTGTGATTCCATATTCCTGCTCAGAGTAAAGCCAGGATGAGCTCCCAGCCGCCGACTCTGGCCCAGCCTCGCTCTGTACCTTGTTTTAATTCAGGAGATTGGATTCCTGGCATGTGAAGGGACTCTGGTGACAGATCCCAGTGTCCCTCTGTTGGTGATGTCCTCAGGTGACAGGGTCTGGGATCTCCACCTCGGGGACTGTAAAATGCGGGGGTCATGCAGGGCTGGAGCAGCTCTGATATCAACGATTCCCAGGATTGAGGGAAGTGCTGATTCTGCTCCGGTTGCTCGGGAGCACAGAAGCAAAACCCTCACAGTCAAATTACTACGGAAGCGTCTTGCAGAGACACTCCAGAGATTCCCTGGAGTGCATCCATCAGAGAAGGAGGATTTAGAGAATGGGGAAATAATAGTGGCACACTCCAGTCTGGCATTAACTCCCTAATTCCGGGGGTTTGCAGGGCCCTGGGTGGAACTAATGCAGGTTCTCCTTGTATTTATGATTATCTGCAGTGTTAAATATGTGCACTAATCCCGTGGGGAGTTGGGGCTGGCTCTGGGAAAGCTCTGCCTGGCTGCAGGACTCGTTTGCTTGCTTAGGGGTGGGATGGAAGCAGCAAACCCAGCAAAGCAGAGGGTAAACGCTCCGAGAGGCTTCTCAAGCGCGTGTTCCATAGAATTACAGAATCCCAGGATGGGTTGGGTTGGAAGGGACCATCAAGATCATCCAGTCCCACACCCTGCCATGGGCAGGGACACCTTCCACTAGCCCAGGTTGCTCCAAGCCCCGTCCAGCCTGGTCCTGGACACTTTCAGGGATGGGGCAGCCACAGCTGCTCTGGGAATTCCATCCCAGCCCCTCACCACCCTCAAAGCCAGGAATTCCTTCCCAATATCCCATCTAATCCTGCCCTCTGGCAGTGGGAAGCCATTCCTTGTGTCCTGTCCCTCCAGGCCCTTGTCCAAAGTCCCTCTCCAGCTCTTCTGGAGCACCTTGAGGCATTAGAAGGAGCTCTAAGCTCTCCCTGGATCCTTCCCTTCTCCAGGCTGGCCAAACCAGACTAAATCAGCCTCTTGAGCAAAGGTGAGATGGAAGCAGAGTCAGGAAGGGGAGCGAGATCAGCAAGAGCCAGAGGTGATCCCAGAGGGAATCCCCAAAGACTCTCAGTCTCTTCTCTTGGACACAAAATAACACGAGACTGACCTTTTGGAGCAAGTTCTGGGAAGCCACAGGATAAATTCATAAGCCAGCACGCGGGTGTTTAAGTGGAGAACCTTCCAGAAGCTTTCCAGTACCTAAATGGGCTGGGAACTGAGCCGATGGATGTGGCTGAGTGGGGCTGATTCCAGAAACTTCTCCCACTCTGCCTCCCTCTCCTGCCTGAGCTGCTGGTGGAGCCGCCAAGTCTAGGAGCAGAAATCCGCGTTTCTGTGCGGAAGCGGTGGCTGCACAAGCCGGGAAAAAGTGCTTTGGGATCCTCCTGAGGGGAAGAGCAGCAGAAACCCAAACTCATGCTCCAAGTGGGATGGGAGCCGGATATGTCCTTGGTGAGCAGCTCTGCGTGTGTGTGGTGCAGCCTCGTGCTGGGCATCCAGCCTCTGTTTCCATGCAGGAATATGGATTTAATCCTCCGGTGGTGCTCTCTAATGTTCAGTAATGATCGTGGCTCGGGTTTTCAGATGTATTTTAAATTTCCCAGCCTGGCTGTGGGATGTGAGTGAGATGCAACAGAAATATTCAAAACCTATTTAAGTGAGGGTTTGCAACAGCTCCAGAGCGTTCCTGCAACCAGGCACAGGAACCAACTGGCCAGCTGGGAGAGCTCGGGGAGGATCTATTGGAAAGGCAATTGGCACATTATTAGCCTGGAATGCAAATCCAGTTGGACTGGAGAGAGTCCAGGATCAGGCAGACTCTTCCCGTGCTGGATCCGGAGGGCAGGTGCCACCTCTGAGCAGGACACGTGAAGATGGTGCTGAAAAATTGGAGCTGAGAGGTGAGAATGAGCTGTTGGGAGCCTGCTCGGTCCAAGCAGAGGTGGGGAAAACCCCGTGGAGGGTCTGGATTTAGCCTGGATGTCCAGCTTGGCCCCCGAGGTGCAGGATGGAGAGGGCTGGAGGAGAAGGCAGGAGATGTCCATAGGTGCGGGAGGTGAGCACAGAACGGTTTTGGTCTTCCCAGAGCTCAGCAATAACAGTGGGGTTGGAACAGGAGGGTTTCCTGTGTGGCAGGAGGAGGAGGAGGAGTGGTTTGGAGAGGACGGATCTGCTCCGTGGCTCTTCCAACAGCATCGCTGGGGATTGGAGGAGCCTCTGTGAAGAGAGCAGAGCAGGGTGATGGTGATGAGCTGGTGGCTGTTGTCACCTCACCGGGATGTCACCCACACCAGGCTGTGCATTCCCACCTTCTGGACTGCCAACAGCACCCTGCACCTTTGTACTGCATGACAGAGCTCTTGTCCCCTGGTCCTGCCCATTTTCCCCGTCCCTGAAAAGTCCCCGAGGATGGAGCAGCCCATCACTGCGGGGACTGGGGGACTCTGAGGCTCAGCAGATCGTGACCCATGGGGGAGACTTGGAAAGATGCCATCCCTGAGGCCTGGGGGCTTTCCTTTCCCAAGTGGGAATTGTCCTCAGGGTCACCTCCTCAGCAGCTCCGTGTGCCGGAGCTGCCGGAATCTGCTGAGCGGGCACGGAGAGGCCACGCGGGGTAGGGAGCAGCCTCCCATGCAGCAGGCTCAGGTGTGAGCTGAAATCCCATTGATTTCTAATCAGTGAGCTCATATTCCCCACGGCTGCGGTGGGACAGGGTCAGCGGCGAGGGGAGGGTGGGGGGATCCCGCACTTGGGGTGGTCCCGGGGTGGGACTGACGGAGCCGCTGACAGAGGCTGAGTTACGGCTCCAGAGATGCTTTGGAGGGTTCCTGGAGCCTCAGTTATTGTCTGGCTGAGTCCTGCTCGGGGGAGAGCAGCGAGGGAAGGACGTGTGAGCCATAAACCACGTTGTCTTTTAATGAACGAGACTCCCCTGGGATCAGGACTATTTTTTACTCTGTCGTTTTTCTTTCCTCAGCTCCAGGAAAGTTGCTGAGTGTTGTGTCTGCCAACTGCAGGCCAGATGCTCCAGGAGAACCGGAGTCGTGTCCCATCCAGCCTGGCCCGGCCCAGCCTCCCCATGACATTCCCATCTGCTCCCAGGCTGCCCCAGAGCCACCGGTCCAGGCTGTGCTCACACCAACCAAGACCAACCATCAGGGTTTGGTATTCCAGAGATGCTCCCAGGAGAGCAGGGCTGCAACATTCCCCACGAGGAACCTTATTAATGCTGCTGCTGAAGGAAAAGCCATAATTAACCCTGAAATCCAAGCGTTGGAGGGGTTTGGAAGAAAAGCAAGTCCAGGCTCACTCTCCTGAGCGTGAGGGAAATGCACGGGAAGCACAGGGACGTCACTGTTTTCTTCTCCCTGCAAAGCTGATCCTCCTGGGTGGCTGTGGGGAAGGGCCTTCCTGCAGGACCCCAATTGCTCACTCCGCCTTCCACACACCCCCCTTCAGTGACAGGGACCTGCTTCAGAGCCTGAGGATCCCAGGAGGAAATAAAGAGGGAAGAAAAGACAGGAATTAACATTTGGAACGCAGCAAATGTGTTGAAATCTGACTCCGGACTCACTCCAGACTAATTGGAGACCAAACCTCAGGTTGTGCCCTTTGAGAACAGGCTGTGGTCCCACACCTGGGTCTGGGTTTGGTAGGACAGTGTGACAGGGATGGTCTCTTCTCCTTCACTTCTATTCCTGTGAAACCCTCCTGGAGCCAGGAATGTGCCCTGAGGTGTCTGGCTGGTGCTGGGGTCCAAGCCCCGGCTGCTGGGACCTTTCCTCTTTGGGGGGAAGGTGCCTGGCAGCCCCCAAACCCAACTGTGGGGTCACTGGGCTGTGTTGGGTGGGACCAATCAGAGCTCTGGCCCCACAGCAAACCCAGGGGCACTGGTGGGGAAAAGCTTTGAAAGGTGACCACTGGGATGTGCTGGGAATGCTGCCAGCCCCATCCCTGTGGTAGGAACACGGCTCTGCCTCACCCACAGCCCCTCTGAGTGTGGGGAGGCCCTCAGCCCTTCTCTCCCATCACAGTTCCAGCTCCACTTGGGATCGATGCTGGGAACCCATCCCAGCTGCACCTGTGGCCAGCAGGGATCAAGGGATGGGCAGGGCCCCTTCTCTGCCCAGCAGTGGGGACCTAAATCAGGATGTTCTGTCCCCTCAGCAGAGCCAAATGCCGTTTCCCAGCACAGGCCCTTTAAAAAAGAACAGTAAATTTGGAGATCTGTGCTGAGCTTGGCCATAAGACCAGGATCCCCTTTCAGGGAGTATTTTAGGATGAAGGCACTACAGCTGTTTGTTGGTTAATCCCTCTGCCCTCCCCATCAATCTCCAGGAGGGACTTTGCAGACCCACTCCAGCCAGGAATAAATTGGGAAATGGCACTTCGTCCTCCCCAGGAACAGGCTCTCCCTGGAGCCCAGCATCCGAGCCCAGCATCTGCTCAGGGGGAGACCCTGCCACGATCAGGCTGTGTTCAGCTCCCAGGGATCCATGGAACACACGTTCAGCTCCCGGGCACCCATGGGACACAGGTTTGGCTCTCAGGGACCTGTGGGATGCAGGTTTGGCTCTCAGGGACCCGTGAGACCCACACACATCCCTGAGATCCCAAGGACGTGGTGAGGAATCCATCGGGGTGGGAATGGGAAGAAAAGTCGACCCAAAACCCCGTGATTAACACAAACTCGTGCAGGGCTGGAGTGGCTGCAGAGAGGAGCTGCCAAGCCCTGCCCTCCTCTGCAGATCAAGATTCCCAGCATCATTAACCAGATAATTAAACATTCCCTCCCACTTCAGTGTTTCTCAAATCCGTGACCCAGTGTCAGCTATTTAAGGGGCTCTGGGAATTCTGTGTATGACGTGCTGGGCTAAGGCTCAGTGTGACAGAGTGCTCGGGGACAGGAGGTGGCTGTCCTGGTGTCACCTTTGTGCTCCGCACCTGAGGCCACTCCCATGGAGCTGTTCCGTGCTTTTCCAGAGCCCAGGTGGGGTGTGAGGCACTGCAGAGAGGGCTCAGGGTACACTGAGGTGCTCAGAGTGGGGGGACCGGGAGCCTCCACAGGCGCAGGGGGCATCCCAACCTTGTGGAGGGGCTTTGGCAGAGTTTTCCACAGCTCTGCGAGTCCCGGAGTTAATTGAATCCAAGTGTGGGAGCAGGGCTGTGCCCTTGGAGCCGCGGCGGGCAGCGGGAGCAGCTCATTCTTCTTCTGTTCCCTGCTTGCTTTGAGTTCTCTCCTTTGAAAGGGAGGCCTCTCTCTGCATTCCCATCAAATGTGGCTTTTCCAAGTTTCAAAGCCTTTTTGCTCTCTTCAGGGAATGCTCTGCAGGAGGCTGGGCACAGCTTGGCCCCCTCGGCCTCCTCCTCGCAGCCACTGCCTGTCCCCCCCCAGGATCCCATCAGCAGGGGATCCTCCTCCCTCCCGCCTGGTCTGGGACACCTGGGACACCCCGGACACCCGGGACACCCCTGTGGGCCTCGGGCTGGAGGCTGGGAGGTGCTGCTCCGAGGAGGACACGGGTGGCTCTGGAGCAGAGCAGGGAGCAGAGCGGGCAGTGCCCAGGCAGAGGGTGTCCAGGTGCCCACTGCCTTTAAGATGGATCAGTCGATTCCCTGGCAATGCTGATCCAACACGCCCCTCTCCATCTTCCCATCCCATTTTGGGATGTTCCTGCTTGGTTTTCCACTTGAGACTTTGGCGTCCGGCTCCCCAGGGAATGGTCACGATCCCAAGGCTGCGGGAGTGTTTGGACAATGCTTCCAGGCACAGCGGGGGATTGTTGGGGTGCCCCGGGCAGGGCCAGGGGTTGGGCTGGATCATCTCTGTGGATCTCTCCCAGCTTGGGAGATTCCATGATCTTTGTTTTCCTTCCCAGAGGATTCGCCTAGCGCAGGACCAGGTCTGCCCTCACCAGTAAAAGGCGATGAGGCACCAATATTTTCATCCATTTTTCCCAACACCTTTGACAAAAACAGGGATTTATACCCAGATCCTGGCAGGAGGGACAGGCTTTTTCCCAGAGGCATTGGCAAATCCAAGCTATTTATTCCCAGAGATGCCCCCAGCTGTCAGCCACCGTCACCACGGGGCAAGGACAGAGAGCTGAGCCAAAAGTCCACCAGTTCTGGGGGAAGCCTTTGCCCTGAGGAGGATGAGATTTCCACACACCTCGGAGCTGTGTCCTCAACCCACCGGAGCTGCAGCTCTCTAAGGATGTCTCTACTTCCACAAAATTCCATTTGTTCTGGGAGGTTGGGGACCACTGGCTAACGAGGCTCCAGTCCCAGTCACTCCGGAGGGATCTGCCCATGGAATGGGAGTGCTCCAGCTGCCCTCAGCCTCCAGTTCTCCTGAGAGCCTTGCACAGAGCATCCGAGGGCGAGGGAGATCCAAGAGCTCGGACTGGGAAGGCAACATGGAAGGCTTTCAGGAATTAAAAGTGAAATTACAGATGAATCTATCAAAATACATATTTTTTCCTGGTAGTTTAATGGAGACTCATGCAAAGAGGAGAAGGCCCATCCCACCCTGCATTCCCAGCCTCCCGCTCTCCGAGGTTATTTATGGGCTTGCTACACAAGTTGGGTTTTTTCCTCCCCTTTTCTTTTCTCTTCTCTTCCTTTTCTTCCCTGCTTTTGCAAATTGAATTATTTAAATGCATTGTTTGGCAGCCTCAAATCCCAGCGTTTCCCTCTCTTTCCCCCTTGGCTGCCATTTCTTTCTCTCCTTTCTGCTCCTGCATTTTCAGGATCATTTCCCGTGTTGTTCCAGTGGCATTTATTGAAATTTGCACAAAAAAAGATCCTTCTTCAATGCCACCATTTCAGCCCTGGCAGGAGATTTATGGGGGCAGGAAGACACCCGTGGCGGGGAGGTTTCGCCGGGAGAAAGAAAGGAAGGAGGGAAAGGAAATGCGGTGGAAAAGCAAAGGATGCTCAGAGCTGGCGAGCAGGGAGGCTCCGCGGAGGTGGGGGAACAAGGGGACAGCCCTGCTCCTCCACAGGTGACACACGTGGTGACACGGGCACGGCACGCGTGGGCATGGATGGGTTTAGTGTCAGGGTTGTGTGGGTGCGTGGAGGGAGCACAGACACCCCTGGGTGGCCTCAGGCACCAGTGACACTGGGGACATGGCCTGGAGAGGGGCTGGCACGGCTTGGGGGCACTTGGGCACACCTGGGGCACACCTGGGATGTGCGCGGAGTGCACTCGGAACATGCTTGGTACATGCTTGACTCATGCTCGGTAAGTACTTGGCACAGGCTTGGTGTGCAGTTGGTGTGTAATTAGTGTGTAATTGGTGTGTAATTGGTGTGTAATTGGTGTGCAGAGGGTGCACACTTGGTACACGCTCCGTCCCATTCTTTGTGTGCACGTGGGGCTCGGGCCACTCTTGGGACGCGTTTGGTGACAATTGGTACACGCTTGGCACACACTCGGCACACACTTGGTTAGTGCTTGGCACACATTTGGCACACATTTGGTGCCTGTTTGGTGCACATTCCCCGCACTCTTGGACCCATCCCTCCACGGGCACCCAGCGCTGCTCCCAGAGCCGTTTCCCAGCCGGAACACCGCGGAGAAGCCGCTCTCGGAGCCGTTTGAAGGAGCGCTGCTCTCGAGCCTCGCTATCTCTAATCCTGCTTCAAAGCCAGCTCCTTCTATTTCCATATTGACTTATGATTCCTTTAATTGACTTTCTTGCCTCGGAATTGTACTTACTTAATTAATCTGATTACATTCCTGCTTCAAGTTAAAGAGTTTCTGTGTTGCAGCCCAGAGGTGAGGACGTTCCTGGGGAGGGATGAGCTTCTGGTCGATCCCACCAGCAGATAGAGCCTGCAAAGCATTTTGGGATCCTTTGGAAGGGGAGGACAGGCAAAAGCCACGGAGAGTGCCGCAGCAATTTCCATTTTCACACACACAGCAGCTTTCCTCGTGGCAGGAGTGAGGCACATCCCTAGTCAGTGGGATTGAATTATCTCCATAAATTCATTACATTTTAAAAATATGATAATCAGCACGGAATGAGCCTCCCGAGGGAGACGGAACATGAACATCTCAAGTACTGTTAATAATCAGCCTTTATTTTACAAATGCCCAGGGCTGGCTCGCAGCCGCCGCAGCCCCTCCGTGGTGGAGGGGCTGGTGCTGTGCCCCTGCCAGGACCTGCCGGGGGTCCCTCCCCACCCTCTCAGCCATCAGTCCCAGGGTGGTGACCCAGACAGAGCTGGGATTTGGGATGGACAGTCTGTGCTGCTCCAAACAAAGCCTGAGCGCTCGCTGCCCTTTGGGGTCCCCACAGGTGGCGGCCTGCAGTGGCACCTGCCCAGTGACTCAGCTTCTCCTGCATCACCCCCACAAATTCCAGGATTTAGGGGATGATCAGTGCCAGTTTAACACAAATCTGGGGCAATCGCACGCTGGGTCCGTTTGTGGTCATAAAGGATCCCAGGGGATCAGCACAGGGGTCGGGAGCACTGGGTCAGCACTGGGTCCTCCTGGCTCCAGTGCTCATAGGGATGGGGAGCCTGGAGGAACTGGGGGTGTCCCACTTTTGGCAGAGCCTGACAAGGATGGGAGAGGTCCCAGAGCAGCGTGGGGATGGGCCAGGGCAGAGGGTGCCCATGGTCACCTCACAGCCTCAGAGTCACTGGAATGATTTGGGCTGGAAGGGACCTTAAAGCCCGTTCAGTGCCACCCCCTGCCATGCGCAGGGACACCTTGCACTATCCCAGGTTGCTCCAAGCCCCGTCCAACCTGGCCTTGGACACTTCCAGGGACGGGGAATCCACAGCATCTCTGGGCACCCTCTGCCAGGGTCTCTCCACCCTCACAGTAACAAAACAAAGCCAAAATCCCACTTGGACGCTGTCACGGTAAAGTTTTTCTCTTTATTATTCCACTTTGGTGGCAGACAGGCGGCTCCTCCACCCCCGTTTGTTAAACACTGATTAATTATTAAATTGGCCATTAACTATTAATAGCTGATTTTGTGAGTGTTAAAATGCCAGCCCTGTGCAAAGAGAGCTGTGTCTCTGGCAAACCTCAGGAACCTCAGGGAATGAATCCTCGATAATCAATCCGGCCTCTGCTCCATTTGCCATTCCTGTCTCGTCCTCTCCGCTTTTGGCATCACTTCAGGGGAGTTTATACAAATGGAAAAGCCAATTTTACTGCTGCTGGAAATTCCCAGCTCCCAGAGATGATGGCAGAGCCCTGTGCTTTTCTCCAGCACCGGAGGGGCTCCATGATCCAGTTCTGCCTCCACAACGGAATCATAAAATCCTGGAATGCTTTGGGTTGGAAGGGACCTTAACGTCCATCCTATTCCATGCCCTGCCATGGGCAGGGACACCTTCTGCTATCCCAGGTTGCTCCAAGCCCCATCCGACCTGGCCTTGGCCACTTCCAGAAATGGGGCAGCCACAGCTTCTCTGGGAGTTTTATCCCAACCCCTCACTACCCTCACAGGGAAGAATTTCCTCCCAATATCCCATCTAACCCCACCCTCTGGCAGTGAGAAGCCATTCCCTGCATCCTGTCGCTGGATCCTTTCTCCCGCTTTTGGCTGTGGATTCCCATAGAGGTCCTGGCGTGTGCCGGGATGTTTCCTGGGAATGTTCCCAAGGGATTCTCACTGTGGAGTTGCGTCAGAGACAGGGACCAGGGGCAGTGGGATCCTGTACCCACCTGGGGGACAGGAGGAAAGGTGGCAGCGGGAGCAGGAAGGGCAGCAGAAAGGGACACAGTGCTGAGGGGCTGGAGCCACTCCACATCCAGTGTGAAACCAGCAGCCACAGGCATCTCCAGAGCCTTTGGAAGCAGATGGCCCTGCCCCAGGGAAGAGTTTTGGCCTGGGGAATGTTGTTTTGATGGATGCATTTGCAGTCCCCCAAAAGCCACGCTCCTTTTCAAGCCGTGCTGAGAGGAGAACCTTCCCTGCTCCAGAGAGAAAGAGCCTGGGATTATTTTCTCATGTCAATTAACAGCACTTTCCAAAGGCAAACCAGGCTCCTCGGATCCCGAGCTCGGGACCCTGGCCAGGCTGCTCCCCCCGGCGTGCTGGAGGGAAAAATCAAGGAGCTTTGGCCAGCGAGCTCCTGGGCTGGAGCCAGCAAATAAAATGGTCATAACGAGGCCTTTGGAGATAAATTTGGAGGCTGGGGTTGCTTTGCTTTAATTTTTTATTCTTCTAGTGGAGAAACCCCCTCACCCGGCAGAGACGGCAGCAGCTGCAGAGCAGGGGCTCCGTGGGGTCACCACGAGGGCCATTTCCCCCTGGAGCTGCTCCTGGCCAGGTGTGCACCAGCACCGGCTCAGGTGTGGCGTCAGGTGTGGCATCAGGTGGGGATTTGGGTGTGGATTCAGGTGTGGACCCAGGCACACGGTCAGGAGTGAGTTCTGGTGTAGGATCAGCCATGGATTCAGGTATGGATCACCTGGATTACCTCCTGCCCCTTTCCTGGCTCCATGTGTTTTCCTGGAGCAATCCTAGAGCCCTCCGGTGGTGGACGCACAGGTAGAGCCACGCTGCTGGGCTGGCTGCATCCAGGCTGGAGGGAATTCCCGTGGACACTCCCAGGGACACTCCCAGGGACACACAGAAATCCCTCAGACAGGGCGGGTTTAGAAATAATCCCTCCTGGAGATCCCAGGTGCACAAAACCTCCCTGGAAAAGCTCGTGGAGCTGCACAAGCTGCCCACAAGGAGAGCACGTCCCATCCTTGGTGACTTGGGATCATCTGCACTTTTTGTCAGGAAGATGCTTTTCCAGAGGGAAGCAGGTGCCAGCTGGCCAAAGACGAAGATCTTTGATCCCTCGCAGCTCTTCGGGAAGGAAAGCAGGATGTTTTCCATGGCCACCCTCCCGGAGAGCCAGGGCTCCTGCACCACAAGTGCAACTGCCCCCGCTGCCCCCTCACTGTCCCCCCGCTCCGGCTCTTCGTGTTTCAAAGGCTCTCCCACTCCCACCGCTCTTCCCAGCTGCTTCCCGAACGTTTTCTCCACTGGGGTGGGCTGGGACAGCGCTGCCTGAGCGCTGCCAAACAGCAGGAATACGGGAGGCTGTCCTATGGAAAAGGAGAAGGATAAGCCCCCCACGGTCACACCACCCCCCGCCCGTGCTGAGGGATCAGAGGAGCTCCGGATCATTGGCGATCGGAGCAGGTGGATCCACCCGTGTCACCGGGATGCCATAGCTGGGATGTCACAGCTGACATTCATCCTGCAGGGGACCCTGGGTGGGGACAGGACCCTCCCCACGCCGCTGGTGAAGGAAGCCCTCGGGAAAGGTGTGAAATCCACCTGCCCCTTCCTGCATCCTGCTCATCTGCGAGAGGATGCCGTTCCAGAGGGTTTGGGGGGGTTCTGCGGGCCGGGATTGAGCTGGGACCCCTCTGTCACGCTGCTCTTGCGGGTGTCCCGCAGCAGGGAGCCAGCCCGGGCCAGCAGAGGCTTCCCTGCCTCTGTGCCACCTCCTGTCCTGCCGTGTGAAACACAGCACCGGGAGCAGAAAAAAGCAGGAACGCTGGCCTGGAAGCTGACCCGGTTTAGGGTTTCATTCCAAATGGAGCGACAGATCAGCTCAATCCGGACCCCCCGAACTCTTCCTGCCGCTGCCCCCGCTCGCAGCCGAACCTCTGATCCCTGTCCAGCTCTCCACATAACTCCTGAGGCTTTGGTGGGTCAGCCGGGACCGTGAAGCCGGAGATGCTTCGGGGGCGGCAGCGTTTGGAGTCTTCCTCCCGCCTCCGCTCGAGGTCCGTGACCTATTCGGATCCGGCTGTGCAGCTCCGGAGCATCCTCATGGGATGAGCCGTGCTGGGCTGGGCGCTGCAGGTGGCCAGGAGCTCGTCGAGGATGCCCAGGAGCGGGGCGGCAGCGCTGAGATGGGGGAGAGCTGGACACCCCAGGAAAGGGAAAACCTGGACACCCCAGGAAAGGGGAAGGCACGGGGTTCGAAGCCATCGCCACCCCTTTGGAAACCCGGGCAAAGCCCTCTCCCTGCTGGAGCGGGATGCCCGTGGCCAGCGGAGGAGATGGAAGCACAGCCCCTCTCCTGCACCCGCGGCAGGAGCCGGAGCCGCTATTGGAAGCAGGTGTGCTGCCCTGCCGGGCGATGGGAGCCATTAGGGAGAAAGCCTCTCAAGGAAATTTATGTCCGTCTCTCCTCACCCCTCTCTCTCCTGAAACCAATTACACCCCAGTCCTGCCCCGCTCGGGGGGACCCGCTCGGCTTCGCCCCCTCCAGGGTCCCGTGGCGTGTCCCAGCGCGGTGGGGGTGAGCAGCAGGAAAAGTGGGAAGTGCGGTGGAAAGCAGGCCGGCTCCTCCGGCGGCCCCTAATTCATCTCGCTGGGAGTCCGGCGGGAGGATCCCGCAGCACCTGGGCTGCCACCCCTCTCCAGCCGCCCCTTGGCAGCCGCACGCTGGCTCCGAGCGGGGAGCGAGGGGGGACAAAGGCACCCCCCAGCAGCAGCGCTTTCCCCGAGGTTTATTATTACACAAATGTGAATTCCAGAACCGGCATCTGGGGAGCAGCTGCTGGGAGTTAACCCCTTCCCTGCCGCGGGGGAGCTGAGCCAGAGGGGTGGGCGCCTGGCTGGAGCGTGGCCACCCCTAGGGAGGAGCTGGCCGTGGGGACATGGCCCTGTCCCACCTGGCAAACAGCTCCTGTTGTGCAGGGACACATCTCCGTGAATGGAGGGGGAGGCAGGTTCCAGGTTCCTCCCTCCCTTCCCTCTTCTCGACTCTTTTTTCCCCCTAATAACAGGCACTTCTGTTTCCATTCAGGGCTTTTATGGGAATTTGCTCTCCCTCCCAGGCAAGGGCTGAATTTCCAGCGTGCGCCGGGACAAAGCTCCAAGGGATGCTGCCCTTGGGTTTGATGAGCAGCCCGGAGATAAGGAAGGGGTGACAGCAGGAGGCCAGTGCTGCTGAAAGGAAGGGCTTGATCTGGACAGCGTGTTTTTGTTGGAAGATGGATGTTTGGGAATGAAGGCAGGTCCTCATAGCCCCACTGGCTTTATGGCATCTTCCAAGGCATTGTGCGTTGATCAAAATCCCAACTTTTCAGCCAGCTAGAGATCCCCAGGCTCTTCCCAGGTCCATGATGCAAGTCATGGATGTTTGGGCAGAGCATGACCAGGAGGATCTTCTCCCTTCTTGGCTTGTCTGGGAAGCAATGCCCAGGCTGTCCCTGCTACTCCTTTCCATAGAAACACAGAATCCCAGGATAGTTTGGGCTGGAAGAGACTTCAAAGCCCATCCAGTTCCAGCCCCTGCCATCGGCAGGGACACCTTCCACTGTCTCAGGTTGCTTCAAGCCCCATCCAACCTTGCCCGGAACACTTCCAGGGATGTGGCAGCCCCAGCTAGGTCCCGAGGATGGAGGGTGCACTTCCAGAGCAGCTCGACACGCTGGGACACGCGTGCAGGCAAAGGTCAGGGGCAGCAGGTGACAGGTTCTGTCAAACACCTCTGGCTGCCAGGTGCCACCGTGATGGGCAGAGCCGAGGCACCAACGAGTGCCATAAAGGGCAGGAAAAATTCGGGAGGAGGTTTCGGTGTGTGGATGAAAAGCAGCCGTGAGTTCTGCTCCTGGCTGCTCAGCCTGGCCGGGAGAACAGGGAGAGGTGGGAGGTCAGAAGGTGCGGCAGCCGCGTGGGGTTGGGGGGAGGCTGGAGACAGTCCTGGGACAACTGGGAGTGGAGAGCTGGCCTTCGGCAGCGGGATCGGCTGCCCTGCTGAGCAGCTCTCAGCACTGGGGACTCCCAGTGCCTCCGCTGGGAGTGGTGCAAGCATGGAATCATCCCCTTGGCTCCTCAGGAGGGATCTGGAGCAGGGTGGGACAACTCATCCTCTTGATTTGCAGGCTCCGGCTCCCTGCTGCTGCTCCCTCCGAGCCTGAGCTGGCTCTCCCACTCCTCACTCTGCCGTGGAGCTGCCAGGGCGGACGAAACCCCAGCAGCCAGAGCAATCACCATCCCGAGGAGGTGTTTATAACGCGAGGAACTCCTGAAGGGATCGGAGCAGGAATGGGAACAGAAGCTCCTTTGCCTGGGCTGAGCTCCTGTCTGAAGCCGGCGGAGCTGCCTCCTGCTCTGCCGGCACCGCTGCTCTCCGGGCTCCCAGCCCGGGAGGGGAGTGAGAAATGGAGCTGACAGGAGCTCCTGCAGCACCGGGAGCTTGGCAGCCCCAGAAAAACCCTCTCTCCGCTCCGGCAGTGCCTCTCCACAGCCAGCTCTGCCCGCAGTCCTCAACCTCTTCCTCCCTCACCTCCTGCCCCGGAGCTCACACCGCTTGTTTTTCTCAGCCTGCAAGTTTTTGGGGATAGGGAATGAGCCCCACTCCAGATTTCCTGTCCCCACCCCACGGTGTGAGGGGGTTTGGGATGTCCTGAAGCCCAGCGTGGCAGGAGCACGGGATCCGTCTCCCGAACATGCCGAATCCCAGAATCCCAGCAGGCAGCAGGGGTAGGATGACAAATTGTTCTGACTAATAGTCTAAACAATGGGAAACAATGGAAGTCAGGGAGCAGCCCATAAAATATGCAGCACGCAGGGGGCTTGGCTATTTTATTCGATTTTCAGATGGATATTCCAGTGGCCGGGATCCATCAGGAATAGAACAACACATGTCAAGCTCAATAAGGGTTTGCCAGGGATGGCGGCGGGAGGATGCAGAAATTCCTGCTCTGGGGTGAACTTGGGAAGCCTGACTTGGAGTCAAGTGCTCGGGGAAAGGAGCTGCTCTCCCTGCCCGGCACAGGAGCATCCATCCCACCTTCTCCGGAGGGATGGCGATGAAGTGCCTGAGCCTGACCCGTGGAAGAGGGGCAGGAAGGCTGGGAAGAGGCGTGGGAAGGCTGCCCGGCTGATGTGGTTGAGCAGACGGGGGAGGTTTTCTGTCTCCTCTTTGAAATTCCTTTGCGTTCAGGGTTATTTTGGAAGTCAAAAGCTGTTAGATTCCCTGGAAGCTCGGGGAGGGAGATTGCCTGGGTTTGCTCTGACGCGATTTCCCTGCACAGCTGTTTGTGCCATCAGCAGTGGGGCTGCTCTTTCAAAAGAAGACATTTTATCCATTAAAAAGAAATCCATAGATGATGAATATGGATTTGGGCTAAGGCTGAGTGATGAAATCCTCTCCGAGGTGCAAAGATCCCATTATCCATCCGTCTGCGGCCTGCCAGGGACCAGTGGTGGGTTCCCTCAGAGACCCCTCAGCTTTCTGGAAGCCTCGAGGTCAATGAGGATGCGAAGGGCTCTCCAGCCAGGAAGTTTCTCTCCCAAGTCTCCTCTCACTGCCGTGTTTGAGTGGGGCAGGAATGCTGTGAGAACAACCGCCGGAAGTTGTTCTGAGGCTTCCAGCGGGATCAGAAAATGTCGGCTCAGCACAGGGGGGATACAAAGCTGTTGGTGGGGAAGAGGGGAGTGGAGGCGCTTCCCTCTGCTCTCTGAGAGGGGCTCATTCCCTGCTCCCACCTGGAGCGTGGGTTTCTGCCGTGGCTGGGCTTTCCTGGCTGGGGGATGCTGAACCTGGATTGTGGGGACCTGCGGAATGCCCAGGGACTGGGACATTGGGGTTGGAGCCAGCAGCTCTCGGGGACAGGGTGACTCTGCTCACAGCACATCGGGAACACGGCTCCGGATCGGCAGCACCTGGAGGACGTGGCGCTGGTGCCATGCACGGGTACAGGGGCTCTTTTCTGATGCCCTTGTCCCTGTCTCAGCATTTCCTGGAGATTGTTTGTGGAATCCAACAACCTCCCCTTCCAAACCGGAGCTGCTTCATTCCCACTTCCACACACAACTTCCACAGCCTGATGCTTCCTAATGAGCTGAATGGGAGTGACTCGAACCTTGTCCACAGGGTTGGCACGGCCGCCTCCTTCCTTAACACACTTGTCAGGTTGTCATTTATTTTTGCATTGATTTTGCACGGAGAGACGCCCTGGAGCTGGTACACGGCACTGCCTCCGCATTCCCTGTGGTGCCGGTACCGATGGTGACAAGGAGCAGCACCATGGAATCATGGAATGGTTTGGCTCGGAAGGAACCTTAAACCCCATCTCATTTCCACCCCCTCACCCCCGCCAAGGGCAGGGACATCTTCCACTATCCCAGGTTGCTCCAAGCCCCGTCCAGCCCGGCCTTGAACACTCCCAGGGATGGACCATCCAGTCCTTCCCTTGCTTGGCCTTTTTTCTTTGCTTCTCGCTCTGTTTCTCCCGGGCGGGGCAAGAAGATGGCGAGACACAGAACAAGGGACACCTGGAGAGAAGGCAGAGCGAGCAGCAAGGCGAATCATCGCCGCAGGAAGGAAATGGAGCAGCTGAAACTGGGAAAAACAGCTCCGAGTTTGTCACTGTCCGCACCTGATGCAAATCCGTTTGCCGGGGGATGTTGGGAGCAAAGAGCAGAACGCTCCTGATTTCACAGGGTTGCGTTGTGAGCGGGAAGATCCCAGGGAGAGCGAGGCTGGGAGGGAAAATAAAATGGACAATGCCAGCCAAACCAAATGGATGCGACCCCCGGCACCCTCGGAGGGAAGCGCTGCCCTGAAGGGAGGGGGCCGGCATCAGGCCCGGCCAAAACGCATTAAAAGCCTCCCTTTTAGGTGGCATTTGTTCTTCAAAGCCATCAGGGCTCGGGGAAAAGCCGGGCTATTTCCCTCTGCCTCTGACATGTTAATGGCTGTGTTTTGGAGTCATTAAATATTGAAATGCGGCACACTCAGCAGCTGCCAAACCTCCCCGCAGCCCTGCTCTCCCCCTTCTCCTCTCCTCCAGAGCCTTCTCCCCTCTCCGTTTTCTCCAGCATTCCCTCGTCTGGCATTTTCCCCTTCATCCTCCTCTTCCTCCTTCCCCTGCCTCCCCCACTCTCTCCCCCAGCTTCTCCCCGCTCTGCGGTTCACCCCCAGCCTTCCTCCCCATCGCTCCTCTGCTGGAATCTCAGTTCCTGGGAAGCACTTGATAATCTGCAGCTTTAATATTCTCACCTTGCCAGTCTCCTATTCAGCGGGACTCGGAGAATTACAAATGTATTTATCTGGGTCCACTGGAGAGCGAGAGAAACAAAGAAACCAGCGGGGCTTTTCTAACGAGGAATGACTAATTTGACCCAGGAGAGCCCGTCCTCTTTCAAGCACTCAATTTTCCCCTGGTTTTGCATCCAAAGATAACGGTGGCAATGCCAGAGGCGGGGATGGGGAACTGCCAGCCCGGTGCTGAGCTCCCGCCGGGGCTGCTGCTGGCAGGGTTTGCTTTACCTGCCCCCTCACTGGGACCCAGCCCGCCTGAGCCAGGGGTGGAGGGCTTGGAAAAGCTGCTCTTTGTCTGTGGATGGCCCTGCTCGAGGCTCCTTAAGCACGGAAAAATCTCAGTCCCAAAGCGCATCCTTGCCGGGACCGGGCTGGAATGAGGCCGGGCTTTCTGCAGCCTTCCTGCAGCTCCTGACAGCTCATGGGCTGGGAAGGGACACTGACCTGGCCTTGGACCCTTCCAGGGATCCAGGGGCAGCCACAGCTTCTCTGGGCACCTGTACCAGGGCCTTGCCACACTCCCCGGGAAGAATTCCTTCCCAAAATCCCATCTGACCCTGCCCTCGGGCAGTGGGAAGCCATTCCCCTTTGTCCGGTCCCTCCATCCCTTGTCCCAAGTCCCTCTCCAGCTCTCCTGGAGCCCCTTTAGGCCTTGGAAGGGGCTCTGAGGTCTTCTGTGAGCTGCCTCTTCCCCAGGTGAACACCCCCAGCTCTCCCGGCCTGGCTCCATGGTAGAAGGATTAATTTCCAGGAGAGTTTTCCTGCTGGTGATCCTGGTTACTCCAGGGTGGATGGGCTGAATTCCAGCTCAACCCTCTGATCTTACTGGATCCAGACTCTGCCTTCTGGCTGATCCACCCAGCTCCCATCCCGCACTTGATATACCTGGAAAGGACAGTGGATATCATGGTAGAAGGAATAGAAAAGAGTATTTAGGCAAACAGATTTGAGGTTTTTTTATTGCAACTAAAGAGCTGGGATGAAATTTCCTGAGGCTAACACAAGTTCTCTGTGGATTTTTTTTTTTTGCCAAATAGAGGGGCAAATGTGGTTTAGTGGGCACAGACAGGACGAGTGGTCCTGGAAAAGTTGTGCTTGTGTAGTCTAGAGAGAAATCAGAGGCTGAGATGGTTCTGATTGCTGCCTGGAAAGACATGGAAGAGGAAACACCCAGGAATGCAAGGAACTCTGGAAGGACACTGTTGGCACAAGCATGAATTGGTAGAAACCTGTCGTGCATAAATGTCAGTTGAAAATTGAAGGAGGTTTCTCCCAATCATCAGATGAGGGAGTTTATAAAATAACTTTCCAGCGGGGTAATTGAGGGAGGAAACTTAACTGGTTCAAGATGGGAGGCTGACAAATTTCAGAATTTCAGTTTAGGATGGGGCTGGATTTGACAGTCTGGCCCCTCTTGACTGTGTCCTGCCTCAGCCCAGGACTCTGCACTTGTGTGGGGTGGGGAGTCTCTCTGCTCCCCATGGAGCTCATCCCTGCTCGGCCACGGATCCATGGGCAGCCCTGCACTCCCACTCCCACTCACCTGTCCCTGCCACAGAGGCTTTTCTCCTGGTTAATAAGCCCTGACATGCCAGACATGGAAACTATGAAAATTGGCCAATTTTTTAATATTTTAAGCCCCATCACAGCCTTTGCTGGGCAGAGCAAAGCGCTTTAGGACGCCTTAGCAAGGAAATGGGAACTATCATTTGGGATAATCTGCCTGAGCTGGATTGACCTGCTGATCCCAGCCAGACCCTCCTCCTCCAGCACACCCCTCCCTACACCCAGCTCTGCTGCCCAGATGGGGAAAGCAAAATCGTGGAATCGCGGTTTAGGTTGGAAAAACCCTCTGAGCCCATCGAGTCCAGCTGTCCCCACAGCACTGCCGAGGCCCCCACTGCCCCATGTCCCCAGCTGCCACATCCACAAGTGTTTGAACACTTCCGTGGTGACTCCATCGCCTCCCTTCTCCCCTCTTTGCCACACCTTCCCAGCCAGGAGCCCTGCGGGGGGCTGTGCCTGAGGTGGGAGCTGTGCAGGAGCAGGATTGGGAGCGGATGCTCTGGCTCCAAACCCTCTCCCAGCATCCCCTCCCAGCTCCCGCTTTGCTGTGCTGCCCCGGGAAGGGCTGGGTGAGGTCCAGGCTCCTGCCCGGGCTCCTTCCCTAATCTAAATCAGGGAAAGGTATTTTTTCTTCTTCCTTTTATTCCACCCTGAGTGTTGTGCAGTTGCCACTGACAAAGGAGCCGGAATTCCACGCATTTCTCTGGCTGTTTAGCAGAGCTGCTGCCCTACTCTCCCCTGTCAGACACTAATCTCTCCTAATATTTAACAGTCCCAGTAGGCAGCAGGATTTATCCTCTGGCCTTTCTACCTGTCATTCCATCCCTTCTCACTAAGGAGCCCTTTGATTCCCTTCCGAGGAGAGGTGCCAGGACCAGCGTGATGGATTGGCTCGTGCTGGCAGTTGGAGAAGCAGCTCCATTTCTCTCTGCTCCAGCTGTCGGGTGTTTATCCGGGGCAGCTCCCTGCAGCTGGGAAGGCCCTTGTGCCTCCTCGCAGGGAGCCGTGCGGACGGGCAGGCATTCCAAGCGGGAAGGGGCTGTGGGTGTTAATGCTGCAGCTCCTCAGGGCCCCGCTCCAAACCGCAGCCGGAGCTGTGGATGTTGGAGCTCCCGCGATGATCTGAATCTAAAAACCCTCATTCATCGCAGGGAGGAATTCCTCCCCCAGCGCTCCCGGATCCCTTCCCAGCGCTCTGCCTCCACATGTTCCCTTTCCTCGGCACCCCAGCTGTCCTCGGAAGCGCGGCCTAGAGAATGAACAGGCTCAGAAGGAAAAGGTGGGAATACCCCGGGGGAGGCTGCTGGCAGAGCTGTCCTGCCCTCGTCCTGCAGGATGGCGTGGCCGGTGACAGGGACGCATCCAGCAAGGATGCCGCACTGTGGAGCAGGGATGCTGCATCCCACTAAGAGAGCCGGTTCCGAAGCCTCTCCTTGCTCCGTAGGCAGGTGCTGGAGCAGCTCGGGAGCTGAAGGTGTCAGGGCAGCACAGGAGCTCTTTCTGTCACTAACGAGCTCTTTAATTGCCACTTCCTTAGGCCGGGATTGGAAGTGATTAACTCCGAGCTGTCCTCGGCCTGGGCTCGGGTTACGCGGCTGGGCCGGGCTTTGCGGGGCTCAGGGGCTGCTCCGCGGGGCGTTTCTCCACGGCGAGGGCAGAAACCCAACTCCCTCACTAATGGCCCTTCCCGACGTCACCGCCACTCCAGGGTGCCACCCCCGCCCCGTGAGCAGGATCCGTGTGAGGGGCTGTGGGACGTGATCCGATGTTCGCTCCGGCTGCAGCTCTCCACAGCTTCCTCACTTTGTTCCTTCCCCTCCTGCCCAAAAGCGGCCAGGTCAGGACTCTGCAGGGCTCCGTCAGGACACGGATGATCCTGCAGAGCTGTGGAGAACAGGCTCCACAGAATCCCTCTGGAAGGGCCTGTGTTCAATGCTGGCCTGGCTGGGCCAGCATTTCCCTTCCTTCCCAGACATCATTCCTGGAAGCGTTGAAGGCTTGGAGCAACCTGGTCTATGGAAGGTGACCCCACCATGGATGGACTTTAGGATCCTTTTCCTCTCAAACCATTCTGTGATCCCATGATTCTCCATCCTGGGTTTCTCTTCTCTCCCCAGATGGGGGGAAGGCAGGAGCTGGCAGGACAGACATTCCCATCACTCTCCCTGCTCCTACCTCTCTGTCCTGGCCAGACGCAGCCACCGCCACTGCTGAAATGGTGGTCACAGCTTGGTGTGACCGGAACGTGTCCATGGAGGGAAGAGTTTGTGGTGTCAGCATCCATGTGGAGCTATTCCAGGGGGAACAGGGAGAACAGTGCCTGGAAGCCTTTGGAAGCTCAGTGCCTGGAAGCCTTTGGGAGCACAGTGCCTGGGAGCCTTTGGGAGCACAGTGCCTGGGAGCCTTTGGACACAGGCGGCTTTGTCGGGAAGAAGGAATAATCAGGACTTTTGTCCGGAGGCAGTGCAGGAGCTGCCGCTGTTCCACATGGATCAGGTTCAAATCCGCGCGCAGACAGCTGGGACGGCACAGCCACATCCCAAATCCAGGCCTGGCTTAGCCGCCCAAAATCATTAGTGAAGCTTTCGGAGAGGAGCAGTCACTGCTCACTGCTCGGAACAGCCAGAGCAAGAGGAAAAGCTCCCGGGAATTTTTCCAGGGAGGCGAAACTTTCTCCATGCTCTGGCTCTGGTTTTGGTGTGCTCTCGGTGCCTCCCCGTCCTACACTGGGGTGAACTGGGGGAGGCAGCTCTCACCTCTCTTTGGAGCAGTGGGACAGTCCCAGGGTGGGATGGGAGCTATGGGATGGGATGGGATGGGATGGGACGGGATAGGATCGCTCTCCCTGGACTCATCCCAACCTCACCTGAGCCCCCCCAGGGCTCACCTGGGCTCAGCTGATGTGAGAGCCCTGGGTGACCCCAACATTTCCCTGCTCCATCTGGGAGGGCAGGTGGAGACACGGTCCCTCCTCTGCTCCTCCGGCTCCATCCCAGCACAGACGGTGCTGAGAGAGTGGAAACAATGCTGGAAATGTTAAACTTTTATGGATCTCCGAGTGGGCTTGGCCTGAACTCGACTTTGTGGGGTTAAATCCATCATTACTGGACACAAGCCAGAGTGTTTTCCACTAACAGCAAACTCCTAATGGCTTTAAATTGAAAGAAAGCCGGATGNCGGAGGCAGTGCAGGAGCTGCCGCTGTTCCACATGGATCAGGTTCAAATCCGCGCGCAGACAGCTGGGACGGCACAGCCACATCCCAAATCCAGGCCTGGCTTAGCCGCCCAAAATCATTAGTGAAGCTTTCGGAGAGGAGCAGTCACTGCTCACTGCTCGGAACAGCCAGAGCAAGAGGAAAAGCTCCCGGGAATTTTTCCAGGGAGGCGAAACTTTCTCCATGCTCTGGCTCTGGTTTTGGTGTGCTCTCGGTGCCTCCCCGTCCTACACTGGGGTGAACTGGGGGAGGCAGCTCTCACCTCTCTTTGGAGCAGTGGGACAGTCCCAGGGTGGGATGGGAGCTATGGGATGGTGGGAGATGGGATGGTGGGGTATGGGATGGCGGGATAAGTAATGGGGAGCTGTAGGCTGGTAGCATTGGGGTGGTGGAATATGGGATGGTGAGGCATGGGATAAGGAATGGGGAGCTCTGGGGTTGTGGGCAGCCATTGTTCCTTCCCCTCTGCAGCACCAGCTCCAGCTCAGGGCTGAGAACCAGGATCTCTCCTCCTGCTTTCCTCACACGAGAGTAGGGATGGGATGGGATGGGATGGGATGGGATGGGATGGGATGGGACGGGATAGGATCGCTCTCCCTGGACTCATCCCAACCTCACCTGAGCCCCCCCAGGGCTCACCTGGGCTCAGCTGATGTGAGAGCCCTGGGTGACCCCAACATTTCCCTGCTCCATCTGGGAGGGCAGGTGGAGACACGGTCCCTCCTCTGCTCCTCCGGCTCCATCCCAGCACAGACGGTGCTGAGAGAGTGGAAACAATGCTGGAAATGTTAAACTTTTATGGATCTCCGAGTGGGCTTGGCCTGAACTCGACTTTGTGGGGTTAAATCCATCATTACTGGACACAAGCCAGAGTGTTTTCCACTAACAGCAAACTCCTAATGGCTTTAAATTGAAAGAAAGCCGGATGAGATGGGAAATTGGGAAGGAATTCCTCCCTGTGAGGGAGGTGAAATCCTGGCACAGGGTGCCCAGAGAAGCTGTGGCTGCTCCATCCCTGGAAGTGTCTGAGGCCAGGTTGGACGGGGTTTGGAACCACCTGGGACAGTGGAAGGTGTCCCTGCCCATGGCAGGGGGTGGGATGGGATGAGCTTTAAGGTCCCTTTGAACCCAAACCACCATGTGATTCCCGACCCAGGGAATGGGGCTATCCTTAGCACAGCCCATTGCTCTGCAGGATCCCAGGGGGTACTGGTGTTCCCGGGGCTCTGGGAGGCTGAGGGGAGGTCATGGAGCACGGCTGGGACATGCAGAACCCGATACTTCCCCTCTTCCTCCTCCTCCATTCCCTGAGGAGAATTCCCACAAGGCATGGGGGGTGACAATCCGTGGCACCTCCTGGCTCCGTGACAGGACAATCCAGGCCCCACAGCCTGAGCAATCCTGACATTTCTTTGCCCAGCTCCCACCAAACCCAGCTGGTGCTGTTACCCCTGTCCATCCCCAGCTCCCTCCTTCCCCATCCCGCCTGCCTCTCCCGCCGTTTCCAGAGCCGTTCCATGATGGATGTGATTAAAATCTGCTCGGAGAGCACTCGATCCTCCCGTGCTGCCTTTGAACCTCGGATCATTAATGTCTCCATATGGGCACCATTTTTCCTTGTCACGACACAGCTGGATCTGGAGAGAGCAGGAGCCAAGGCTGCTTCCCAGTGGCAAAACCCTCAAGAGCCCACACTCCAGAGCTTTGCCCACCTTTGGGAAAGGTCAGGAATATAAATAGCTGTTGCCAGCAGGTCCTCAGGCACTGGGCAGGAATGGAGATGGCTGCTGGAATGGCAGGCAGGGCTTTAAGAGCCCTTTTCTGCCTGTTTTGAACTCTCTCCCTGCTCTCTGCTCCTCTCCCTCCACTGCTCATTCCCCCTTTTCCTCCCTCCCACTCAGTCTGGTTTTTTGAAGGGCCGCAATTCCTTTCCAGTTTTATTTCTCATTAAAAATAAATAGTGGTGCTATAATTTACAGCGAGTTTAATTAGAAATGAGTTACGTGAGCTGAGCATTAGGACTTAATTGCTCGTTCCTAAAACAATTTCCTCATCTGAAACGTCCCCAGTTAATGATCATTCATTAAATAGGATTGGAGGCTCTGAGGTGGAGTTGGAAAGGCTGGAGATTCCCTGTGATGGGGCTACAGCTACTGGGCATGGAGCCCCCGGAGCTGGGGGGCACTAGGGTGAGGGCAGCTGAGTTCCCTGTGATGGGAATGACCACGGAACATTCCCTTGGGAAAGAACTCCCAGCAAGGCCCCTTGGAGCTGGGACTGTGCCCTCCCAGCATGGGGGGTCCTAGGCTCTGTGGAGCTGGAATTCCATGGCCAGGAGCCACGTGCTGACACCCAAACCTTCCACCCACGCCTTCCACCTTCCCTCGGAGATGTGGAACCCCCAATCTCTGTGGCGAGGGCAGTCTTGGCCAGCCCTGCCTGGGGTTTTTGGGGAAGGAGATGATTTTCCGGAGGAATGTTGGTTAATCAGAACAGGAACGTTCACAGGAAGCGGGGGGCGATGGCGCTGGGGTTGGGTTGTGCTTTACTTGTGCATTTTTAGTCCAAAAAATTCCTAATCAAAACCACATCTGCGGAGAGCAGCCCTGAGCCTGCCCCCAGCCCCATGCCCAGGGAATTGGGATGTCAGCAAGGCCGGGAGGACCTGGAATGGCCAGGAGGGCACTGGAATGGCCAGGAGGGCACCGGCACTGGCAGGACATGTCCTTGGTCCCCCAGCTCTGTGCCCTGTGGGGCTGCAGCTCACGGGGACACAGCTGGCAGGGATGGGATACGGTGGGATACGGTGGGACGGGATAGATGGAATGCAATGGGATGGCAGCACTCTCTTTTTTCTCAGTTTTGAGCAGGAATTCCTGAAAAGAGTTAAGCTGAAACAAGCACATTCCTTAAAAAAAACCCCCTTTGTTTTGACACATCAGCGTTTTTCCAGGGAGGCAAGAAAAAAAAATCCCACAACAAAACCGACCCCAAACTCCATCCGCTTGATTGGAAAAGCCCATGGCAGCTCCTGCTCTGAGCTTCCCTGCCCTGCTCGCTGTCCTGGGAGAGGCAGGGGCGGCGGCTGGACTGGGCTCCCCATCAGGGATCCCCAGATCCAGAGTGTCCAGAGGTGCTGGAGCGCCGGGAATGACCCTCATTCCTGCCTGTCCCGGGAAGAGGCTGCAGCCCCCGGCTCCGCGGGAGATGTGGAGCTGCAGGATGAGCCCGAGCAGAGCTCTGCTCCAAGCGCCCACCTGCAGCTCCTGAGGGTCCTCGGGGAGGCCACGAGGGAAGGAGGGATGGCATTCCCAGCGGAGGGATGGCATTCCCAGCGGAGGGACGGCATCCCCGGGACGCGCCTGGCCCCGCACAGCCCGCAGCGGCAGGACACTGTCACTTAGCAACGGGTAAGCGACGACAGCACTTCCTCGGGTGACAAACATCCCGTGCCACTGATCTCTTTCCAAGGAAGTGTAAAACAGGGAAGAGCAGGATCCGAAGAGAGAGAGAAAATGAGGGAGACACGAGCCCCTGGATAACCTCGCCCGCATTCCCGGATGGCTGAGACCCAAGCAGGCATGGGCAGGGCCGGCCGGGGGTGTCTGGTTGCATCCAGCATCCGTCAGCACGCGGCTTTCGGGAATGGGGGCGGATAAATAAGTGCGAGGAAAGGTTCCAGTTCCAGGGAAAGGAAATGATTTCCTCCTCGAGTCATCCTGGGCACCATTATGCAAATAACGGAGAGGGAGCAGGGATGGAGGCAGGGAAGGAGGGGAGAGAGGGATGTTCCCTGTGGAATGACACAACCAGGGGACAGGGGGTGAGGGACACACAGGGGGCAGGGCTGGGCGAGGAGGTATCCAGGGGCTTCCTGGGGAAGGGGGATTTTGCTGACAGTGATGGGAGAGAAGAGACGGAAGAATGACCCTCATTCCTGCCGGAAGGAAAAAGGAAAAAAGGGAAAGGAAAAAGAAAATAAAAGGAAAAAAGAGAAGGCAGCAAGGCCTCTGCTCCTCTCAGCCTCTCCTCGGATGCTCTGGGGTGATTCCAGAGCCATGGAGGCAAAGGCCAGTGGGACAGGGAGAAGCTGGGATCTGCCCTGTGTCGGTCCAAACACTTGGATTCCAAAGGTTTGTGCGGTACAGTCAAGTCCTTGTGGCCAGGCAGGGCTGCCCAACTCTGCTCTCGGACACTCAGGGGATTCCTGGAGCTGTTTCCTGCCTGTCGGACACTGCCACAATTCCCAGAGCAGTTCCACCCACAGAGCCCAGCTCCAGTGGCTCCTGCTCCCTTCCCGCTCCATCTTCCCTGCAGGATTTGGCAGTAGCAGATAAATAAACAGCCATCAATCACCGAGCCCAGCAGCGCTCACCTTACGGGACTTGTTTCCTCTCCAAATACACAATTTAATTTCTATTTAGCTTCCCTTGAATTTTAATGTCCACTTTGGACATAAATATTTGAGCGCCGGGAGAGGGACGAAGTGGGAGCAGCTGATGGGAAATCCCACAGGGCTGTCTCTCTCCAGAGCAGGAGCATCCCTGTCTTCACCCCCAGGATGGCCAGGGCTCAGGGACCTCCAGGACCTCAGGGTCCCTCTCGACCTCCAGCATCACCCATGGAGCATTTCTCATCTCCTCTGCCCACAGCCCTCGATTTTCCAAGCCACAGGAGTGATGCAGGACAGTGACATTCCCAAAACACACGGATGTGGGAGCAGAAACTCCTCCATGGTCGGCAGCCGTGACCCTGGGCTGTGCCTCGTGTCCTGTGTTTATGGAAAGCTCTGTAAACTCATTCCAGAGATCCCTGGGGATTCAGGCAGATGGTCTTGGAGCTTGGTGACCATTTATTTCCTTAGGGAATTTCATGCTCCCTGTAAGGAAATTTAAAGAGAGAAGAGAGAAGTGAGAGAAGAATGGCTCCTAAACTCCTTCCCTCTTCCCTGGGTACGGAGCACTCGGCTTTCCCACTGCTGTGGTGGCACAGGGGTCTCCTGGCCCCATCCAGAGAGGTTTCCCTCATTGCACAGTCCCTGTTCCCATGGGACACCCCAGCCAGGTTGCTGCATCCTGGTGGCACCTCGGGGCTCGTCAGTGCCACCTCGGGGCTCGTCAGTGCCACCTTGGGGACTCGTTCACGGTCAGGGTTCCTTCCCTGGGAGCCGTCCAGCCCCAGCAGCTCCAGCAGGGGGAAGCTGGCCCAGCCAGGGATGGGGGAGCGCCGGTGCCTCCAGGGCTCGGGGCTGGCGGGTGATTGATTTGTATTCCCACACTCACCCCCGGCTCTCCCGCTCCATCCCACATGTGCTTATCCACGGTGGGAAGCAGGTGCAGCCTGTATGGGATCCATATGGAGAGCGTTTCGGCTCGCTTTGCTGCGGGATAAATCACGGCACGAGGAGCAGAGCAGCACTCAGAGCCAGCCAAGGCTGCCGGTTTGGAGGGAATGTTTTCCAGCCCCAAACCTGCTCATAGCCTGTTCTGCTTCACTGTTATCTCAGGGATGTTATCTCCCTCAGCCTCGTGAAAAACACCCCGAGCCCTTTGCCCGGAATCACGGGATAGTGAGGCTGGAGAAGCCCTCCAGGATCGAGTCCATGCTGTGTCTAATCCCCACCTTGTCACCAGCCCAGAGCCCTGAGTGCCACATCCAGGTGTTCCTTGGACATCTCCAGGGATGGGGACTCCAAACCTCCCTGGGCAGCCCCTTCCAATGCTTCACCACCCTTTCCATGGGGAAATTCCTCCTGATGTCCAACCCGGCACAGCTTAAGGCTGCTTCCTCTCACGGCTGCAGCACAGCTCTGCCTGCTCTGCTCTCCCAAAAATGGTGAATTAGTGCCTGAAAGAGAAGCAGTTTGAACCAAGGATTACCTGGGAGAGGAATCCCAGAGCCGGAGATCTCCAGCCGGATGCCATCAATCCCTGTCAGGAAAAACCCTCTGGCTGGCGTGGCTGCAGTGACCAGAGCCTGTGTTGGTCACAGACTGCAAATAAAGCTCGTGTCAGCCAGGATGGAGAAAGTGACGGGGCAGGCCAGGACAGATTATCCCAGTAAATTTAGGGATGATGTTGGACACCAGCATCTGTCCGCCCCCACAAACGCACCTTGACCCTTCCTCAGGAGCCACCAGGACTCTGTTGTTCACATATTCCTTCCTGCCCTATTCCTTCATATTCTCATTCCCAGCTGGTTTGGGTGATTTTAACCCCTGGCTCCATGTCTTTCCCCTCATCTCCGAGGGGTTTATGGAACGAGATCCATCCGCTTGCCCTTTTCAGCTCGGCAAAAGCTCCTCCTGACATGACAGAAATCCAAGAAATCAGCAACTCAGGAGGTTGGTAATAAGGCTGAATCCTTCCTAAAGCCAGACACTCAGCACGAAGAGGGGTCAGTGATCCCCGGGCTCCTTCCCCTCTGCCTCCTGCCATCCGTCTGGGGGGATGATGGGAAGCAGATGAGGCTGGCTCCGGACACCCGGCTGCTTCCAGGTACGCTCATGGTTTGTGTCTCTGGAGCAGCCACAGGACCCTGCTCCGGGTGTTCCTCCCGAAGGAGACACAGACCTCCCACCCCGAGACCCCGGCAGTGCTCCCACACCCCGGCTTCCTCCCGGGTTCCTCTCCTGGGAAGGAGCCCGAGGCAGGGGCAGCAGCAGGGAGTGAACCTCGGTCTGGGATAGGACACAGCGTGTCCGTGCAGGAAGGGTTCGGGATTCAGGACGTCTCACTGAGCTCTCTGGAAGTCCCTCAGAGCCTGGACACCCCCCTGCTGAAAGGGAGAGCACGGGGATGGTGTTTAACCCTCCGGGGGCTTCACCCCGTGCCCAGCAAGGGCCCCTGGATGGCCGGGGAAGCAGATCCATCACCTTCCCTCCTTCTGCCTGCAGGTAAAATAAACACGGCTGCAAAAGCACCCGGCGGGGTCACTCCACTCGCTCCTGCACATCCCGACTCTCACACTCTCCCTCTGTCTGTCCCTCTGCTCCTCCCAACCTCTGGTCTCACATTCCTGTCCCAACATTTTGTTTCCTGGCTGCCTGCTGCCCCAGCACCCCACGGAGCAGCTGTGGGTGCACGGAGCCCCAGCTGGGAGCAGAGAGGACGGAAACACCACGGAGCTGAGGCCGAGAAGCTGCCAAGGCCCATAAATAAGAGAATTCTGTTTGCTTTCTCCTTGTCCGGCCTGTACAAATATTTACTGCCCCGGTGACCCGTGCAGGCAGCACAGGCAGCAGATCCTGGAATGATTTGGGTTGGAAGGGACCTCAAGGATCATCTATTCCCTGCCATTGACACCTTCCACTATCCCAGGTTACTCCCAGCCCTGTCCAGCCTGGCCTTGGGCACTCCCAGGGATGGGGCAGCCGCAGCTTCTCTGGGTGACTGTGCCAGGGCCTCTCCAGCCTCACAGGGAAGAATTTCCTTTAGGGATTTGTGGGTTCATCTTGGAACAGCCGGAGGGACTGGAAAGCAGAACCAGGCTGCCCTTTGCCTGCCCTGCCATCCCTCGGGGATGGGGACGGAGCTCCGGGTGATAATGGACGGGAAAGCGTTAATTGCCCCCCGCTGGCTCAGGAATGCCGCACTCAACTGGCCCAGCTGGGATTTGCTGGTGGGAGGCTGGACCAGCCCCCGTCCTGTATTTAGGGCAGGGAGGAGGGCAGGGATGGGATGCTTTGTGTCACCTCAGGGCTGCAGGTGAGCTCTAGGGACCGGGGCCGGTGTGAGACTCTTGGATGAGTGACTCGGGCCTTTGGGAGAAGCTCTGGCTGATTTCTTTCCCTTTAGGTAAAGACGTGCTTTGAGCCTGGTTTTTCCAAGTTTCCTTGCAGCCAGATTTTCTGGTGGGTGCACGGGCTGGGATGCAGCTCAGATGGCACCAGTGGAGGAGCAGAGATGTTTTCCCTCTCCCGGTAAGTCTGCCCTTGCTCTGTCTTCCCTCTGACCCCCAGCGTTACACATGTATCCCTGTAATCTTCCTACGAGGGAGCTGGGAATAGATGGAAATGTGAAATGTCCTCCTTGCCCTTTCAGCATTCCTGGTGCTGGCAAAATTCCGCATCCAGCCTGACCTGGGGCTGAACAGCTTCACTAACAGCTTTCTTTTGTAATATCGCAGCCTGGAGGAGTTAATTATCTCCAAATATTGAAAAGGGCAGATGGATTTTGTCGGATTTCCTTGGCTGTGTAATTCTGGTGCCCCAGAGATGCTGTTTGGTCTGGCTGGGCTGAGTGACACCTCATTGCACCCGGGTGTAAATGTCACCGCAGTGCGGTCCTGCCTCCCTCTCCTGGTGTTTGCCCACCAGGGAGAAGTGATTTTTCCAGTCTGACCTGGCTTTGTGGAGCTGCTGATGCTCCCGACTCGCCGTGGCCAGCAGAGGATGGACCCCGGCAGCTCTGCAAACTTCCAGCCCGAGATTTAAAGCCCGAGTCTGGAGTGGAAGGCAGAGCTGCAGCCCCAGCTGGCTCAAGCTGACACACAAATGTCAGGGAGAGCTTGGAGCGCATCCTGTGCGGGGATGCGGGAGAGGCCGGTTGTTCCTGATGAGCAGTCCTGGCTCCAGCTGGCTGGAAGACGGCCCGTCTCGGCCCCTCTTTCATCACTCCGTTCCTCGAAACTCCTCTCGGGGGTTTTGGGGAGCTGTGCTAATGCTCTGGCAGGGAAACGAGGGGCGGGTGTGAAGGCTTGCCTTCCCTGGGGGAGTGTGCTCCCCTTTCCCTGCTGGAGCTGCTCTCGGCTCTCCCTCCCCTGCCCGCTGCTCCCGCTGTGGGGGTGCAGAGCCCCCGCTCGCCCTTCCCCGGCGGCATTTAGGGGCAGGGATTTTTGGTGTGATGCTCAGCGCAGAAATAAACCCTCCTTTATTTTTCCAGCTCCTCCATCCCCTCTGCTTCGCGACGGTTTAAATGTGCCACCGGGTTTAATGTGACACCGGGTTTAATGTGCCATCGCGTCCCGGGCGTGCTCAGCCGAGACTAAATCGAGATGTTCCCGCTGAACTCCCTTTAATCTCCGCTTGTTTGCCAAGCGCAGCAATCTCCCCACGCAGCTCTGTGAAGCTGGCGAGGTGGAGGTGACTGCTAAAGAGGAGACAAACACACCGGTTTTATTATTTTGCGGGGGTTTAACACAGGAATGAACTTCTGGAGGCTTTTGCAAGGCTCCCCTTCTGTTCCTGGGCAGAGCTTGACTCCGGTGTTCGGCGGAATCTGGGTCAAACAGCTCAAGGGCCTGTCTGGGAGGGTTTGCCGAGTGGTGGAGTTGATTGGATCGGACTGGGGAGGGCAGTGACCACAGAGCTTCCCCCGGCCTCCAGCTGCTTTGACTTGCAATGCAAATGTTTTTTCCCGTCACCTCTTAATGATCCTTTTTCCCCTCGCGGGTGTATAATTTCCCCTGGAAGTCTCCAGTGAGTGGTTTCCATCGCAGTTATTTGTCCCTTTCTTTTCAACTGCTGCGGAATTGCAGAGCTGGCATGATTTGGGCTGGGAGTAGATTGAATTGCAGGATTTCATCTCTGGCTCGGAGCTCCCTTCCATGGGGCTGCAGTCGGGAGACACCAAACCTGCAGGAATACGGAACAAGGGGCTCAAAATCGGCCCGGTTTGCAGAGGGGATTTTGCTCCGGGGGAGCAGCATCGCTCCCCAGGCCTGGGATGGAGGAGGAGAAAGGAATGCTTGGCTCGGAGGAGCCGGGGAGGAAGGGGAGAGCAAACGCTCTTCTGGGGGGATGCGATTGGAAAGACATCATAGAGGAGGAGTTCGTAAATCCACGGGGCTTCTCCTGGCCAGGCTGATTCATCTGCACATCAAAGGGAACCGCGAGCCCCTCGGGCGGCCGCAGGAGCTGGGGAGAGGGGGTGGCTGAAGGACGGGGCCCCCACGTGTCACCCCCAAACACGTGTGCTGCAAAAACACCTCGGAGGCGACATTCGGGTGGGGGGAAAACCATTCCCTGCAGTCTGGGATGTGCCGTGTGTACCTGCCGGGAATCTCCTTCCTGGATGTTGGAGCAGGACTGTCCCAGTGAGTGTGTCCCTGTGGATCGGCTCTCTGGCCAGGTGTGCCCACCTGAAGGGAGGGGAGCTGCAGGATCCCACCCCAGGAATGGGGGGGATTGGTTTGGGTACTACAGCACCATTAAAAATCCCAAAGGATCTTGTGGGTTTATGGAGAATACAGGGCGTGTCTGTGCAGGACAGGGTGATGTCACTGTTCCCATAAAGAATATAATACCTTGCTGCCAAAATACAGATCTGGGGACAAAGTGGCGCAGGGATTAGTCTACACGGTGTGGGAGGAGAGGAAAACAACTTCAAGGGAATATCGGGAAGGATACACCTGAAATATTCCTGGTCAGAGTTTGGGCAAAGCACGAGGAGCTTGCAGCCCTCCAGGTGCTCTTTCCCACGGCACAGGAACATGTAGGACCTGCTGGTGTGGGAACTGGGGACCCCGTGAGATGTCACTGGTGTGGTTTCTGCTGTCCTGGCCACACCCTTGGGGTTTAAAGCTTCCTGGAGCCGATCCCCAGGGAGATGCTGGAGCCCCCGGCAGGAGCTCAGCCCGTCTTCCAGCAGTTTTTCCTTTCCTCCTTGGTGTTCCCAGAGCAGAGCAAGCAGCTCGGGAGGAGAAGGCTCCATAAATCAAGTTGCTATATCACCAAGCACTGCTGCAGCTCAGCCCGGAGCTGGCTGTGCTCGGAGTGGGATGAATCCATCCCTGCCTTCCAAAGGTCAAGCCTTGAGCTCCCGACTTAGTGCCGACTTAGTCCCTACAAAGGCAGAAACCCCCTTGAAGCAATCGCTGGGGTCTCAGCTGCTCTATAAATAACACAGGACCGAGGGGAAGCTGAGCTCGGCTCTGAAGCTCATGGACTGCTCGGCGATTCTTGGAAACGCTCGGTCCCGGGGTAACTTCCGATTTTAGCAGCAAAGGGAAGAACAGAGGCTCGGATCACAAAGTAGGAAAGGATTTTTTGTTTTTTTTTTTTCTTTTTCAGCTCCTCTCCAGCCTGACTTCCTCCCTTTGACGGAGGAATCCCTGAGAAGTGCAGCCTTGCTCCGAGCTGTTTGGTCTGATCACCTCACAGGAGCTTTTTAGGGCATCACTGGGAGGATTCAAAGGGGAAGGGAGTGCGGCAGGCAGATGGAATTTGCCATTCCTGCTGCCCTCTGCATTCCCCTGCTCTTTGTTTCACTCCATCCAGCTCTTTTGTCCCGGTTTGGCTTGCTTTTCCCAAGGGGGAACGAGCTGCGGCTCCCGGGATTGCCGCTGGAGATGCAGGCGGTGCCCCAGCCCCGCTGGCCCCGCTCGATCCTGCCAGATAAATCACCCTGATTCCAAATTGATCGCTCTGGGATGTGGAAGAAAGCGGAGTGGGCGGATTTCCCCCATTAGGGTGCATTGATCACCATTACCGCGTGTAATCAGGGTTAATCTCAGGATTAATTGGGGGGATTTGCTGATGGAAACGATCGGCAATTTGTGTTACTTACTGCTCCATTCGCCTCTAATGGCTTAATAAGATTACAAATTAAAAGTGGCTTCTTCCAGAGGATCTCCCTGGACTTCAGCAGGAGCCGGAGCATGAGGACAGCAGCACAGCCAGAGCATCTGGTTTGAGACTCGGAGATCAATTATCCGGACAGGAGGAGGGATGGAGGAAGGGGTGGGGGGGGAAAGATCCACAGGGAGAGCACCCAGGGGCTGCAGCAGCTCGGGGAGCTGGGGACAGAACAGAGCACGAGGAGGGGACAGTGGGGAGGTTTTTCAAGGGTTCCTCTGACGTGGAAAGGGGAAAAATCTGATTCTCTTTTGGCTCGTGCCAGGTGTGTGATCCTGAGGTTGGAAAAGCCCTCCAGGATCGAGTCCAACCTGTGACTGATCCCCACCAAAGCACTGAGTGCCTCGTCCAGGTGTTCCTTGGACACCTCCAGGGATGGGCACTCCAAACCTCCCTGGGCAGCCCCTTCCAGTGCCTGAGCACCATTTCCATGCAGAAATTCCTCCTGCTGTCTGACCTGAGAGCTGGGATGGTGGCTCTGGGTATGCTGGCACTGGCAGAAGTAGCTCTTCGGATGTTCGAGGAGGAAGCAGGACCAATTTCAGCTCAGCAAACCTTTAAACAGTGATTCTGCAGCAAATAAATTAAGGCTGATGAGCTGAGACTGATCAAACTTCATGATAGAAAGGGGTCTTGTCCTGGAAAGATCCATCAGGCAGGAGCTGAAAGCCTCTGAACTCCATGAGTTCAGTAGATTATAAAGCCAGGAGGGTCTATCCGTGAACATAAAGGATGTAGGAGAGGAGTCTGGCAGGAGCAGCAATCACCTGGAGCTCCCCCACCCACGGAACAGGCCACAACTGGGAGAAATCGGGAACTGTCAAGTCCAGCTCTGCTGTGAGCAGGCAAAAATGTATTTATCTGCTCCTTGGGAGTGCATTCCCATCAATTCACCTCTGCAGCTGGGGCTGGAGGGAGGTGGGGAGGCTCAGTCTCACCTCATCCCTAATCTGGGCCGTATCGATTGAGGTTTGATCCGTGGCAGTCAGAAGTGCTGGAAATCTATTTATCCGGCTCTTTATAAAGACATTAGCAAAGCTGAAGGGGGAAAAAAAAAGGAAAGGGAATGTTTCAAGTGGCTGCTGACATGTTGGAGCAGTTTAATAAATCACTGGTAATAAACTGCCTCCCGTGTGCTGGGAAATGCCACTGGCTGCCCTAAAAAGCCCCTGGTGATGGAACAGGCACCACTCACAGCTCAGAAATCCAGGGCAGGGGGTTGGGAACGAGTTCTGGCTGTTCCCTGCTGTTACAGGTGTGGCCGTGCTGGGATGTGCTCTCCACTCCATGGATAAATCCAAGGGGGAGTGCAATTCCTGGGGAGGGCGTCTCTGCCAGGAGCTGCTCCTCATCAATTCGGAGCTGAGCAGGAAGGGGCAGCCCATTCCTCATTCCTGGCCAACACTCCCTTCTTTCCACAGCATCCTTATCTCCCATCCAGCCTAGTGCAGGCAAAGCCCTTTTCCAGCAGCCCCGTGCTCTTGCCATCCCTCTCTTCTGGGATTAGGGAAAGGCCCTCCCTGCTTTTAGCAAAGCCAGCAGTGCCAGCTGCTGCTCCTCACTTTTTCCAGGCCTTTGAAATGCAGCAGCTCCAGCTGGGGCAGGACCCTGGGGGCCAAAGGACACAGATTTGTGCAGGGAAGAGGCAAATCCCAAGGATGGATTTCAAAGAGCCTCAAAGGTGTGTTTGGACTTAGGGGAGGGGAGTGCCGGGACAAGGGGAATGGCATCCCACTGCCAGAGATAAGATATTGGGAAGGAATTCTGCCTTGTGAGGGTGGGGAGGCCTTGGAATGGTTTTCCCAGAGAAGCTGTGGCTGCCCCATCCCTGGAAATGTCCCAAGCCAGGCTGGACAGGGCTTGGAGAAACCTGGGATGAGTGGAAGGTGTCCCTGCCCAGTGCAGGGTTTAGAATGAGCTGAGTTTTAAGGTCCTTCCCAACCCAATCGTTCCACGATCTGTGGCTCCGGAGAGTCTGGGCTGAGAAGGGACAGGTTCCTGGGGCTCAGCCAATCCAGCAGCAGAGCCAAATAACACCTTGGGCAGTGAAGCTCCAGGAGTTTCTGGGGTTTTCTGGCAGCCCTCGAGTCACCCCATCTCCAAAATCTGACAGGGCCATGGGATCTCTGTGTCAGCCACACCAGGAAGCTCAGGGACATCTTGCCATGCCCATTATATCCAGGGAGAAAGGAAAACTTCTTTTTTCCACTCTTGACTTGGCTTAGAGTTGGGAATCTGCAGCCTGTGAAAGGGACCTACTTAGAAACCGTTCTATCGGAGAACATCCCTATGAAAAGGTGGAAAACCCCTGTGTGAGACCTGCCTCTGAATGTTGCTGTGCTCTCAGGCCACGTGGGGTTCCAGGAGAGCTTTGCAAACCATCACCTACAGATAATCTCCTGCTCCTCAAGCACATTTCTCCGTAAACGAAACAGAACAGGGATTCAGTGGTCATTCCTTATTTTTATTTGGATGCAAACACAGCCACAGCACGAGATCTGTGCAGACAGATATTATTCCTGGGGGGAAAGTAGGCAGTTGTAAAAACAAAAAAAAAACAACCAAGACTTTATTAGTCTGGAGGATTTTTTTCCTCTTCACCTCATATGGGATGTAGAGAGTGATCCCTTTTTCTCCTCCAAGCTCTGGCTCTGAGGAGCTCAGCTGTGCTGTGTTCCTGTGCCAGGTGTGATTCCCAAAGCCCTTGGCAAGCAGAAGCTGCTCTGTTATTTGGCTTTTTTACTGTTTCTTTATTAAAAAACTCCAGCCCCAGACAGGTCGCTCTGTTCTGTGCCTTCCTGGGGCCTCTGCTCACCCCTGGGATAAACAGCCCAACATTCCCATCACTCCCATGTATTTCCAAGCCATCCCACCTGGATCTGCTCCCAGATTGCTGCAGGTCTCCCACATCCTCCTCCTCCTCCTCCTCCTCCTGCAAAGCCCTGGCAGCTCCAAGACTTTAATCTCCCATCTCCCTCGCAGCCAGGTGGGTGCTTTGCCACCGCTGCTGCCTCCTCACCATCCAAGGAATCCGAGCCATAGCTGGCTGGGACGATCTGCCCTCAGGAATGCTGGATTTTGGGAAACCCCCTCTGCTAAGCCTGCTTCTGCAAGTGCTTCCAAAGTCACTCTCTGCAGCTCAGAGTGTTGCTTATCTTGGAGAGAGGCTCTTTTCCAGAGCCTCAAAATGTCCAGGAGCTGTGAATCTTCCCCATCCAGACCAAGCTGAAAATGCAGGATCCCCCCGGTTTCTCCAAGTGTTTCACCAACTTTTCCCCCTCCTCCGCCTCCCAACAACCCATGATTATTCACGGCACAGGTGGGGCAGAAGATGTTTTTCCTCCTTTCCCGGTCCCTGCAGCCGCGGTAGATGGGGATGAGCAGGGCTGGATGCGGCTCAGCACCTCTGGGATCATTTCCCAGCCCAGGAGCTCTTGGCCGGGTAGAAGAGCTGCCGCCTTCCCCGTTCCCGGATCAGCCACATGGGTTTTATGGTTCTGATTATCACTTTTTCCCTTTTGGAGGAGGTTTAAGAGCAAGTGCTCACAAAACAGTGTTGGTGCTTGGCAAGGCGACCGCTGAGCCCATCTGTTGCTTCTTACATCGTTCAGCTGCTCCCTGCTTCCCATGCCAGCCTGATTCCTGCTAAACGGAGCCTCCCCAGGTCAGCAGAGCCAAGCAGCTCCTAAATTAGCCGAGCCATTAATCAGGCCCGTTTGGGTTAGCGCAGGGTGTCTGCGCCCTCCCCCTCCCGCCCATAAATTAAGGAGGTTTTTAGATCTTCAAGGCTTCCCTGGAATCGCGTCCTCTGTGCCCTCCACTCCCTTCCCGGCGCTGGTGACAAGTACACACAGCTTAATTGGTTGGCATGGGAGAGGGCTGACATTAATTGGCTGTGTTTGGCACGCGGGCTTCCCGTGCCTCCCGGGGATCTTATCAATCCCATCTCGGCGAGCAGCGGCTCCCGAGCGCGGCTGCCAGGGAGATGGGGCCGATTCCTCCCTGCTGCTGCTGCTGCTGATGGAAATTTGGGTTGGATTTGGCTGCGGAAGAGCAGTTTCCCAGCCCAGCTGGCAACGCCTGCAGCGGCTGGGGAAGGATCCGCAGGCATCTCCTCCCTGGGGATGGGATGGGATGGGATGGGATGGACGCTGCTCCCGGGACATTGTACCCGAGTAAGGAGCATCGGGATCCCCGCGGATGCTGCTGCTGCTGAAGGAAGAGGTGGGTGTGGATACCCCAACAGCCTTTGGAGGTTGAGACCCCTCTCTCCTGCAGTTCTGTGGCAGCGGGATGGGAGGGCCAGGGGTGGCACAGCTGAATTGTCACCCCCAAGAGGAAAAGGTCCCTCTCCTCCCCTCCAGCAGCTGCCTCCTCCAGCGTCTCCCACAGGGCAGGGCCTGAGGAGAAGCTTTCTCCTGCCTTCTGTGAGCCTTCCTGGGGGTGCAGCCTGATTTTGGTTTAATCCATCCTGTACATTCCCTAATTTCGGTTTAATTCATCCTGTGCACGCACATATCAGAAAATGAGCTGAAAATTCCCATTTTGGGAGCTGTGGACCTGTGTAGGGCTGTATGTGTTGGGTCTCTGACAAGTTCCAATAGCCGGTTTAACTTCTTCTAAGGGACAAATTTAGTAGTTCCTGGTCCTGATTGTTTTCACATCTCTCCCTTTACCTGATTAATTCTTAACTCATCTTCATAATTAACTGTGAAAGACACCAGCTGTCCCCCTCTCCAACAATCCCTGCCCCATCAGGGAGCAGAGCCGGTGCTGGGATGAACAGGAGGCTTCTGGTAGCGTTAACAATAAAAAAATCATTTGATGCCTTTTTTATGACCTGGTTATGACTCTCTGCCTTCCCTCTATTTATTTAATTGGGGCCGAAATGGCCCCAGGTCCCTCCCTGGTGCCATCAGCGGCTCTGTCTCAGTATCAGTGCCTGCATTTAATGGGATTTGGAGAGTTTGGGATTGCAAAGCCGAAGGAAAACCCAGCGAGGGCTCAGGGTGATGCTCTCAGGTGGATTTGCTGTTGGATCGGCGTTTTTTTCCAACTCTAATTTCTATCGATCACCGCTGGAAGTGGTGGGGATTCTCTAATCCAAGTGTGCGAAGTCTTCCTTTCCACCTTTTTAGAATTGAACTCGTAATTTATTCAAATTTCTGGGGCTGAAAATGGAAAAAGAGGAAGAGAGAAAGAACAGGGTCACTTCGGCCTCCAGGTCCTCCTGCCCATTCCCCGGGATGGTTCCCAGGACAGGCACCTTCCTGCCCCTGGCTCTGCCCTTCGCCCTTTCGCATCCAGGGAATTGGTGGCAATTCGGAACAAGGCCTTCAACAGGCTGAAGAGGCGACGATAATCGGGCTTTTCACACCTTTTTATGAAAGGAAACTTTGGGTGAAGGGAGAAAAAAAGGAGCTTTTGATGGCTCGTAAAAGCTGTCATCGGGCTTTGCCCCTCCTCGGAGCAGGGAGGGGGGACCGGGATGTTGGGAATGCCCAGCCGGGAGCAAAGGTTCCCTGCTGGGCTTAAAACGTCGTCGTTGCATGCGAAAGGCAAAGAAAGGCAGGGCGTGCCCTGGCAGGGGAGATTTCCAGGGAATCGCAGGGGAACTTTTTACTGTGAACGTGCTGAAACGCAGCACAGGCTCCCGGAGAAGCTGTGGCTGCCCCATCCCTGGAAGTGTCCAAGGCCAGGTTGGACGGGGCTTGGAGCAACCTGGGACAGCGGAAAGTGTCCCTGTCCGTGGCAGGGGGTGGGATGGGATGAGCTTTAAGATCCCTTTGGACCCAAACCATCCCGGGATTCTGTGGATTTTCAGCGGGAATAGAGCATCCCTCCCTCCCGTGCAGTGATGGTGTCACCCGGTGCCACCTCCTTAAGAGAGAACTTCAGTCACAAACCCCCCTCCACCTCCAGCTGGAGACCTGGAGCACGCCCTCAGCCCCCTCCCAGACCCTCAGCCTCCTTCCCGAGGCACAGAGGGCTTTTCCCACGGCCCAACCTTGCACCCAGGACAAACAAACTCCCTAAATCCCCTCTCCCTCGGAGAGATGGGATCTCAGCCTGACTTCACTGCCGGGAAGTTCAACCGTATTCCGCTGAAGTTTTGTTTCGTTCACAGGATCCCTGTGCCGTGAGCAGCCTCCCTGCTCCGCAGTGTTTATGGATTCCAGCTATTTGCAGGATGCTGTCATCCCTCCGTTTAGCTGCTGCTTGCTTGGATCAGGCAGATGCTGCTCTTAAAACGTTTCTGCCTGGATATCTCCAGCTTCTGGATTCCTCTGGCCTCTGGGTCATTATAGCTGCCCTTTCAACCCTTCTCGGTGTCTCAATTCCTTTTTAGTGATGAGATCCTTAAGGAACATCCCACAACCCCCTGTTTAATCCTCCCTCTCCAGCCCGGTATAAACACCCAGAATGTGTGTACAGAAAAGAACCCCAAATCCTTGCTGGAAGGTTTTCCACTCCAGCCACAATTATCCCCCTTGGGGAGTGGCTGAGAAGGAGCACCTGGTGCCAGTGACAGCCCTCGGCGGCCCTGGGAGCTGCTGGACCGCACCCAAGGGCTGATGGCAGCGCCAAGGAAGGACGTGTGACAGCAGGGGGGACTCTCCTCGCTGCCTCAGCCCCGCTTTGGGGCTGGAGTTCGGTGGGAGCAGCTTTTCTGGAGAGGAATGGGAGCTGAGTTCCTTGGTTTGGAAGTTGGATTGTGCTGTAGGAACATCTCCCAAAGGGAAAGGCTCTCCCAGCACCTCCCCAGACTCCGAGGCTGTGGTCCCAGGGTGACAAGGCACCACTGCTGCCCTGCAGCTGCAGGAAGCTCGGACTGGAAGCTGGAGAAAGCCAAATTTAAAACTTAAAGCCTTGGGATTCCAGATGTGGCTCTGGGACCCCAGCTGTGTGCAGGGAGACATTTGGGAATCAGGTGGATGCCGCTCCCAGTTTGTGCAGCACTGGGTGATTGGGGGGGATGGTTTTAATTGCATCCTGTTTTTGTAATTTCAGGAGAAAAGCATCCAGGCACCCTTGGCACGTGGTCTTTCCCCATGGTGGGTGCAGGTTTGGGAGGTGGCACCAGGACAGGGGAGTGGCAGTGATGCCCTCCCTAATGCTCTGTCACCATGTGCCAGCACTGATTTCTTGGCTGCCCCATCCCTGGAATTGTTCCAGGCCGGGTTGGATGAGGCTTGGAGCACCCTGGGATAGTGGAAGGTGTCCCTGCCCATGGCAGGGGGTGGAACAAGGTGGGCCTTAAGGTCCCTCGCAACCAAACCAGTCTGGGATTAAATCCAATATTCCTGTGCAGAGGAATTGCTATCCAAAGTGGGAAAAATCCCTCTCGGTGCTTGAAAATCCCAAATTTTGATTTTTCTGGGAGCGTAACTCATTTGCCACTAAGCCTTGAACCTTTGCTGATAGAGGCTGAGCCCGCAGGAATACGACATTCCAGAGGCCATGGAGCACCATTCCTCCCTCTCCCTCATTCCCGTTGGTCCGGTCCTGCTCCCTGGAGCGAGGCAGGGAGGGCTCCGTGAGCTCCTGGCCTCATCCCCTTCTCCAAGAGAAGTGCTGGGAAATGCTTTTTCCAGGGTGGGAATAGCACCAACATCTCCAAAAGCCCAGGGAATGCTCTGGGACTGCATCACACAGATTTCCCTGGCGAGAACAGGAATTTGGGATGACCCCTTCTTGCACTGCTCCACACACAGAGCGCTCAGGTGAGTTTTACTGGAAAAAATGGAATATATTTATTCCTTCCTAACGCAGTTTTAACCTCTGCCCTAAATCGCAGTGGGATATAAAATCAGATAGGATCTGTTGCTGTTCATTATTCCTTGTTTTCTATCAGATCCTCCTGTTAAACCACTCTGCTGTTGCAATGCTGAGACGTTATTGCAGACAAGTGACCAGGCCTGAGCATTCCAAAAGTCTGGCTAACGAGGAATGAAACTGGCTCCCAAAAGGAGAACTGGAGGCACTGGGGGGAGTTAAATCTGAGGGAAAGAAGAAATCCTGGAGTGTGTGGCCAGTCTGTGACCAGTGTGTGACTGCACTGACTTTATCCATCTGACATACAGGTCAATAAATATTTTATTTTATAAATCTTCATAATATTCCAAATTCTCTTTGGGAATAACAATGTTCTCCCCTGTCCCAGCAGGTGAGTGCAGGAATTCATTGCCCAGTGGAAGACAAAGACTCTCAAAGGCTGATGTTTGAGTTCATTGATTTTGTGAGCAAAGTTTTCCAAGGGACCTATTTTGTGAAAGATTCACATTCACCCAGGGGGAAAAAAAAGGAAAACCGAAGCAGAGGGGAAATCTCTCCTTTTCCCTCCCCTTGTGCAATTAAAGAGGGTTTTCTTTGAGCCTGGGCTTAATTGCACTTCCATTGGCAACTCCAGCAGTCCCTGGGTGTGTTTGGAATGAGCTCCTCACTGCAGGCTGGTTTTGCTGAGCACCTCGGTGTGATTGGCAATTAAACCCTTTTCAGGGAGAATTATCCCTGTTTTCCAGTGTGTCCCTCCCTCCTTCGCCTTGCTCTGCCTTTTGCATTTCTTAATATTCCCTCAGCTCCTTATCTCTTGCAAAAGCCCCTCGCTGAACCGTTTGTCTCCTCCCTTGGTGAGATCCATGGCTTTGGGAGAGCAGCTGGCTTTTCCCACTGAACGGGATGGTCCCAAGGCTGTAGCAGCTCTGCCTGGCTTTTAGGGGCTTTCAGGGAATAAAGGAGGAGTCGAGGAAAGAGAAAAAAAAAAGGGGATGAAGAGAGCAAAGCAGGGTGAAGTGAGCCCAGTGGTAAATCCATCCCTGGAGCTGCGGTGCAGGCAGGAAATGATCTCTTAACACCGTGCACCTGCATCCCGGGAAGAGCATCCAAAAGGGGCCCAAGCCGGCGGCAGGGTCCGCGGGAATGGCGCTCCCGACTCCAACTGCTGGGAGTTTTAAGGCTCCTTGGCCAACTTCAATCCTCCCTCGGCTTCTGGTTCCTGCCTCCCTGTGCCTCTGCCAGATGTGCTCTCCCTTTCTTTATCCTATGGTAAATGAAGCTGGTGTTGGAAAGTCTGATGGAAGCTGGGACCAGAGGAGCACTGGGAAGTTGGGAAACCGAGAAACGGGGATGGTGGGATGCTGGCAACCCCTCGGTGTCCTGCACGAAAGCCCCTGCGGATCAATGCCCGGAGCATGGCTGGCACTTGGAGAGAGCGATGCTGCCGAGGGGCTTCTGGCATCCGAATCCAGTCCGGATCCATCAAACCCGGGATCTCACAGCTCTCCCGCTATCCCATGCCAAAGCTCCTCGTCAGGAAGAAATAAATGTGGAGACAGATGAAAAAGTGCTTATCCCGAGGCGGGGATGCGGCGCTGGGCGCCGGCGCGGAGCCTCCTCGGCTTAACCACACACGGCAGAGGGGTGGGAATGGCTGGAGAGGAACATCCACGGTCCCGAAACCAGAGGGAATGTCCTGCCCAGCCAGGAATGCGGGCGGGCTGCTGGCAGGTGGGAGGGCGTCGCGTCCCTGCGCTCATTAGTCCCTGAGCTCATTAGTCCCTGCGCTCATTAACACGGCCGGGGCTGGCGCGTCTCAGGTGCCACCCGGAGCACAGGTTGGACCAGGTCTGCTGGCTCGGGAGTGACACGGATGAAAGCTTCCATCGGGATCCGGCGCTGAGGGTTCTCCCTGACCTTGGAGGATTTGATGTGACTTGAAAGGCTGGGGAGTGAAATCACCCAGCGAGGGGATCCCCAGGAAGGCCGGCTCACCCATTCGGGGACAAATGCGCTCCCTGTAAATCCCAGGGAACCTTTCCAAGGGAATTTCCCTTTTCTTTCCAGCACAGGCAGTGTCCTCACGAACAGTTGCTGCCTCCAGAGCACACCTTGCCCTCTCCTCCAGGGATCCAACCTCTCACAAACAGGGTCCTGCCCCAGCTCGGCGCTGCGAGTCCACGGTGGGGTCAGCATTCCCAAATTCCCTGCGCCCCCCTCCCCACCCTCCAGATGAAGAGGAAGAAAGGGGTCAGAGCGCCTTTGGCAGCTGAGTCCTAAAGCTTGGAAAGGCCTGAAAGCAATTCCCTGCAGCTGCTGCCGCAGCAGCTCCAGCCCAAGCCGGGGCAGGACTGTTCGGATTCCAGCGGGATGGGAGAGGTGTTTTCTCCAGGCTCGCTCCCCCTGCCCCGCGGGGGGTTCTAACGAGGCGATTGTGGGATTTAAATCCATGATGGTGGGATTAGGCGTTCTTCAGCCGAGACCGCTCCACATTCTTTCCCCCTGATTTGCCACTCTCGTTCTCGCACCAGAAACCAGCTCAGCTCAGCTCCCTTCCAGCTCCGGCACTGGAACTTTCCAGCCTCAGCCCCGCGTCCTTCCCAGCGTTTGTGCCTTGATTTAATGCTTTGATTTGAAAGTTATTTTTTACAATAAGAGAGAGATGGGCCCTGCCAAGAAAAGCAGTTTCATAAAACGCTGAACATGACTTGCATTCTGTAATTGCAAACCTGAGAGACTCGGGGTAATTGACATTTTGGATGGATTGCAGGGGATCGTATTTAATCCTGAAAAGCAGGTTCCAGGCACAGGAGGAACTGCCAAGCCAAACTCAGCCTCCTCACCGGGCTCTGACCATAACTCATTCCCAAATCCAGCCAGCCCAGTCCTGAACCTAAATGTTTACATTTTTGATTTGCTAAGATAACATTCCTGGGTCACCGAAACGCTTTGTCAGGGAAGGGCTGGAGGAGACAGCGGGAATTAGTGTTCGTGGCTCCGGTGGGATGTGTGAGGGATGCTGGTGCTTCCCAGGATCACAAATCCCAGATTCATCCAGGTTGGAAAAGATCTCCAGGATCATTGAGTCCAATCTGTGGCTGATACCCACCAGAGCAGTGAGTGCCATGTCCAGGCATTCCTGGGACATCTCCAGGGATGGGCACTCCAAACCTCCCTGGGCTCTTTCAATGCCTGACCACCCTTTCCATGAAGAAGAGAATCCACGGAGAATTGCGTCCATATCCTGATATCCAGGGGATTTCAGTGAGGTTTTGCCATCTCCCTGCAGGTTCTGATCCTGTCTGGGGGAGGCAGGACTAAATGTGTGTCCCATTCCATGGAGGTGATTCCTGAAGCTGAATGTTGGAGAGGTGTGCGATGGGCTCAGAGCTGCTGGGAGCTCCATCCATGAGTGTGTGAAATTCCATGGAAAAGTGACTCAGTGCTTGTGTATTTCTGCTGGTTCTGACTCGGTGCGTGGGTAATTTTATAAATGTGTGGGATGTGGCTGAGGCTCGGGAAGCGCATTGGAAGCGGGAGCCAAAATTCCGCGTTTGGCTTCCAAGCAAAGCCAGGGCTTCTCCTTTTCCTTTGTCTCCAAACACGGCTCCTGTAACGGATCTGCCCCCCATTAGCGTGGTTTACAGCCTGGCTATAAACATTTGCTTCTGTTTGAAAAGCAACAAATATCAGCGGAAATCTGTTCCCAGCTTTCTGCATCGCGGCAAAGGATCCCAGGGAAGTGTTTCAAGGCCAGCCCTCTCCTTGCAAGCAGAGTGTTTACATTGCTGTAGATTTTGGTGGAGCAAACACTCATTTCCAATGGTGCAAATGGAAAGAAAGCAGAAAACCCAGGAATGTCAGAGGGAATTACACACATCTGACCGTGGAAATGAAGACACAGCTCCCTAAAGCATCGGCTGAGTTCCTTTGGGATTGGGATAAATTTGGGCTCAGTGGTTTGTGTTGGCTGGGGATGGCGGTTTGAACTGGTCACCTTAAAGATGTCCTAGAAGGGCTGCAGGGGCCTGGAGTGGCTTCTCCAGAGTGAGGCCACCATCACCGGGCCAGGCTGGTTTGTTTCACCTCTTGTAGCCACTCCCAGGATTCAGGCAGGGTTAGGATGGGGTTGGATTTGGTGCTGTGTGCTGGAAATAATAGAATCATAGAATTCCAGGATGGTTTGGGTTGGAAGGGAATCTTAAAGATCACCTCCTTCTACTCCCCTGCCATGGGCAGGGACACCTTCCACTATCCCAGGTTGCTCCACCCAGGCCTTGGACACTTCCAGGGATCCAGGGGCAGCCACAGCTTCTCTGGGCACCCTGTGCCAGGGCCTCCCCACCCTCCCAGGGAAGGATTTCTTCCCAATATCCAATGTAAACCACCCTCCCTCCTGCCATTAATGCCCTTTACCTTGGGCATGTTGGGGAAGGAGCTCCCCTTCCCCTCTCCAGGCGCAGATTTTCCAGCAGAGTCCCCAGCCCAGTCTGGGGACAGTCCGGGGGTCAAGGCTGGCAGTGCTGGGAACGGGTGAATATTTACCCAGCTGCGCATCTTTATTCATCCCGTGCCCGTTGTTGTTCCCCTTTTGCATATTCCATTGTGGAAGCGGGGTGGGGAGGAGGGATTGGGAAGCAGGGGGAGCCATGGCCACGGCTGGGGGCATTGGGCTGCTCCGTTCTCCCGGCGGCAGCAGGAGCCCGTGGCTGTCGGGACATCCACATCTGGTCCCGATTTGTGGACAATGGAGCACCAGCCCCTGGCTGCACACGGATGAGCTGTGACAACTTGACAGCCTGCCCAGGAATTCCGACCGAGCCGTTCCTATCCGAAGCCATCAGTGCTGGCTGAGGCAACACTGGAAGTGGGGGGGGTGAATCGTCATTTCNGCCCCATCCCATTTCTGTGCTCTCTGGGGTTCTGCTCAGCCCCCGGGAGGGATGAAGGTGGGAGGGTGTTCAGCCTCTGCAGCTCATTCTGGAAGAAAATCTCTGCTCCTCAATCTCTCAGCTGTCCTGCAGAACAGAATTCTTCCTCCATCCATCCATCCATCCATCCATCCATGGATCCCACCCCACAATCCCACGAAGAGCAATACAGCAGGGTGAGCTCTGTCCCNTGTGACAACTTGACAGCCTGCCCAGGAATTCCGACCGAGCCGTTCCTATCCGAAGCCATCAGTGCTGGCTGAGGCAACACTGGAAGTGGGGGGGGTGAATCGTCATTTCAAAGGGAAGGAAAGAAAAGAAAAGTTGCCTCTTTTTTTGGAATTTGGGATGAGCGGCATCAGAGCCTCCCTTCACCTGGCCAGAGAGGTTTTGGGAGCAGCAGCACAGGAGCTGGGATGCTGTAAAGAAGGGCAGGGTGCTACTTTTGGATGTTCCCTGCCCTCTGCTCCTGGATGGCCCTTAAATGTCCCCTCAGCCCTGGNCCCTCAGGGGCCCCATCCCATTTCTGTGCTCTCTGGGGTTCTGCTCAGCCCCCGGGAGGGATGAAGGTGGGAGGGTGTTCAGCCTCTGCAGCTCATTCTGGAAGAAAATCTCTGCTCCTCAATCTCTCAGCTGTCCTGCAGAACAGAATTCTTCCTCCATCCATCCATCCATCCATCCATCCATGGATCCCACCCCACAATCCCACGAAGAGCAATACAGCAGGGTGAGCTCTGTCCCTGCAGGAGGTGACAATTCCCGACTCGGGTCTGTGACTCCTCAGCCCCTCTTCAGGCTCAGGACCTCTGCTCCAATCTCATCGAGTGCTGCTCACCCCATTCTCTTCCAGAGCGCCCTGCTGAAGGACAGCAGTGCCTGGAGAAGGATGAGGATGTCCCTGCTCCGTGAAGATGCTCCGGATCCCTTCCCTCCCCCGGCACAGCCAGCGGGTGTAAAGTAGGGCTGAGCCAGCCTGACAAAATGCAAGGGACCTAAATTGCATTACCTGGCTCAGGAGCTGGGGCTGTGACCCCGGGGATTAATTAGATAAACAACCCCCTCACACACAGCCTTCTCTAAATGTCCCAGCAAGGCCCCATTAAGGATTTTGCTGTCACTAACCTCAGCCCTCCGTGATTTAATTAGACAATTAGAAGGTGCTTGGGAATGCTCTGTAGTACCCAGGGATATTAACACCATTTGTATTTATTTTTAATGACATTGCAGAAGGGACTTTAATTATTGTTTCTTGTCTTTAAACTTCCGAGCTGGAAATTCTCCTCTGACATCAGCAGCCCCTTGCAGGTGCTGTCACAAACACCGTGTCCCAGGGCCAGAGCTCTTTTCCATTGTTCTTTGGCAGGTGGGCTGTTCCTTGGGATGGCACGGGATCCTACAGGAGGAGCAGGAACCAGCAGGGTGAGGAACGGGGAGTGTCCCCTGGCTGTGCAGACAGAGGTTTTGTGGGGCTCTTTAGGGTGGTAAAACCCATGGGAGGTTCAGTAACTGCCCATGGAAGAGCCACCAGCACATTCCTTGATCTTTAGCATGCTGTAAAGAGCAGGATGTTTCCTGGCACGGCAAGAGAGGGATTTGATAGATGAGGAAAACAAAACCCATCCTCACTCAGGTCCTTGGCAGCCTCCGAGTCACCAGGAATATCCAATAAAATCCGGGGACAGGCCCCAGCTCCCAGCAGCTGCAGCCTCAGCTGGGATCTGAGCTGGAATCCCTGCAGGAGCTGAGGCTGGAAAGGCTTTGTCCCTGCCCCAGGCAGCTCCCAGCCCCCTCCTCACCCCCACCAGCCGGGCCCTTCCTTCCTGCCCTCCCAAAGATGCCATCCTTGCAATCTCTTCCAATAATTGTGTTTTCCCTGGATTACAGCCCCAGTAATACAATTAAGCCTAAATAATACAGATGAAGTGGGGAATAATTTGATTTGCCAACTAATGTTTGAGTCAAGGGGTTTTTTTTCCCCGTTTTCCTGAATGTACAGTTGACAAATCCCACAACCATTCCCCTCTCCCCGTCCTTCAGCGAGACGTGGACACAGAGGAATGATTCATCACAGGGGTTGGATCCAGCCTGCTGAAAACCACGGATGTTTGTGTTGGTTTATGCATGGGAGGGGTGGGATCCCCCTGGGAGCTCCTCGAGGCAGTGAAAGGGATGGTCTTGGCTAATCAAAGACAATGAAGGAAAGTGGGGTCAATGATCCGTTTGACAAAAGCAGAAGGCAGAGGATGCACGGAGCAATTCCAGAGCTGGGGATGTGACAAGAGGCTGCTGCCAGGAGCCATCTGGCCAGAGGGGAGAGGGGGAGCACCAGCCTGTGGAATGGGCACCTTGGGAACAGGCGGCTTCACAGCTGGAGCCTCCAGGCACGGCACAGCCCTGCTCGGGGCCTCGCTCCGCAGGCTGCATTCCCTGGGGCAGAACGGGACATTCCCTGGGACAGAGCCACTGCCGGCCTCCGAAGACATGAAAAAACCTTTGGAACATCAGGTGTAGGTGTCGGGGTGTGACCTGCTTTTCCAGGAGCTGATCGACTGGAGATAGACCCCGTGAGTGGTTTCAGAAGGATTTTGCAGGGAGTCACTCAGGGTCAGGGCTTTGGAACGTTCTGCTGCTCTTTTCCATTTGCGAAGGGTAAAAATATGAGAGAGGAGCTGGAACAACCTGTGTAAATAAGGAATAAGAAAGGAAAAATAAAACTGCAGGGAGCAGCTTCCTCCCGGGCGCTTTTCTCTGCCTTTTTTAGGCAAATGTGCTGCTGGCCCTCAGCACCTCCCAGCTGCCCCTAAGCCTCGCTGTCCCAGCAAGCCAGGAACCAGCTCATGCTCAGGCTTCACCTGGGGATGAGCTGATTTCCAGGAATATGAGGGATCTCTGCATAAAAGCAATGCAGCAGGGTCCAGGCTGGGCCAGCTCTGGAGGGGGCTCCGGTGGAATAGTTCCTAAATCCTTTTTATTCCTGGTTTACTGAAAGATGCGAAGAAAAAAACCGAAAATATGTGGCTTTGGGAGGATGCCTCAAGTTCAGAGCCCAGCCTGCCCTGATATCCCATTTATTTGGAAGGGTTAATGCTGGTCCAGGCCACATTCCTGCCTCCGTCCCAGGCAGAGCAGCAGTCAGGGTTAGGTGATGGCAGGGAAAATGCCAGGAAGCTTCATTCCAACTAGATGTGCTCTCCAGGCTGCCAGACAGGGAAGGAAATTGGAGAAATAATCTCTTTCATGTGGGTTTTGGTCCTTGTTGCGAGGAGTCAGGCCAGGATTAACTGTCCCTCTGGAAAAGGGCCATGGAGCAGGAGCTCTCCTGATGGGGGCCCGGCTGGAGCCATGGGAGGGCAGGGAGGTGGGGGGCACTCTGGGGGGTTTCCCAGTGCTCCCAGTGTGCAGGCAGGCAGGGCTCCCTCTGATTTCCACGGCCTGGAAAAGCCCAAGGCCAGACCTGGAGCTCTGTGGGCCCTGGAAAAGCTGGAGCAGCTCCTGTGCTGAGGAGGACAGGGGCACTGCTGGGGGCTCTAGCTGGGACAGCCCTGCGTCCTTCTAGCCTGGTGGTGGTGTCCCCACACCCAGCTCATCCCAGCAGCGAGAAAATCCCAGGATCTGGCCAGGCACAGCTCGGGGAGGAGCCTGTTCTGAAAGGAGATGGATGCAGCTGCTTTCCTCAGGAGGACAAGGTGGTTCCTTGCAGGACTCTTGCTCCCTGTCCACAGCAGGGAGTTGGAGTGAGATGATCCTCGAGGTCCCTCCCAACCCAAAGCAGTTTGTGATTCCACGACAAGGAAGCTCAGCTGTGCATGGATGGAAGGGGCTCGGAGCCAAGGAAAGGTGCTTGGAAAAGCCTGAGTTGTTCCCTGATGGAGGTGCAGGGAGGGTGCTGATGTCCCAGGAACATCTGCCTGGGATTCTAAGTGCAGCTCAGGGCTCTTCTGTCACTTAGGCTCGGCTTAAAAATGATGTGTGTTCTCCCTCATCCAGCTACAGCCGGGAAATATCCCAGAGCAGCGTGGGGAGGGAATGAAATCCAGGCTGGAGGAGGGATGGGGAGGTTCCCCAGCAGGAACTCGCTCCTGCCCGAGGCACAGAGTCCGTGCTCAGCTCTCCAGAGAATCCCGGCCATTGCGGCAGGGATGGAGGGTGTCCAACAGGGGTGCGATGATGGATGGGGAGGAGAACGAGGAGGAAAGGCTGAAATGAGCAGTTTCATCTGCTCAGGGGCCGTGCCAAAGCTCAGAACTCCGGGTTTTCCCTTGCCGTCCGTGCCGGGAGCCTGAGCTCTGCCGAGCAAAGCAGCCCCTGGCCGTGCCTCGAGGGGCTCATCCAGCGATTCCCGGGGTGGGCTGGGGTGGCCCAGGGCCTGTCCGAGCACACACCAGCTCTGATGGACACATTCCAGCCCCTCCACATCCGAGGCTGTTCTATAGGAGCTTCGGGAGTGTGATCCCATCCCGAACGCCGACCAAGGCGGCTGCGCTGGGAACGTGGCTCCGCAGCGCTGGAGCCGGGAACTGGCTGAGTTTGTGAACACGAGGTATCAATTCTGTTCTCCCTCCAGGCTGGAGCTGGTCCCTCCTTCCCAGCCCAAACACCTGTGGTGCTCTGCACTGGGACTCAGCTGCCCAGCTCTCACCTGTGGAACCCCTCCGCGCCAGGCTCGGATGGATTTCCCAAAGGAGCAGCCCTGGGGGCCGTGGATTAACAACCACAGGGGACAGCTCTGCCCGCTGGGGACATCTGGGGACCTCCCCAGCTGAATGTCACCACTGTTCTGTGCTGTCCCCCGGGGAAAGCAGGGGAGGCTGTGGGACAGCACCGTGCACTGGGGACATGGAGCTGCTCAGCAATGAGGCGGCTGCAGGAGCCAAAATCCCCGAACCTCTCCCACGTCCATGGCCAAACATTCCCCAGCCCCCAGAACAGAGTGGAGGCTGGAGGGGGATCCTGGAGCTTTGTCCGTGTCGTGTTCCGAGCAAGGGACAGGAGGCACAGCAGGATTTGTCCTCCAGCTGGGACCAAACCTCTCCCTCCATGGCAGCTGCTGTCCCTCCCTTTTTCCTCCTGGCAGCTAAGTTGTTAATAAGCCTCCTTTTCTCGGAGTCCATTGAAATGACTATTTTAAAACAACTACAGATGTGCTAAATTGGCTCAGCATAATAGGATGAGATGGAGAATAAAGGTTTCCCCAGTGGGCTGTCGCCAGCACAGGTAATTTATTACCTGGGTGGCTAATTACACGCTTCCCAGCTTTCCAGGGTGAAAACATCTTGATATTTCCTAGTTAAGGAGCCCTGACACGAGTGAAATGACCAGACATGTGAATAGGAAACGTGGTGATGAAGTACCTGCGAGCTGAAGAATGCGAAGGAAAAGGCATTCTGCAGCCAGGAAAAATGAACTGTGGGATTTCCCCCAGCACCTTGGGGGAGCGCGGAAGGGCTGCACCCCTCCAACGCCGGCCAATTCCTGCACTTTCTGCAGGAAAACGGCTGCTAACTGAATTCCAAGCCGGGGGGAAAAAAAAACCCTCCTGTAAAGCAGAGAGGAGAAAGAGTTTCATGAGTTCTGCACATGCACTCGTGAGCTCTGGGGGCTGTGGGAAGGGGAAAGCTCCATAGTCCTTCCCCCTGCCCAGGGCTGGCAGCACCCCCTGGCCCTGCTGATGGATATTCCTCCCCACCAGACATCCAGGAAGGAGAAGCTCATGGATGAGAAGCTCCCTCATTCCAGGAGAACCCTCCCTCCCATCTCCAGCTCCTCTCCACCCTGAGGAATCACCCCTTTCCCTGGTGCATTCCGAGAAGTGCAGGTAGGAAACACGTCTCCATTATCCTCTGGTATGTTATTTGATTATAAAATGTAATGTTTGCTTGGTTAATGGCTTTGAGACAAGGTATCCTATGAAATACACACTCCGTGAACACAGCAAATGGGCCAATTTCCCCAGGATTTAAAATCGATGGCCTGGAGCAAATCCCATCCAGGAGAAAGATGCCTGGTGGAAGTGCCTGTGGCAGCCCACGGCCTGCAGCCACAGCATGAGAGCCGGGGGTTCATAGGGGGTTGGCAATAGCAGGGCCAAAAAAATCTTTGGAAAAGAGTTTATTTTTCCCTGGACAAGCTGGAGTGGTGGAATTGGACTGGGTTGTGGGGTCAGTGCCTGCTGGGTGACCCATTCCTGTCACCGGCTTTGGAGGCTGCTCGTGGTGACCCGACCTTGTCCCACGGCCAGCGGAGGGGACAGAGCTCTGCCTGCCCCTGGGAGCTCACCCTGGCTTGGATCTTCCCATGAGGACAGGAAATGATCCCACCTAAAATGGGATCCAGGCTTGCAGACCCCTGGGTGCTGTTTTAGCACCCAAAACCTGCCCAGCAACGAGGATGTACCTGGTTCTCCTCGGGTGTTTCCCACCCGGTTCGCTCTTCAAGATCCCTCTGTTTGCTGAAGGAAACTGCCCCGAAGCCGGCACAGCTCCCAAGGAAACCTGAGCAGGCAACTTTCCTGGGAGCCACGGGAAGTTCCTGGAGCTCTTCTCTCTCCTGACTTTACAGAAGCGGCAGGAACAGAGATGGCACCACCTGGGAAGAGTCCCGAGCTCAGCCCTGGCTCTCTGCAGTGGGGGAGCAGCAAATGCTGGTTTTTCTCTTGTTCCCAGTTCACAGCTGGCAGCAGGGAAGGATGGGAAGTCGGGAAGGATGGGACTGGGTGGTGCCATGGCCGGGGGATGGATGCAGCTCCAGTGGTGCCCAAAATGTGGATCATAGAAACACTGGATGGTTTGGGTGGGAAGAGACCTTAAAGCTCATCCAGTCCAACCCCTGCCATGGGCAGGGACACCTCCCACTAGCCCAGGTTGCTCCAAGCCCCATCTAACCTGGCCTTGGAGACTTCCAGGGATGCAAATCCACCCTGGAATTCTGGGATAAGATCCCGTCTCCTGTCACCGTGTAGCACTGAAGTTCCGTGCATTTTCCCGAAATCCTCCGTTTTTGTGTGACCCGTGGGGCTGGGGTGATCCCAGCTTTCTCTGGGAAGGGGAGCGTTGGGGATAAAGGGAAGAGCAGGAAACGAGGTGTTTGGGGTGTGAAAGGGGCCTCACTCCCAGGGATAAAAAATGAGAGATATGTGTGCATGTCTTTGGATCCGCAGCATCTCCCAAAGCTCGAGGTTTATGCTTCTTTATCCTTCGACTTCTTCCTTAATGAGAAATTAATTAGCCTTGTAGTTCCTGCTTGGGAACTTGTAAACACTCAGCGCTGCCTGTTGCTCCCCCCACCTGGGTCTCACCCCCCTTCCCTGTAGTCCAAGGTATCCGACAAAAACACTCCCGAACAAAGCGTGCCGGCTAATTCAGGGAATTATCGGGAAGCTGGAGCAGGGCTGAGATAATCGGCCGTAAATAGCGGCTGATTGCGCTTCCTCCGCGGCTGTCGCGGCTCCCTCCCACCCCTCAGCGAGCGGCTCGGGGCCACCGGGCCGGGAAGTGACCGGGCTGGGGATGTCCTGGATGCTCCTGTGCGGGGGGTGGTGCTGCTGGCTCCAGCGCCTCGTTTTTGGGAAAAAGAAAGGAAAAGCAGTGATTGCTTGGCGGTGCTGGTTGTGATGTCCTCACTGCCATGTCCCCACTGCCATGTCCCCACTGCCATGTCCTCCTCCCACCCGGGCTCTGTGTTGTCCCCCGGCCACCCTGAGCCTCAAGCAGCTCCCGGTGGTTCAGTCCCCGGCAGAGGAAGGTCAGCGCTGCAGCCTTTCACCAAGCCCGGCCTGAGGAATTCCCGGGCTCTGCTGCTTCATCCCAGCCCTTCTCCAGCCTCTCCAAGGCCACCCTCACCCTCCCTGCCTGCAGCCACAGCCTCTCCTGCTCAGCAGAGAGCTGGAAGTGCTCAATAGGAGCAGAGCATCCTCGGGAACACATCCAGATCCATGGAAGCAGATCCCTGACACAGCGCAGGAACTGCGAGCAGGATGTGCTCTCAGAGCAGCCAGAGAGTGGTAAAAGAGGTAGGAAAAAGGCTGGGAAAAGTTGGCTCAGCCCAATGGATCACATTGGTGGGACATACCCTGGATCCATGGCACGGAGCAGGGGAAGGATCATCTTCGTGCCAGGACCTCATTCGTTTTCATTAAAATATCGTTTTTCCGAAGGGAGAAGTTTAATTGGCAGGGAAATTGTGGGATTAATTGTTGCAAATTTGGAAGACAAGGAGTGCTCTGAGGCCACAGGGCAGCAAAGAGCATGAGCTGTGTACAAACCCCAGCACAGGGCGATGATGAGGCACTTCCCACTCCCACGGAGCCAAGGAGGATGGACCCTGTATCCAGAGCCTGAGGATTTGATCCACTTCTGCAAAATCAGGCTGCTTTGCCCCAAAATCGCTGTTCTGGCCTGCTGGTGGCACAGCTGCTGATGTGTCCAGGGACAGCTTTGCAGCCCTGAAGCCCAGCTCTGCTGCTGACACACTTTTCCCAGCACAGTCAGTGGACAACCGAGGAGTTTCCTACCCGCAGGAGTTTCCTACCCACAGGAAGGTGAATCCCACGAGCAGGTTTGGTGGTGGGGAAGTCTCCTGATGCCTCCTGCTCCTTCCTCCTGTGCTGCTCAGCTGATGGGACAGAATGGGTTTGTGTCATTTCCTCAAGGAGGAAATGTGCTGTTCCAAAGAGGACTTGGAGCTCCTTCAGCAGTGAGTCATGACTTTGTGTATAAGCTAAACACTGGAGCAGAATCATAAATAAATAAAACTGCCTTCATAAACTGGAAATTAAACACATCCCGTCCTTGTTTGCGATGCACCATGATTCATGCTGCTGCTTCCTACTTCAAGGGTTATTTTAAACCAGGCTTTGCAGGCTCTTTGTGCCTTTTATCCATCCCTTGATTCGCCCTGTGCTGCTGCTCGAGGAACGTTGTTTGATATGATAACAAATTCCACCCTCGTGTTCCCTCTCCTCGTGCTGCGTCCTTGCAGGGCTGGTGGCAGTGACAGGCGTGAAGGCACTGGGATGGAGGCTGCGGGACATTCCCAGTTCACCAGGTCACCTCCATCCCCACGCAAGGCTGAGGAAACGCTGCCCGGGGCAGGAGCCAGAGCTGGAATCCATGCTCACACAGGGCTGACATCGCTCCTTGCTGGAAGTGCTGATCCCACCTATTCCATTTCCCAGCCCTTCTTCCCTCCTCCCTATAGCAGCAGCAGCATTTGAGCAGACAAAGCTGGGTCAGGCACCTGATGACAGAATAGGATCATGGAATCACAGGATCCTTTGGGTCGGAAGTGGCTTTAAAGTTCATCCCATTCCACCCCCCTTCCACTATCCCAGGTTGCTCCAAACCTCATCCAACCTGGCCTCAGACACTCCTAGGGATGAGGCAGCCACAGCTTCTCCGGGCACCTTCTGTGCCAGGGCCTCCCCACCCTCACGAAACCTTCTTCAAGATCAGATCTCATCAACTATTATTTTTTTCTCACTGGGATGATTTCCAGCTGGATCAATTCCTGAGCCTGACTCCTGAGGACCAGTGAGAGGAGCAGCTGAGATGCCACCACAGTGGGTCTGTCACCCGAAGGAGAAGGTGGGGAACTGCCCGAACTCTTCTGCCCAAAGCCTGTGCTCAGCTGCCCCGGGATCCCTCCTGTCCCAGGATCCCTCCTGTCCCTGGGATTCCCTGCTTTCCTGGGATTCCCCGCTGTCCTGGGATTCCTCCTGCCCAGCACTGGGCATCACCTGTAGAAGCATAAATCATTGATGTGTGTAGAAAGATGAGAAGGTGCCTTGCACCCCAATCTCCCCCATCCTCCTCCTCACTCTAAATGGGATCTAGACACTGGATTAGACCAAAAATGCCATTCCCACGGTGCCTGATCTGTCCCAAATTTGACATTTCAAGTGGGAGCTGCCTGATGCTCAGAGCCACCCGGCCGAAATTCATCCTGTTCTGCCCTCACAGCTGTCCCCCAGCTGAGCCTTGCGGCAGTGGTGACACCATGGGGGAGGCCCAGCAAGGATATTTTGGGATGTTTTGGCTCCTAATCCTGCCCCTCCACCTCTGGCTCCGGGGTGTCTGTGGAGCTCTTGGCTCAGGCAGCTCCGAGGGCTCTCTGGGCGAGGAGGTCACCTCAGGCATCTGGGGTCACCTTAGGGTTACCCTGCTCCTCATTTAGGCCGGGAAAAATAGGTCTGGCTCTGCCTTCTGTGGGGCTGTGAGGAGGAGGGGGCTGAGCGACCTGAGAGCCATCGGTGTCTTTCTCCAGGTGGGATGTCCCGCTCTGCCACAGGATGGAATGGTTGGGCTGAGGCTGGGAGCCCTGGGAAGAACCAGGCTGGATTCTCCTGGTGGGTGGTGCTGGGAGCCTTGGTGCATCCCAGGACACCAGCTGGGAAGGCAGAGAGGGCCTGAACACTACACACTCACCCTCATTCTTGTCCTTTAATCCAGGTATCCCCTTAAATCCAGGTATTTCCTCCTGCCTGTGCCATACCCTAATCACAGAGCACTGGGTTCATCTCTTCCTTAAAGCTGAGCCAGATCCTGCCTGTGATCCCACTGCGTTCAGAAACCTCAGAGATTTTGGTGCAAAAGGGATCAACGCTCCCTCAACAGTGAAATACCTGCAGTTCCCAGCTCCAACTCTCCCTCTCCAGTTAAAACCCTGCAGTTCCCAGCTCCAACTCTCGCTCTCCAGATAAAAACCTGCAGTTCCCAGCTCCAACTCTCCGTCTCCAGATAAAAACCTGCAGTTCCCTGCTCCAACTCTCCAGTTAAAAACCTGCAGTTCCCTGCTCCAACTCTCCCTCTCCGGCTAAAAACCTGCAGTTCCCTGCTCCAACTCTCCAGTTAAAAACCTGCAGTTCCCTGCTCCAACTCTCCCTGTCCAGTTAAAAACCTGCAGTTCCCTGCTCCGACTCTCCCTCTCCAGTGAAATACCTGCGATTCCCTGTCTTGGCAGAGCTCAGCTGCTGGGTCTGCTCCCTCCAAGCCAGGCTGGAACACGTCAAACAGGAACGTTAACTATTTTTCCAGCTGTCTGGAGCTCTCTATCCATAAAACACACACTGATGTTACACCACCCCACCTCGCCAAGGAGATGCCGGGAGTGCTGGGTTGGGTTTTTTTTTTTTAAAATGGTTTTTAGATCTTGGAGGAAATGCCTGCCAGGGGTGATTCTTCTGGAGGAGCTGCAATCTGGGGCTGCTCCCCAGGTTGGGTGGGTGTCACTCCTCGGCAAAGGTAGGACAAGGCAGGTGAGACCACTGCCAGCAGCAGCTCCAACAGGAGCCACCCTGGAGCCAGGAGTCACAGAATTCCAGGATGCTTTGGGTTGGAAGAGACCTTATAGATCACCCAGCTCCACCCCCTGCCACAGGCAGGGACACCTTCCACTATCCCAGGTTGCTCCAAGCCCTGTCCAGCCCGGCCTTGGACACTTCCAGGGATGGGGCAGCCACAGCTTCTCTAGGAAAACCATTCTAGGGCCTCACCACCCTCACAGCCTCCAGATGGGGAGGTGGAGCAGCCCCAAACCTTGGACTCAGATCTGTCTGTTCCCTGCAGCAGCACTGAGATACCTGAGGATCCCAGTCCACGCCAGTTGGTCCCAGTTTTGGGTGGGATGGTGCATTAACTGGGCCAATCTGAAACCAATTTGAGTCCATCTTTGAACCCGATTCCTCTCCAGGATTGTTTGGGATAGACTTGATCCTAAAGGGAGCAGCAGGCAAAGCAGACTAAACATGCAATATTAAATAGCAAGTGCTAATATGAGAGCCATTAAACACGAGCTCTCTCCTGCCTCTGGAGCAGCTGGAACTGGGGCTGCTCTCCTGCTGCCAGATCCTGGTGCTACCGAAAGCCAGGCCGGCCGTGCATGTATGGATCAAATTGCTGGAATGAAGGAGAAATTCCGTTTCCTGCTGCCAATCTTTCTGGCATTCCATCCTCTGCCCCTGCTCTCAGCCCAGGTGAGAGCACACGAGGTCCTTTTCCCTCAGGAGATGTGGGGAGGGGGAGTGTGGCTGTCCAGCTCCTGGCTCTGGGAAGGTTGGCAGGGAGGCTTCTCCCCCAGCCTGCTGGAAAATTAGAGAAATCTTATTTTGTTTTGGGATGAATCCAAGAGGTTTTGATGTCCTGGGAGGGATCTGCTGGCTGTGCAAAAACTTCTCTCCTCCTTTCTCTCTCTCTCTCCCAGAATTTCAAAGCCACAGCATTGGGATAAATCCAAGAGAGGGTTCCTGGGTAGTCACAGTGAAGGGGAGTGGATGCAGAGCACCCGAGCTCAGGCCAGAGGTTTTCCAGCTGTGCTGGGAACAGCAGGGACAGGGAGGTGGTGGTGGAGGAAATCACCCAGAGCAGCCTGAAAGGAAAACCCCTGAGCTGGATCCCTGTTTGCTCCATGCTTGTCCTGCACTTCCTTCACATCTCACTCTCCCTCTGGGTGAAATTCCAGGAGAAACTGGGCAAACATCAGTAGCCAAGTTCTCCAAGGGCTGTGCGGGCTGGGACAGTGAAGGAATGAGAGAAATCCTGACCTCATCCCTAAGCACGATCCCCATCCCGTTGTCAGCAGCACTTGTGGTCCCAGATCCTTGCCCTTATCTGCCGAGCTTCTCCCCTTCCCCGGAGCCTCTTGGTTATCACTTCAGAGCAAACCTTCCACTTGACTTAACACTAACCGGTGTCCCATCCACATAGCTGTAATTCCTTACAAATTAGCCAGGGACGTGGAGACACTGTCAGCCTTCCAGCCCTTTCACCACCAGGATCTGTGCTGGGAATGGAGGTGGGGCCCCTCCTGCTGCTCCCGATCCAGGCTCCCGCCTCCTCTGGGAGGTTCTGGAAAACATCCTTTCTTCTTTCCTCTTTTTTCCTCTCTCTCTCTCTCTCTCTGAAGAGATTTTTTTGGGTGTTTTGGTGAGGCAGCATCCCGAGGAACCAAAATCCCCGCTCTGCAGAGGTGAGGAGTCTTCCCCTGTCCTGCACTCCAAAAGATGGTGCAGTCCTGCTCTCCAAAGTGGCTCCCGCTGGCCCAGGAAGCAGCCAGCCCCCAGGGCAGGGGTGACCTGTGCTGGGACCGGAGGGGCAGAGCCACTCCAAGCCCTCCCAGGGCCCGGCTCCAGCAGCCCTCTGCCTGCTCCACGGATTTCTGCTTAGGAACCAAACAGCGGGAAGGCAGCTGGATGATGGATTTGTCGAAAGGGTTTTCATGAGAAAATCTTCAAACACTGGGTTCTGCTTCTGCTTCTGCCATCCCAGCAGTGCAGCCTTCTGAGCAGAGGCTTCAAATCCTCCTGGAAGCATTCCCATTGTCCAGCAATTCCCCCAGACTCGCGTTGTTAGGGATTCCTTTGTTCTGAGCTTTTCCATTTCCTGCAGCCTCTCAAGTGCCTGAGCACCAGCCACTGAGTACCTGCCACGGGAGCCTTGTTCCTGTGTCACTGAGCACTGGAAGTGCTCCGGGAGGCTGCGGAAAATGAGGAATGGTCTGGGACGTTCCCGCGCAGAGAGGCCCCGCACTGATCCCAGAGTTATTAGGGTTGGAAGGAAGCTCCCCCAGCTCACCTGCTCCACTTTATCCTGCACATCAGGCTGGTAAACCATCCCTGTCAGATGTGTGCTTAGCCTTATCCTTGGATATCTCCGGGGAAAGCAATTCCGCAGCGTTCCACTGGCTGAACTCTCGTCAGAGCTATAAAGGTTTCCTTAATGTTTAACTTTCATTTTCTCCACCGCAACATAACCCCATTATGAGGCTTTGAGCTCCTGGATGGCTCCTTTCCCCTAAGCCCCCATTTCAAGGAGCTGGGAAGGACTGGGATGAACTGATTCCCCCTCAGCTCTGACACAGTTCCAGCCAATTCCCTTTAATTCGAGTTAAGGTAGGCAGAGTTTATGGGATCAGAGCAGGTTTTAAATGGACTTAGGCAATGCTCGAATGTCCTCTTGTGAGATGAGCTGGGCTGTGGAGCTGCTGCCCCGGCTGTGCCTCCTCCCCCTGGCTTGGGAATGAGGAGGGAGTGACCCCTCCGAGGGGCAGGTGGGCACACAGGGGGTCACCAGACCCACAGCGGGTCACCAGCTCCATGGGGAAGAGTGGCAGGAAATGAGGTCTCAGTGGGATTTGGGGGTCCTGCTCGGGGGTCCCTCCTCTCTGTCCCCTCTGCACCAGCTCCCCTCCCTGTGGGCATCCACCCTGTCCTGGTACCCAGTGACTGGAGCGGGAGGGATGTGCAGGAACACCCTCATGTCCTGCCTGGAGAGAGGGGAATTTGCTGGATCCCAGTTCCCCTCCCTCAAAAATCCCTTTCTGGGCTCTTCCCAGCCCTGGCACATCCCAGGCTGCCGAGGAGGAGTGGAGGGGCAGGCAGGGGCTGCCTGGAGTGGGGATGGGGGCGGGTGGGGGCTGCACCCCACAGACTCATCCCCTGTGTTAGATGAGCTGGGACAGCTCCTGCCATCCAAACACCAGAGAGAGGAGACTGGAATGGAACAGGGAAATGAGGAAATTCCAAAAACTTTCCCCGGATGAAAAACAGAGGGGAGAGGGGTTTTTGGCAAATGAAGCAGCTCCCAATAGCTGCATTTTGACGAGGATCCTCAAACTGCTCGGAAACACCCCCAGGTGAGGACAAGGTGGAGCTCATGGCACCAACCTCCAGTTATTAACACAACTGCAGGATGAAGTAGGTCGATCCCCTCTGCCTGGTCCTGGAGGGGCTGAACTCATTTCCTGCCATCCCAGAGGTTATCAGAGATGGGGAAAGTGGGATGCAGGGATGGCACAGGGCAGAAACGGCGCTGGAATCCACCAGGTGTGTTTGGAAAAGCGTGGGAGTAGGGAGCATGGAAGGCAGTGCCAGCAGGGCTGGGAGGGCAATTCTCTCCTTCCACCCACGGGCTCTCTTAAGCCCTCACCTGTCAATCATTCCCTGATTTCCATGAATCCTAAATCCACTTGCAGCTCCTTTCAACAAAGCGAGAACACGCACCTTCCCGGAGTGAAACATATTAGTGCAGTTTGTCACCGCCTCATCCAGAAGGGATTAATTCCCAAATCATTTCCTGACATGTTTTATCGGCACTTATTAAAGCAGGAGCTGCGTTGGGCAATCCTTGGATAAACGGAGCCATAATTTAACACCTCCTCCGTCCTATTAGTGAGAAGCAGGATTTATTTTCTCAGTGCAACTTTAATTATGGAGAACACACGCAGGGGATGGAGGTGGCTGGATCCTGGAGGTTGAGGATGAATCCTGTGGGGCGCCCTGGGGCAAGGCACGGGATCTTCCCAGAGCTGCTGACTCACCTGTGGCTGGCGTGTCTGGCTCCAGGTCTGCAATGCGACCTTGGGATTTGGGCCTCCCAAAGCTTGTTGTGGTGTTGTCGGGAGATGTGGAACACTGGGAATGCCGAGGCTGGCGGGATGCCTGGCTCCCGTGCCCTGGGGGAAGCTGAGTTCTCCTGGCTCCCCATCCATCGCTGCACCAGCAGCAGGAGCCACTTTCCCAATGGAAAAGGAGCGTGGCCCCAAATCCCTGCTCAGCTGAGCAACTCGCAGTTGCCTGACTGAGTTCCCTGGAATCTGGCCACTTTGTGGCTCACTGGACTGAGAAAACTGGGAAAATCTGTGCTACCTCCAGCCCTGCTTCTCCCCGAGGCTGGAATCCTTCCCTCAGCCTCTGCTCTTCCCACTTGCTTTGAGTGCTTCCACTGCAGCTGGGAATTCTGCACAGTCACCAAAGGGTCTGGCTCTGCTGGATCCAGACCCTGCTCAGGTGGCTGTCAGAGGACTTGGAATCACAGGGATTGGGATTCCAGGTGGTTCCACAGGAGCGTGGCTCTCTGCTCCTGCAACCTGTGTCCCTGGGGCAGAGGCGGCTGCGATCCCAGCCCGTCGGGATGCTGGAAAACAGCACCAGGGAGGTAGAGAAACCCCAGGAACTGACCCAGGGCCTTCTGGAAAAGCTGGATCCCTCCTCCCATGGCGGGAGTTAATGACCCTGCTGGCAAATATCACTGGGAGCTTGTCAGGAATCCTCACGTTCCCCCAAGCGCCGCTGTGTTCCTGCTCTTTTCCATGAATTTATTTTCAGCTCTGGAAATTGTCTTTTAATATCTGCACCTTTGTTCTCTGTCTGGGGGGTCTGGGGGCTGCCTCCAGCTCCTCAGTCACGTGCTGGTGAGGCAGGGATGCATCCAATGGCTCTGGGATGGGGAATCCAGGCCCTTGGACCATCTGAGGACCTGTTCTTGCTGCCACCTTGCCAGGGAAAGCTCCAGGGGCACTTGGCATTGGTGCCAAGGGATGCAGGAAAGCTGTCCCTGTGGAAGGGCTGGGATCCGGGGTGCTGGAGCAGCGAGGGGTTGGGATGCTCCTCAAGGATCACTGCAAGCTGCTGAGAGAAACCAGCTGGATGCAACCACTGCTCCCTCGCAGCCACTGCCCTTCCAGGCCCAATCAGGGATCGGGAGAAATAATTATCGCTTATTAAACTCCAAATTCCAGAGCAGTTTGGGGCAGGGAAGGAGTGCAGAGGGAGGAGATGCTGGAACACCTCGGGCTGATGTCATTCCTTGCAGTCGGGAGCAGGAGAAACACAATCCAGTTCTGTTCCCCCCTGCAGAACAAAGGGGAAAGTCCCCAAGGGAAGATCGAAAAAGGGAAACGACAACAACCAACCCAAAGAACTCCAAACTGAGAGAGGAGAGGGAGAAAAATAGAAAAAAAATAAAAAAAGGCCAGACAAACCCATCCCCCTGAGGTGTCCCCTCGGTGTGGAACAGTTTCCCTCTTCCCCCACATCCCCCAGCCCCAGCCGGGCTCCTGGAGCCATAAAATCCGAGTTTGTGGCGTGTTCAATCGATTATTCCCCGAATGCCCTGGTTTTGGAGACAGGTAATTCATTTCAGCCCCTCCGTGGCTACATGCAAAGAAAAAAAAATCCCCTTTCCCTTTTCCTTTCTTCCCGTGCTGCTTCCAGCCCTTTCTCTGCCCCTTTGCTCCCTCCTCCCGCTCTCCCCTCTCTCCGTGCCCCCAGACACGAGCGATTCCCAGGGAAAGGTGCGGCCATTCCCACAGTGAAACCCAAGGCAGGTAATGACTTTCTCACCCCATCCATACTGCTCCAGAAACTCCTGCCCCTCCAGCTGCATCCCTTTATTTCTGAGAGGCCGGGGGGAGGGGGGACGTGCCAGCCCCCTCCAATTCCCTCTCCTCCAAGGCCTCTCCATAAAAAATAAAGGAGGAAGATATAAAGGGAGCAAGTGTTTGCAGGGATAGAGTTTCCGTGAGGTGGAGTGGTTGGGAAGCAGAGGCTCTTGGGTGTCTGGGAAGGAGCAGGTTCCTGACACCCCGCTGTGCTCCCCATATGGGATCTGCAGGCAGGATGGCTCGTCTGCTGCTGCCAGCTCTGGGGAAACCCAGGGCGAAGCATCATGGAAGCATCATGGAATGGTTCGTTTTGGAAAAGACCTCAAAGCTCATCTCGTTCCCATCCCCTGCCACGGGCAGGGACACCTTCCACTATCCTGGGTTGCTCCAAGCCCCGTCCAGCTTGGACTTGGACACTTCCAGGGATGGAGCAGCTACAGCTTCTCTGGGCCTCCTCACCCTCACAGGGAACAGTTTCTTCCCAATATCCAATCTAAATGCCCTCTTTTAGTTTAAAACCGAGCGTTCCCCTTTTCCTATGACCATCTGCCTGTGTAAAAAGCTGCTCTGCAAGGAAAAAGAAGGAGCTGGATTGGGTTCCCACTGGAGTTTGGCCACTTCCCTGGGAAGCCTCGGCTGCTGAAGGTCCCGAGTCTCAGTGCTGGGCCCAGCTCAGCCCAGGTCCAGCCTCTGTGTCCGGCTTTGTGCCGGCTGCCCTTGGAACAGCCACACCTTGGAGCCAAGGTCTGGAAAAGGGAGAATCAGTTTTAGGGCCCGGCAGCTGGAAGGAAACAGCGAGGTTTCCTGGGATCTCTCCTTTTCCAGCTACCTGGGAAAACCAGAGCTCTGGCAGCCCAGTGCACCCCAGGGCTCCTCTCATCCCTCACCGAGCAGGGCCATGTCCAAGGGCTGGTCCTGACCCTGGGAATGGCAGCCTGGGATAGGGACAGGCTGGGATCAGACGCTCCAGCGAGCGGGGGCAGGGCTGGGACACCCCGGTCCCTGTTCCCAGCTTTGGGATACCCTGGTCCCTGTATCCAGCTCTGGGACACCCGATCCCCATTCCCAGCTCTGGGACACCCCGGTCCCTGTTCCCAGCTTTGGGATACCCTGGTCCCTGTATCCAGCTCTGGGACACCCGATCCCTGTTCCCAGATCCGGGACACCTGGTCTCTGTTCCCAGCTCTGAGATACCCCGGTCCCTGTTCCCAGCTCTGAGATACCCCGGTCCCTGTTCCCAGCTCTGGGACACCTCAGTCCCTGTTCCCAGCTCTGGGACACTCCGGTCCCTGTTCCCAGCTCTGGGATACCCCGCTCCCTGTTCCCAGCTCTGGGACACCCTGGTCCCTGTTCCCAGCTCTGAGATACCCCAGTCTCTATTCCCAGATCTGGGACACCCCAGTCCCTGTTCCCAGCTCTCCGTCACTCCCTGTAAATGATCTTCACAGAGCTCTGGAAATCCGAGTGCGGATGAATGGCTTTGAAGGGCTCTGGAACACGGTTTATGGGATTACACCTGGGCTCACCTGACTCCACAAGGGTTTTCATCCTAATGCGTGCTGGCTTCTCAGGAAAAGAGGAGATTACCCAGCACTGACAGCTCTGCTGGCAAAGCCTCCTGCACTGGGAGACTCTTCCATGAAAGCAGGGGGTGCAGGGGCTGCCAGCCCACAGCCCTGGCCTGGGAATTCAAGCACAAGTGTGATTCTATCCGGGGAATCCAGGGCCAGCAGGAATATTTTGATTGCAAAGCCCTAAATACGTTTTGTGATGTTTCAGAGCAAGGTCAAAGCTCATCTGTGCTCCCTCCCCACTCTGGCTGCTGCCACCATTCCCTGTTCTCCTCCAAAGGACTGCTCCAAGATCAAAGCCTGCCCGACCCTTTCCCATGTGCTCCACTTTTCCATATTCCCCACTCTGCTCTGGCAGCCCCTGGGCTGCTCCCAGCCCTGGGTCACTGTCACAGACCTCCCACATCCCAAAGAAACCCAACAAAGCTGGGCCAGAGGAGCAGCTGCAGCCCTGGTTTCACTGGGAATGAGGAGCCCACGGCAGAGCTGGCAGCAGCATTCCCATTTCCCAGCGCCCAGAGGAGCTGGGAGGAGCCGAGGGCGAAGCTGGGATGGCCCTGCAAGGCTCGGTGGCCACTTGGCTTTGCAGGGTCTCTGATTGCTGCTGCTCAGGAGCCATCCCAGCTCCTGCTGGGTTTCCTGCTGGACTCTGCAAGACTCTCGTGTGCTCCTGAAAAACTGCAGCAGCTCTGCCCGAGGCAAGTTCCCACCCAGCTAAACAGGGATGCTGAGGAAGGAGCTGGCACCCTCTGAAGCAGCCCCTGAGGAAAAATGGAACATTGCTGACGGTTCTGAGGATGCCTGGCTCCCACACACTGCTCCTTTTGATTAGCTTTGAAACATATTTAATCTGGGGGATTCAGTTTATTCCTGCAGAAATCCCTCTTGCCTGGTGCGGGGAGAACTGCGCCATTCCCACCACCGAGCATCCCTGTCCCCATCCTCCCCACACACCACGGACATCTGCCAGTTCCACGTGGGACGGCCACCGGAGGAGGAGCTGTGGCTCTGGCTCTGCCCACGGGGACGTGTGGGTCACACTCAGCGTTCTCCGTCCTGTGTGGGGGAAAGGAGTGGGAACTCCCTTCCGGCAGCAGCGAAACCTGGATCGGCGTCGAGCTCAGGGAATAAATCCCGCTGCAGAACTCACTCAGGACTTTCCTACTCCGAACAGTTCCCAATTCCTGATGTGGAGCAGGGCTTGCTTTGAGTGGAATGAGGACAGGTCTGTGGGTTCTCCGTGGTTGTGTCACTGTGGGGGCTCTGTTTCCAATGGGATGAGCCAAACTCCAGCGTGGGCCCCAAACTCTGACTCCTACAAGGACCAAAGTGGGATGAGCTGCTCCCGCTTTATTTTCTCTAGCATTGAGCATCTTCTCTACCAGCTGCACTCAACAAAAGCACTAACGAGGCAAAGGAAAACAGCCTGGTGGTGTCGGGAAAAGGAATTTCCGATTCCCTGAACGGAGCGTGGAGCTGGGCCTCGGCCTGGGCTGCAGCACCTTCTTTGCAGTGACCTGTGTGACAGCTCTGCCGGGCTGTGGGATCCCCTCTTGCCATCCCACACAGTTCCATGTCCCTGGATCCCAACCACCAGCCTGGATCTGCTGCTGCCAGTGAGCCGAGATGCTCAGCTCAGCTCAGCTCGGCTTGGCTCGGCTCGGCTCAGCTCATTCAATGGTAATTTCCTGTGAGGAGCTCCCAGCTCTCCCATTTCTCTTCCCACCAGCCCAGCCTTTGGCTTAGACTTGCAAATGACGAATTACGCCTTTGCCTCTAATTCCAGCTTCCCTGGCATCCTCCATCGGCGCAGAAAGCAGCGGGATCTGAGCAGGCAGCGGGAGGTCGGCGTCTCCTCTGCTCCGGCTCCCTCCCCCTGCCTTAATTGCAGCCTAACGTGGGTTTGAGGTGTATTAAACACACAAATTATCCTGCAAAGCCTCGGGAAGTGCTGCTTCCCCGGGCCTCTAATGGGAGCTGACAGACCAACCAGAGGAGCTGTAAACGGCACGGCTTTGTCTGGAACGGCCCTGGCGAGCGATCCCCGCTCGGGGCTGGCACCGGGGCTGGCACCAGGACTGGCACCGGGGCTGGCACCGCTCAGCCACCGCGTCCCCCCCGCGGTCCCCGTGCGCCGGGGCATCGCGGAGAACCAGAGGCTCCTGGCAAAGGCTCCCGCAGCTGCACCTGCGCTGCCGCCGGAGCGCTGCTGATGGGTTGGAGGGAGTTCAGAGGAGAAGCAGGAACACAATCAAGGAGCTGCAGGGCAGGATTTGTACGGCGACTTTAAAGGGGCGGCGTGGCGGCAACCGAGAACAAGCGCTCGAGCACGTCGAGGTTTAATCTCGGGCTCAGACAAAGCTGATGCGGGCCAGGATCAGATTGAACCCCTTCACGAGGGAAAATCCACCTCCACTCACAGCGGGAGCGAGGCAGAGCCATCGGGAGCCTCCTCCGGGAGCGGTGGAGAGGCATCGGGAGCATCCTCCAGGCTCCAATGCCGAGGAGAGAGGGAGGGAGAGCAAGGGAGGTGTTGGGGTCAGCCCACGGCTTGTAACGAGTGATGGAAAAGCATGGGAATGACAGCAGGAAAACACAGGCTGAATAGCAGGGAGATGTTGCCAGCAGGGCAGCGCAGGGATCAGGGAATGTCGCCATTCTGGAGCAGGAGGGACAAGCTGGGGTGTCCTAACCCAGGTTTGATCATGCTGCTCCCAGCCTCACTCCCACCTCTGCTCCCAGCCCCACTCCCACCTCTGCTCCCAGCCCCACTCCCAGCTCTGCTCCCAGCTCGCTCTCCAAGGAGGAAGATGAAGCCCAACAGCCTAACTAAAGCCCAGCCTAACACAGGTGAAGGCACTGAGAGAGACAGAGGTTTGTAGGGAAAATCTGCTCATGTGGCTCAGTGAGGGGCAGCCACTCTCCAGATGCCCATGGAAGCAGGCATGGAATGTTCTGCCCAACAAGAATCCAACGAAGCAAGAGAAATGGGGAAAAAAAACCTCATTTCCCCAGCTCTCTCATCTCCAGCTGCACCGAGGACTGGGGGGAAAAGATAAATGTGGATCCAGGCAGACGGATCAGGGCACAGCTCAGGGCTGCAGGAAGATTTAGAGCATTGAAGTCCAAAGGCAGGGCTGGATCATCACACAAGGAAAGAAAAATCCCTGGGAGTGGAGATCACGTTAAACAATGTGTTGTAATAAGTGTTTTATGCTTTAGAGAAGGAGAGAGAACAGTGAAATCCCCTGTAAGAGCTAATTACTGCAAATTCCTTTTCAATAAAACAAGACTAAAAAAATCCTCTCTTAACGGAAAAATCCATTTAAGGCTCAGCTGAGGTAACCTCGGTTCACATCCTGGAGCAGCGTTCCTGGGAGTCAAACAGGATTGAACTGGAGCTTGGCATGACCAGCCCAGCTCCCCAGGGAGCCCAGGTGTTGGGGTGAAGGTCTGCAAGGAGAGGGTGATCCCTGGGCACCAAAATCCCAGGGGAAAAGCCTTTTTATGCTGGGGGCCACGTGGGAAGTCAGTGTGAACTTCTTTGGGAGGACGTGGCAGGGATTTTGGGAATGGGAACGGCAGGAACTTGCAGACACCTCTGCTCTGGGGACCAGATGAGCTTGTCCTGGCACCTGGAGGTCCCTGTGGCACCTCCCCAGCCGTTTCAGGCCACTGGTGATGTGTGATCATGGAAAGGGACAGTGGGATGTCCTCAGCCTGTGCTGCTGCCTCCCCCAGCCCCACACAACCTCCGTCTCCTCTCCAAGTCCAACCCAATTAAAATAAAATAAAGCCCCAGATTGGGAGAGGATTTGCCTCTGTCCCTGACACTCTGCATTTCCTGCCATTTGGAATGGGGCCACTTTGGTGGATTTCTTGCACATGGGAGCAATAGATTGAATTACACGAATGTCCAGTGCCGAGCAGAGAGACATTTCTTTTCCACATGTTCCTGCAGCTGCGTGACCCCAGGAAACCCAACGGTGGGGTCTGTCTTGGAGACAAATAGGGATTGTTTTGTGTCCGTGTGGAAATGCTCCCTCCCCCTCAGCTCCCCCCGTGTGTGTGAGTGTGGACGGGGGGGGATCACTCCCCACCAGACACGTTCACATCCCAAACAGCACAAACTCAGGATATTTCTCCACCACAAACCCACAGGGTGGGAATGCAGCTCAGGAGCCCCCAACCAGGAGAGCTGCGGCTGCCCAGGGAAGGGCTGGGAGGCTGCTGGCAGGGGACAAAGCCACAGCTGGATGAGGCTGCCATGGATTGCTCTGTGTGCTCAAGGAGCCACCGCTCCTGTCCCCACCACCAGCCTGTCCCAACACTGCCCAAACATGGGGCTGGAAGAGGGGGAACGGGCAAAGAGGGGATGGAGGATGCTCGTGAGAGGGGGACGCTCCTGGCTGTGGGATGCCCTGGGCAGTGGGATGCTCCTGGTTGTGGGATGCTCCTGGCTGTGGGATGCTCTGGGCAGTGGGATGTTCTGAGCAGTGGTATGCTCCTGTCAGTGGGATGCTCCTGGTTGTGGGATGCTCCTGGCTGTGGGATGCTCCTGGTTGTGGGATGCTCCTGGCTGTGGGATGCTCCTGGCAGTGGGATGCTCCTGTCAGTGGGATGTTCTGGGCAGTGGGATGCTGGTGGCAGCAATATCCCTGAACCCTCCCTGCTCAGTACCTCAGTGCTGATGAGAGCTGCGGCTTTCATGAAAATAAAAGCAGGGTGAAATGGGTTTCCTTTTTTTGTTCGTTTGTTTTGTTTCAAAGAAAAGTGCAGGGTAAAGAGAACTGTTTGTAGGGTAGGAACCTGTTGGATGTGGAGAATCGCTATCCAGAGATGTCCCTCCCAACCAGCTCTCCTGGCTGCCAGCTGAAATCTGGATCTCCAACAGCTCATTTCCCTATCAGGGACTCAGGCAAATCCTGGGGAAGCCTCAGGCAAGGCCTGGAGCCTCCCAGGGAATCAAACACCACTGGACTCCAGCGCTGGCTCTGGGGTGATGCGAGGTCAAGGAGCGCTGGTGCCCTCGGGTCCTGTTCCCACATCGCCGCAGGTGCCGAGTTCCAGCTGAATCTCCTTAGCCCTGTGGGGATCCAGCAGCATCCAACGGCATCCACAGCATCCAACAGCATCCACAGCATCACCACTGAGACCATGGAGGCCGATGGGATCCCCATGGACTGTGGCTGAGCAGGATGAGAAGCGGAGATAACCTCTGGCTGGATAAGGAGCTGAGCTGCCCCATATCCCGGGAGTGCAAGGCTGTGGGATCAGCTGCTGAGCCCTGGGAGCTGCTGGAGGAGGAGCCTCAGGCTGCGCTATCCCTGGCACAGCACTTGCAGCCTGTCTATAAATAGGAGTTTTAAGCACAGCAATTAATCACGGAGCGCTGCTGTCCATGGGCTGGGCTGGCTTTAACAGGGATGCGAGTCCGGCATTCCCTGGATTTACCAACCCAGCCTCCCCGACAGGCACGGCTTTGAGGCTCCTTCCAAGTGGCACTTTGAGGCTGCAGTGTCAGCTCGGGTTGCTGTGGTTTAACAAGTGGCCAGGCACCAGCTGAGGGGCTGCCAAAGGCACCGTGGTGTCACCGGCATGTGTGACCCTCTTGGGCTGGCGTTGGCAGCGGGGTCAGCGCGGATTCCTTGGCCTTGGCAGCTGAGGAGCGGGAGGATCACAAGCAGTGCCAGCCTGTGGAGATCCATCCTCTCCCAGCCTGGAAAGGGTGTATCACGCGCTGTGAGCCTCTAGAAATATTGGAATGGTTTTAAACGAAAGGAGGAGAGATTTAGATGGGATATGAGGGAGGGATTCTTCCCTGTGAGGGTGAGGAGGTGCTGGAACAGATTGTGCAGAGAAGTTGCGGCTGCCCCATCCCTGAAAGTGTCCAAGGCCAGGTTGGATGAGACTTGGAGCAACCTGGGATAGTGGAAGGTGTCCCTGCCTATGGCAGGGGGTGGGACTGGGTGGGATTTAGGGTCCCTTCCAACCCAAACCATCCTATGGCTCTGTGTGTCCCCGGTCCCTGAGCTCCCTGTAAGTCCCAGCCCTTTTTCCGAGCCTGGACCCACCAGTATCCGCCTCCTTTTTCCTTGAAGAAGGAAAGGGTGAGTCCTCGCCCCTAACCCAAGCGGGGGCGGTGTCCCCGCTCCACTCAGCCCTTGGGTGCGTTTGGGGCCGTGCTCAGGAGGGGTCGGGAGGAGCCCGTCCCGGCGGCGGGGCCGTGGGAGCCGTGCTGGGCCCGTCCTGCTGGGAAGTCACTTTTAGCTGCGGGTCCAGGCAGGGCCATATTGGGTTCAGTCTGTTGTGCAAAACACTCCGCAGCGCGTGCAATCTGCGCTCCCCCGCCTGACGAGAAATGCTAATTGTGTGCGAAGGAGCTGCCAAGAGCCCGCAGTATTCCCGGGAAGGGGGGTTGTTGGGATTGTTCCCATTGTTCTGGCAGCTGCGGCACAGCCAGCCGGGCTGGGCACGGGAGCAGGGCAGGGGCGAGCGGCTCTCCCTGCCCGGAGCTCGCCCGTGGCACGGGATGGGGTCAGGGACCGCTGGCCGCTCCCACCGGGATGGATCCCGCCTGTGCTGAGGGGGAAGGGTGGGCACAGCGTTTCTGCTTGGGCTGAAAGTGTCAGTTTTGCATAAAATATGAAGTGAAAATTCTTCTCCCTTCAGTTACTGCCTCGTCTGCCAGCCCGTGCCGGTGCCTGCATCCCGCTGCTTCCCAGCCTGGAGCCAGGGCTTCCCGAGGGCTGGGGACAGCGGGATCTCCAGGACAGGGGTGCTCGGGCAGGCACAGGGACCTCGCTGTGCTGGGGGACCTGTCCTGGTGCAGGTGTTGGATGCAGGGCACGGGGTTTGCATCCGCGGGGGTTGGTTCCTGCCAGGGACGGGGAGAGCAGAGGGAAGGTGATGGAGAAACCAGGAGAGGATTTCTTTGCAGAAATCCAAAGCAGCAGCCAAGCCTGAACACCATCAGAAGAAGAAACTCCTCCAATTCCCAGTGATCTGAGTGAACTGGAAAAAAAAAAAAAAAAAAAAGAGGGAGAAACGATGGCTCTGGTTTGATTTATAAGCAGAGCAAAAGCCCCACATGGTGTGAAAATGTGGTGCTTTGCTGGGCTTTGCAGGAGAAAATCAAGGCCCTGTTTTGCAGAACCACAGAATCCCAGATTCCCAGAATGGTTTGGATTGGAAGCAACCTTAAAGCTCATCCAGTGCCACCCCCTGCCATGGGCAGGGACACCTTCCACCATTCCAAGTTGCTCCAAGCCCCGTCCAACCTGGCTATGGACACTTCCAGGGATGGAGCAACCACAGCTTCCCCGGACAGTTCGTTCCAGCACCTCCCCACCCTCCCAGTAAATCATCCTGACCTCTCCCTCGTGGGCTGGGAAACAAGCAGGAGCCTTGATGGATTCAGTGTTTTTCCCTCTCGGTCCTTCCTCACTAATTTGCAGCAAAGGAACCAGATAAAGTTTGATAACTCGGAAGGGGAGAGAGCGAGGGAGAAGCCACCCCAGCCGCTGGCTCCCAGCGCTCCCCCCGCTTCCAGGGAGGATAAATGAAGTGCTCTCCATTCCCTGCTCGTCTGCCACCCTCCAGTGAGTCTGTCATGGGCTCATCTGTGTCTAAATTAGCTTTGCACAGCAACGCCGTGTACAATTATTGCTGTCAGCCTTTGATCTGACCAGTTTATCTCATCAGCTTGTCAGGCTTCATTCTCCAACCTTTCTCTCCTCGGCGCAGCCACCGGAGCTGCTTGGGCTCCCTTGGAAGAGGCTCCGGGCTCACACGGAGCTTCCGAGGGATTTATAATAGCTTGAAGTCTGATGGTGCAGCCGGAAAAATGGGTTACAACAAGCCTGGCAAGACGGAAAGGAGCAGCAGAATTCCTGCCATTTCCAGGCCGTTCCTCGTTCAGAACCAGGGAATGACGTTTATTGGGATTGGCACGTGGCAGGGGACCCACTGCTCGGAGCGTGGTGACATCAGTTCCACGGGATTCTCCCGACAGCCGTGTTTGACATTCCGGCTTCTGCTGCGAAGGCTCATGGAAAAAGCATTTCCATTGTCTGGGACTTTTTGTGCTCTCTTGCACGAGGGCTGCTGGGAAGGGATCCCCAAAGGGATGCAGCTGGGATGGATTAATTAGGGATTCCAAGGAATGGTCAGCCCAGTCCTTTTAGCACCTTGTTCCAGCTCCAGGTGTCCCGCAGCTTTCTCCGAGGGGGAGTCCTGTGGGAGGGAGGCACCTGAGGCCGTGTGAGATGCAGGGTGAAGGATGGGATCCTGGAAGGGTGCCAAGCATCCCGAGGGATGCTCATCCCACTGCCAGGTGCCACAGGGGCTGCTTCCCAATCCTGCAGAGCAACATCGGACACACAGCCTTGCCCAGGCCTGCTGCACCTTCCCAAGGCTTCTATCCCACCTCCCAATTCCTGCTGCACCTTCCCAAGGCTTCTGTCCCCACTCCCCAATTCCTGCTGCCTGCCCAGCAGACCCTCTCCCCCAGAATCCTCTCCCCTCCCTCCTACCCAGCTTCCCTGGGTTTCTGTGAGGCCGTAAATGTTCCTTTATTCTGAAAAAGCAGAGGGATGGAGCACGCTGGAGGTGTCACTCATCCTCTGCCACCACCCCAGGTGTGGCTCTGTGGTGTCCCCTCCCAGCCTGGCGTCCCCAGCCTGCTCATGGNCTGGCGTCTCCAGCCTGCTCATGGATGGTGAGGACACGTCCCCAGCCCCCCACCCCTCCTGCCTCACCCCCTTCCCGCTGCTCTTTGACTTTTCCGCAGTTGGTTGTGACTCCTGGATCCCCACATCGTTATCTGTCCTCCTTCACTCCCAGAAGTCCTGTGGGTTGGAATTCTGTCTGCTCCAACTCGTGAATATTCCGGACTCTGAAGTTTCCCGGCTCCAGATGTTCTGGCCAGACCAGAGGAAAAAAAAGAAAACCCACCCAAAAAAACCTCAGCATTAATAAAAACCTTTTGAAAATCCCGAGTCCTATTGCGCAGCAGTGACATCATATCCGTGAAATATGAGCTGATGATGTCACAGCTGGGAAATGAGGGATGATTGTTCCTTCTTGGCACACGCTGCTGCTCGGGCCAGACCTGTTAAATAAATGCACATGGCCCATAAATGTGGAGATTAAACCCAGGAGTTGGGAACGCAGCCCCGTGGGCACCTGGGCCTCGGAGCCTGGCGGGGACAGGGGGCGTGGGGAGGGTTCCAAGGGTGGGGAAAGGGTTTGTGTCCCAATTCTACTCCCAAAGACTGGAGAAAGGGTTTGTCTCCCCGTTTTACACCCAAAGATTCGAGAAAGGGTTTTTCTCCTAATTCTACCCCCAAAGATTTGAAGAAAGCATTTGTGTCCCCATTTTAGTCCCAAAGATTGGAGAAAGGGTTTTTCTCCTAATTCTACCCCCAAAGATTTGGAGAAAGCGTTTGTGTCCCGGTTCTATACCCAAAGACTGAGAGAGGATTTCTCACCCACTTCAACCTCCAGATCTGGAGTGTCTGGATGCCTTTGGATTTTCCTTTTCTTTCCTCCCCCTGCTCAATCCTGGTGGTTGCAGGGGATGGAGGAATGGCTTTGCCAGGCTCTCCCTGTGACCCAGGACAGTGCGGGGGCAGCAGAATGTCCTGAGGGAGCAGTGACAGCCTCTCTGCTCACGGAGCCAGCACTGCCAGCCATCCCCATCCCATAACTCCTACAGCTGCCTGTGCCAGGCATCATTGGAAAATCCCCTCTCTTTGAACCCCCCCGACAAGCACTTATCCCTCAAATCCTTGGGTTCATCCTCCCCATTCCCATACCAGGGCTGGCTGCAAATATTCCTGCCTGAGCTGGCTGCTCCCACAGCAGAGGTTTAAGCCATGGGAAGCAACAATCCATAAAATCCCAGCACTGGATCCCCCAACGTTCCCAGTCCAGACCCTCTCTGGCACAGTGGGATCCGTTATCCCAGTGCTTCCCTCATCCACACATTCACTTCCCACGTGTGTGCAGCCTCCTGATGAAGGAACACGTTCCGTGCCATGGAAAAGGGCTATTTTTTTCCATCTGGGCCAAGCTGACAGTGTCAGGCCTCTCGTTTAAGCTCCCAGCTGGATTTTTGAATTTGGCCTTTTCCCTCTTTCCCTTTTGGGCCCATTGTTTGTGCTGGGAAGGATGTGCCAGGCGGGAGGGGAACGGCTGCCGAGGTGTCCATCAGGGAGATCCCAGGGGACGGGATGTTATCTGGGAATTTAATAATCATTCTCGCTCTTGCTTGATCAAACCAGGAACATTTATTTGTTTATTTACTCACTCATTCCTTAGGAGGGGTTTTGATGGGACAATTTCAATTCCAGAAGTTGGGAGGAAAGAAAAAAAAAACAACCCTGCCTATACATTTTTTCAGGAAGATTTTGTTTTGCTGCTCTGAAAGTGAAAATTTCCTTGTCTTCTCACTTAACACGGGCTCATATTTCCAAAAATATGCCAATCATAACAAAAGAAGTGGAAGGAGGGAAAGCAAAGGCTGCAGCCGAGATAAAACGCTGGGACCAACCTGTGCTGACGCTGTTTTCCTTTCTTAGCTCCTTGGAAAAGGTATTTTTATGTTTTAGCCCAATGCAGATTTTGTCTTTTTATTTTATTTGAAATCTGAATTTTCAGCAGGCAGGAAACTCTTTCTTTGACAGCTTTAATCAGAAATCAAAGATTTGATCATGCAGGGAGATGGAATTTCAACTTCAAAGCCCCGGCACAAGAGGTGGATGCAGGTACCGGTGTGCTGCGATGCCGTGGAAACGGGAAGGGTGATGGGAGGCAGCGCTGCCGGAGGAAATTAAAGAGGGACACAGCACTGGGGAATGTTCCCAGCAACGAGAAGGAGCCTTCAAAAGGCAGGTGCTTAATTCTTGTACAAAACACGGCAGCAAACAGCGATTAGAGCCCAAAACCTCCTTTCTGTGCAGCCACAGCGCCCAGGCAGGGCTGGAGGCTGGGAAAGGGGGGATGTGCCGGCTCCCCCTTCTCCAGCTCCTTGGCACAGCCGGGCTTGGAAACTTGGCTGCATCCAGGAGCCACCGGCAGACATGTGGCAGGGGAATGGGGACAGCGGTGGCACCTCCAGCCAGTGCCAGCTGTGGTCACCGAGCAGTGCTGGAGCTGGGGCTGGTTCTGCAGCTGGTTCTGAAGCTGGTGGTGGTGTTGGTTCTGATGCTGGTTCTGGTTCTAGTTTTGGTGCTGGTGTTGGTTCTGATGCTGGTGCTGGTTCTGGTTTTGGTGCTGGTGTTGGTTCTGATGCTAGTTCTGGTTCTGGTTTTGGTGCTGGTGTTGGTTCTGATGCTGGTTCTGGTTCTGGAGCTGGTGTTGGTGCTGGAGCTGGACCTGGTGTTGGTTCTGGTTCTGGTGTTGGTACTGATGCCTGTGCTGGTGCCGGTGCTGGTGCTCAGCTGGGACAGGCACAAATTCTCTTTTCCCCTCGGCATTCGTGGTTCTAAAACGAGTCTGAAGTAGCTCAGGATCACCCCGTGGGGTCCTTTTCCCAGGATATTTTTCCTGTTGCATCCAGCTGGAGGCAGAAAAGGTGGTGTGGAGAATTTGTCCCTTCCCCACGGCCTCGGAGCACCCCGCGGGTGGGGAGGTGGCTGAAGCGTCCAGCGAGGGGTCCCACAGCTCTCAGGAGTGAAGGGCAGCTCCAGAGGCTGCTCTTCCCATTAGGAACTCGATGGAACCTGGATGAATATTTCCCTGAGCTGGAGAAACAGTGGAATGCCCCCACATCCAGCGCAATGGGCAGGAGCCACCCCTTGGAGCCAGCCCTTCCCGTGCCGGCTCTGACCAGGAATTTCTTGGTCCTGCATGGAAAAAAGGCTTTTGCTTGAATGGTGTCCTGGGATTTGCTTTTCCAGGCTTGACTCACTCCCTGGAAGGAAAGTGGGGTGTCTGAAACCTGGGGTTGTTCTGCAGGCTTTGGGAAGAAAGAAGCCCATCCATCCATCCATCCATCCATCCATCCATCCATCCGTCCGTCCGTCCGTCACCTGAGAGCCCAGGTGTCACAAAGCACAAAGAGAGGGGCCGCAGGGAAGCACCTAAGTGACTCCCCATGGATCTCCATGCCTGCCAATGCCCTGGAAGCAGCAGCCAGCCGGGAATGACAGGGCAAGAGCCGGGCTTTGCTGCGAGCTCACGGCACCTTGATGTCTGAACCTGCTGGTAATTAGCAGGAATTGGGTTATAATTGCCCCAGCGGCGGCAGGGAGGGAGTGACCTCAGCAGCCGCTAATTCCTGACACAGAAGGACAATCTGGGGGCACCTGGAGCGCAGTTCGGAGCTGCAGCCCTTTCCCAGCCGTGATTAATCCCCAGGAAATGTTCTGTGGTCGGGCCATTACCACTCCAATCTGGGGCTGAAAATGAATCAGAGCCGCGGATGACTGTGGGAAAATTGTCACCAAACTTGGATGGCTTTGCTTTGTTTCACCACAAAACTCTTAACGAAGCATTGAAATGGAGATGGATTCTCTGCCTGGCCCCGACATTAACCCTTAGTGGGCCCAGCCAGGCTGGGAGAGCAATTCCACACTCCAGCTCTTGGCCGGGTGGGAATTCCTTCAGTCGAGACGGAGAGACTGAGGGAGTGGTAGGGATGGGCTCAGCCTCGGCTCAGCTCCTGCCCTGCTCTCCCAGCCTGCACAAAACCTGGCAGTGGGTCCCTGCCTTGAGAGGTTTGGGATTCTCTCTCCTCCAGCCCCTCGGAGCAGCTCTCTCTGCTCCAAACTCCCGGCGTGCGGTGTCTGGGTGGCTGTGCGGGGACCGTCCTCGCAGGGCCGTCAGTCAGGGGCTGTAATGAGATTCCTGGCACCGCGAGTGCCTCTCACAAAGTCCTTCTGCAGCCACTCGCCAGCCCCAGCCACAAGGGCCTCCCCCCGCCGCCACTCGGGGCTCAAAGGGAGCTTTGTGAGGCACCACAGGCAGCGCTTTCTCGCCGGGGACAGGCGGCAGCAGGCAGCCTGCAGGCACTGCCCGGTCCGTGGAGCCCCGGGAGTGCGGGAAGGGAGGAGGAGGAGAGGGGACACGAGGGATGGGGACACCCATGGGCTGTGGTGTGAGGAAGGACTTGGCATGGGGAGAGATGGTGTGATGACACGAGGCTGTAGGAGGGAACGGCTTCTCACTGCCACAGGGCAGGGTTAGATGGGATTTTGGGGAGTAATTCTGCCCTGTGAGGGTGGTGAGACCCTGGCACGGGCTGTCCAGAGAAGCTGTGGCTGTCCCTGGATCCCTGGAAGCGTCCAAGGCCAGGTTGGATGGGGCTTGGAGCTCCCTGGGACAGTGGAAGCTGTCCCTGCCCATGGCAGGGGGGGGAATGAGATGGGCTTTAGGGGCTCTTCCATCCCAAACCATCCTGGGATCCTGTGATGATGGGACAGGGACTGGATCACAGCACTGGGCACGTGGCCGGAGGATGTTGGGATCTGCATGGAGCTCGTCCAGCCTCGCTGAGAGCCTCCCACAAGGGCTGAGCTTGGAGCCGTGGAAAGAAATCCATCCATGCTTTAGATCATGGTGTGTTTGGCTCCTCACCTGGGGAAGCAGCAGTGCCAGGCAGGGCTGCACACCCAGGATTGGGGAGAAATGTCAGGGATGGCAGGATCAGCAGGAACCCAGACTGCTGGAGCTGGGAAAGAGCTGCAGCCTGCTCAGGGAACCCAGGGCACTGAGGGAATCCAATTCTCTAATGGGTTTTTCATACATTTGTGGATATAAGAAAACGTTTGAGGCAGAAAGAGGCAGAAATGTGCGTGCACGGCCTCAGCTCTGAAATTCCATCTCCAAGCCAAGGTGTACATAGACATATTTTGAAGTGTTTTCATTTAAAAGAGTAAAAAAGAACTCTGGAAAAGGAGCAAATTCTTTGGCTAATAGGATCCACAGGGAAACTGCGAGAACTTAATAGCTCTGCAGGAAAATCTGCACAGCACCTTCCCAGAGAGGATCGTGGAGGACACAGAGGATGGGAGAGGTGGGGGGGAAGGAGAGGGATGAGGTCTCAGAAACTGTTGGGGCCTGAATATCATGGAATGGTTTGGGTTGGAAGGGACCTCAAAGCCCATCCAGTCCCACCCCTGCCATGGGCAGGGACACCTCCCACTCTCCCAGGTTGCTCCAAGCCCTTTTCAGCCTGGCCTTGGACAATTCCAGGATGGGGCAGCCACAGCCTCCTTTGGGGAACCTGTGCCTGGGGGTATCACGGGGATCCCTGAAGGGCCGCAAGCTGTGGCTCTGTCATCCTGTCCTGAGCACAGCAGAGGTCCAGGAGCCCTGGGAGGTTCCTGGCACCATCAATCCTGCTTCCTGAGGGGGAATTTGTCTTGTGGAATTTGCCTCTGTGCCCTCAGCACCTTGGCTAACGGGCTACAAACCCACCTGGCCCACGGCAGAGCCCAGGCAGGGGAGGGGGAGGGGAAGAGGAGAAATAAACCGAAGTGGTTTGGATTTTTCAGGGAAGCAGAGATTTCTGTGAGTGGGAACGGGGCTGGAATGCTTTAGTAACCCAATCCAGTGCCAGGCCTTCTGCACGTGGGAAAAAGAGCCAGGAGTTTTGGAGACCTAAAGCCATCTCCTGCCTCAGCTCCTGGCACACCAAAACTTGGAAAAGGTTTCCTGGAGCTCTGTGCTGCCTGACTTGTGTTTATGGTACCTCCTTTGCACTTTGTGGTTTACATGGATTGCAATACACCGGATTGGAGGTGTGATCCCACTGCTGGTTGTGCTCCCCCTCTGGAGTCTCCTCTCTCTCTGTACTCTCCTTTATATTTATGGACTGTGGGATCCTCACACTTGTGGTTTCTGTACCACACACTCGGCTCAGTGAAATGTTATTTAAAATGTGCAGAGCAGCTCAGGGTGTGCTGACAGTACCCCAGGATTGGAGGGGAAGTGCTTTTCCATGGCAGGAGTGGGTCCTAAAGGAAAGGGAAGAGGTGAGGGAAGAGGAGAGAGAAAAGGCAAGGGAAGAGGAGAGAGAAGAGGTGAGGGAAGAGGTGAGGGAAGAGGCAAGGGAAGAAGAGAGAGGAAAGATAAGGGGAGAAGACAAGGAAGAGAAGAGAGGGCCTGGTTTGCCACTTGCCACCCTCCACCTGAGCTTCACCTCATCCACAGCCCTCTGGAAAGAGGCTGTGCCTGTCCCAGAGCACCTCCAGTGAAGATCCCACCTGGGAATGACAGCTCACATCACCACAGTGACCCCATGGTCCCAGGAGCCCAGGGCAGAGGCAGCAGCTGTGAGCTCTGGGGCTGGATGCCCCATGGAGCTGCACTGGGATACAGAACCAGCCCTTCCATCTCTCCTTTATCCCAGCCAGCTTGTCACTTCTCTGTTTATTTGGTCATTTCTGGGGAGGGAAGAAGTGGGGGGGGTCCAATTTTCAGCAGCCCATGACAGCATAATTAGGGAAATATAAATGAAAGAAAAACACACTCCAGAAATCCAGGGACTTTCACATATTTTCCCTGTTATTCCATCGCCCTGGAAAAATAAAAGCTACTCAGCAGGAACATTTATTAGCAATTAGGATCTCGGGCACTGGGGACCTCCAGGGACAATCAGGGTAATTAAAGCTTCCCACAGCCTCCTGTGCCACCCCCTGCTCCCCGCCCTGCCTCCAAGGGACCGGACACTGCGGATCTGTGGGAGCTGAGGCATCAACAGCCTCCAACAGGTCAGCGAGGCCAAAACATCCGGATCATCCTCACCCTTTCCAGGTCGGTTCATCAACAAATGAACAACGTTCCCTTAGGGAAAAGAAAATAATGAAGAGGATGGGAGGGGGAAGAGCAATAAAATATTGTTGAAAAAATATTGTTGAAAAACAACAAAACAGCTCGACTTTCTGCCTCTTCTCCATTCCCTGCCCATCCCGACACTCGGAGCAGCTCCCTTGGAATGGAAGCTTTGCACACGTCCAGGAGGCAGAATCTCTGAGCTGGGTTTAATCTCAAGTGCCAGACTTGGGCTTATGTTAGTGTGAGGTTCAGGACTGGCTTTGCCATGGGGATGAGGAGCATTCCCAGGAAGCTGCGTGGTGGGAGCAGGCAGGGTTTGCCAGGAGGGAATTAAGGCTCAATTCCCACGGAGCTGTGAGGAGTGGGAACCTCCCTCACTGCCTCACCTGCCCAAAGAACAGGGGAAATACAGGAATAATTCAGGATATGAAGGAGATGGACAGGCCTAATAGACACTGCCGTTTCAGGCAGGAAGATTCCCATTTTCTCTGGGATTTCTGGCCTTGCTGCCATTCTCCCAAACCCACACTGATCCAGAAAGCTCCTGGAGTTTGGATTTTGTTTTCACCAAGAAGCCTCTGCTTTACACCAGTGCTGCAAAGAGCTTTTAAAAAGGAACTTTTTGTTGTGACTTTATTTCATTCCAATATTGTAACAAAACCCACTTGGAGCGAGGAACTAACAAACAGGGGATGCTGACGCTCATTCCATGACCAGCTTGGAATTTCCCTGCTGTGCTGATTCATTGGGCTATTTTTACCTTCATTTTTTCCCCTTTTGTAAAGGTTTTATTTTGGATAAAACGGTGTTTTCCAGGAAGCAAAAATGTCATTATAATTTTCTTAATCCCTTGTAGCTGGGCTGATCCCAATGCCTGGGTGCCAGGGATCCATTTGAGCATTCCATGGCATCACAGCAGCAGTTTCCCTTTTCCTCCTGCTCTTTTCCATCCCAACACAACCCATTCCTGGAATTCTGATCTGAATTCAAAGTGCTGCCAATCTGCATCCAAGTAGGTGGCAACAGGGAGCTCTTCCCGTTGCAAAACTCTCCACATTAAATTCCCGAAGGATTTGGGACCTGAGCTGTGCAAATCCGGGGACCGAGGGGAACGCGATGTGACTGTCCCACGTTTAAGCCCAGAATCCCATGGCAGAGGTGGCCTCTGCAGCCAGAAATCCCTCACTTTGAGCACAAACTTCCAGATCTTTTCGATTTTCCCTGGTGGGAAGAAGGATTCCGCTACTCTCAGTCACCTCCAATAACCAGGTCATGATCCCAGCAGGGATCCAGTGGCCCTCAGGAGCAAAATGCCTCCCCCCAGGGTGGGTTTTGTCACCAATGCAGGATGATTGTTGCTGGAGAGAGAAAAATCGGATTAAAAGCCTTCCCTTGGCCACCAGGATGAACTCCCTGGCACAGCAGGGAGCGGGGAATTGGGATCACGCTGCTCCTGGAAGCCTCTTGGGCAGTGATTCCCTGGAAGAAGGGGAAAATCCGGCAGGGCATTGTGCCCTGTCACAGCCAGAGCCTCTTCCTGAGCGGCTGCAGCTCCTCCAGCAGCAGGTTTGAGTCATTCCTGAGTGTTCCCGAGTGTTCCCGAGTGTTCCTGAGTGTTCCTGAGGGTTCCTTCGGCCACATCCACATCCAGCAACTGCAGCACGGAGTGGGCCCGTTGGTTTCATCCCAGGAAATCCTTGCTCTCCCTTCGGGAAGCGCTATGCAGTGCTCTTGAGCCCTCACCGATGCTCCACGGGCCGAAGGCGATGCCGATCCCCGTGTGGAGCCTTGGCACGGAAGGCAGGAACGCCGGCATTCCAGAGGGGGATTTGTGCAAGGCAGCCCTGATCCTCTGCCCTAATGGGTTGTTAATCCACACCCAGCGCATCCCGTTTGCCAGCCGATTCCCCGGGGTCCCAACGTGCCTCCATCCCGCAGACGTTTGCTGGCAGCCCGCGGTTTCCTGGGATCCCCTGGGAATGGAGAGGGACTGGAATAATCCCCCCCACCATCCCCCCCCCGGCCCCAGAGCCGCTGGCAGCCGGAGCGATCCGCACATTACGGGATTTATATGAAGTGCTGCTGAACAAGAAAGATTTGAGGGGGTTTAGCAGCTCCCTGGGACAGGGATGAGCTCAGAGCTTTGGCTCGTGCTCCGAGCGGGGCTGGGGCTTTAAAGACACACACCACGAGAGGCCTGAGAGAGTGAAGGTGGCTCCTCCCGTCCCCTGGGATGTCCCCACAGCGGAGCCAGGACCTGCAGCAGGGCTGGGACTTCACAAGGCCGTCCAATATTCCAGAAGTGTCCTCAGAGCTTCAGCTTGTGCTCCGAGCTGGGCCGGGGTTTAAAGTCACGCACCAGGAGAGGCCTGAGGAGAGTGAAGGTGCCTTTTTCTGTCACCCGGGATGTCCCCACAGCACAGCCAGCACTCCTGAAGCACTTCCAGGACCTGCAGCAGGGCTGGGACTGCGTGAGGCCATCCAGTGTTCCAGAAGTGCCCTCAGGTGACAAAGCTGGTGACAAATGAGGCACTCGAGTGATGCTTTACCCAGGGGACAGGAACAGAGAGAAACCTGCGTGTTATCATGCAGTGCTGGAATAAGCAAAGGCCTCCTGATCAGGAGGGAGGGTTTATCCAAACACCAGCCTCGTACTCACTCGTGTCCTGCTGCTGCAGCCCCTTCCCTGCCCCCCAGGACAGGGCTTTATTCCCAGGCATCAGCCGGATCTTCCCTGGCTGTGTAATCCCCTCCTGCTGGAGTCCGACCTGCAGCTCAGCTCGGGGCAGCTCAAAAACCAACCCGGCCCCGCCTAAAAAGGGAGCAGGAGCACCCACAGAGCCCTAAGCCAGCGATCAAGTCTCACCAGGAGGCCGGAATCGCATCCATCAGGAGTGAGGAGCTGTGGGATTAACCCCCTTGGTGGCTCCTCACTCCCTTCAGACAGAAAAGCTTTTAATAGGTCAGCAGATAAAGAAGCAGCAGCGCAAACATTCCTTATCTGCCCTGCCATGCCTGGGCTCTGGAATACAACTGATCCCTGCCATGTGCAGCCCCACTCCAAGGAGTTTATCTTCATTGGAGGCACAGTCATCCAGCGAGATTGGGATGTAATTACCTCCTGCAAACCCAACTGCAAATCTTCCCAGCCAGTCATTAGCTCCGAGACAGGCAGACAGGCAATTACAGATGAATAAATGACTGAGAAATGACTCCAGGAGCCTCTCAGCCCTGCTTCCACCTCCAGCTCACAATCCGAGGCGCGGCTCTAAGCTGTCCATCAGGCCCACCTGCGCCTGGCACGAGCCTTTCCTGATCCCACTCCACTCCTCCTGGCCTTCCCCAGGGTCCCACGGGCTACCCCACACCTCCCTCCCTGTGATCCCGGCAAGGGCAAACCCCCCAGCTGCCTTTCCATAGGCTGGGATGGACCTGGATAACCTCGATGAGGCCCAGCCCAAGGCTCCAACACCTCCTGAGTATTTCACTCCTGGCTGAACTCCTCTTTCCCCTTTTCCCTTCCTCTCTTCTCTCCCCAGGTTTTTAAGCCTCGGCTCTGAACGTGTGAAGTCTCCCAAACAGGTGAGCCATAAAAAGTTGGAGAGCTCTTTGCAGGGAGGCAGCAGCACCATGGGCTCAGGGTTGGAGCAGGCAGCAAGCCAGGACACTCGGGATCAGGGGCTGGCTCCAGCAGAAACCTCCTCAGTGGCCCTGGAAAAGTGGCAGACTGGAGTCCCACAGCAGCTGGGTTCTCCTCACAGTGTTTCTGAAGGTCCCAGCACCCAGAGGGGCACAGAAAGTCCCTCAGAGCTTTAGGAACAGCTCTCCCTCCACTGGGATCACTCACCTTCCTCTTCCTCGCTCCCCTGGGAGCCTGAAACACCTGGGCAGCTTCCAAGCCTTTCCCAAGGAGGCCGGGTGAGTTGCGCTGGATGCATTTCCCAGCTCTGCTCTTTCTGAAGCTCTTTGAAACAGGCAAATGGAACACTCCCCCCACAGATCCCCCTAAAAGCTTTTCATTAATTCCTCTCCAGCGGTGCCAGCATTCCCAGCTACCTGCTGGAGCACACTGGGACTGCCAGCACTGCATCCACCCAGAGGCTGCATCCCCACGCCTGCATTCCTGCTCCCTCCTCCTCCATCCCACCAGCCGGTGGATATTTTATCGTGTGTGATTATTTACTTAACAAAACCCAGGTATTTGCAGCCCGGAGGGTTTTCCCCACCGGGAGGCTGGAATAACAGCACGGAACAGCATCAGGCTTTGGGAATACTGACAGCATCCTTTGCACGGGGAGATGGCGGTGCTGGCAGGAGGAGGAGCAGCTCAAGAGGTTGTTTGATTGTTTCCTGGTTGTGAAAAAAGTCAGCTGCTTCCAGGGCAAGCAGAGGAGGAGGGAGATGCAGGGAAGGGGGTGGTGACCTGCTGGCGATGGGAGCGACGCTTCTGGCGCAGCTTTGGCCAGATGGAAGCCTGGATTCCTGGCGAGCCGGGCCTGTGGGTGGCCAGGTCTCCCTCATCTCCCGCGGGAGGTGTTTCCTGGATGCAGAGCCTCCTCCCAGCCCAAACAGCTCCAACTCTCCTTTGTCTCCTGCAGAAACCTCGCCGTGCTTGGGATGCTCAGGGGAAGGTGCCTCGCCCCATGTTTTTCTTCTCTGTGATCCCACACCTACAACAAGGCAAATTCACCTGGCTCTGGGGTCCCAGCCAGGGCTGGAGCTCAGGGGGGACCTCACAGTTTCAGGGGAGACTTCAGTGCTCCCCACGAGCACCTGGAAGGGGACTGTAGCAAGGTGGGGGTCGTTTGCTGCTGCCGTGTCCCAAGTGAGAAAGGAAAACGGCCTCAAGTCACACAGGGGAGCTTCAGATTGGACATTAGGAAAAATGTTTTCACTGGAAGAGTGGTCAGGCCTTGGAATAAGTTGCCCAGGGAGGTGGTGGAGTCACTGTCTCTGGAAGTGATCAAGAGGTGCCTGGATGTGGCCCTTGGGGCCAGGGTTTAGGGGTGATGATTGTGGGGTTGGGTTGGTGGTTGGATTTGATGATCCTGAGGATTTCTTCCAGCTTTGACGATTGTGGGATTCTGCAGGATGCCAGGCAGCCAGGACCCTTCCTGTGCTCCCAAGAGTCCCTTCCCAGCCTGGCAGTGCCTGTGACTGTCACGGGTCTCCTGCCCCACAGGGAGATCACAACCAGATTTGGGGACACGTGTCCCAGTTGATGCCAGGCACGAGGAACCCCTGTGAGCCCTCTGTCCAAGCAGGGAGCAGCTCTCCCACCTCCCATCCCACATCCCATCCCACATCCCACAGAGCTGAGCCCTCAAACCACCAGGATCTGGCCCTGTGGGATGCTGGGGAGGCTGATGAGCAGAATTTGGGCATTTTCAAGCACGGTTTCTGTTGCTTTTCTTTCTCTGGACCACACAGACCCTCCCCGAGGCATCATTCCTAGAAAAGTCAGAGCACTGCAGGATTTATGGGCTGAGGGAAGAGCTGGAATTCAGCTCTCTGTCCTTGGGCTCCTGCTCAGGAGCTCCAGCGTGGCCCTGTCCCCATCCCAGGAGGGGCAGGGGGGTGCAAGGGACTGTCCCAGACACACGGGGACGTGGCTGGGGGCTCTCTGTGCCCCTGGGAGGCCGTGCTGCTGTGGCCCCCCCTCAGGACTGGGTGAGGTTATGCAGGGGTGGCAAAGCCCAGCTCAGGGAGTTCCTGAGCAGGAACATCCCAGGGGATTTGGCAGGGAATGACTGGACCCACGGTGAGGTGCTGCACCGTCTCACAGCATCCTGAAAGGGCAATAAAACTCTCCTGGGGACACAATTAAAGCCCTGCTGCTCTGACCAGGAAAGGGAATTGGGAGCTGGAAACACTTATCCGTGTCAGTGCCTCGGGATGAGCAGCAGGGAGCTCTGCCCCTGCCCTGGGCTGGGTTTGGCACCAACAAAGAGGGTCCTGCAGCTTTGTCCTGCCCAGCCCAGGCACTGGTGGCCCACAGGGCTCCCGGGAATGCAGGAGCTCTGCCAGGATCCAGCCAGGCCTCTGGGCTTGGCATGGGAGGAGCAGGGCAGAGCAGTCCATGGGAGGATGAGGGTTTAGATCACGGAAGATCTCGCCGTAGAACCAGAGAAAAATCTGTGAGAGAAAAGTTCATCTTCACAGGGAGATGGTCAGGCTTTGGGAAACAAGGGGCTGGGGGCTGTGGGGAAGGGTCTGTCCACCTCCAGGGAAAATTGGATGAGGGTTTGGGGCTCAGTCTGGTTTTCCTCAGCCTGAAGGCGCTGGTGCTGCTGCAGTGATAGGAGAACATGGAGCAGGTGTAGCACAGGCACTGACTGCCCCTGAACTGCTGCCCTGAGCTTTCCCCACTGCTCCTCATCCCTGTCCTTCCCCTCTCCATCACTCCATCACACCTCTGCGCTCCGCTCTCCACCTGAACTCAGGGAAGTGCCAACGATCCCCTGGGAAGCCTCTCCATGGCATCACATTCCAGCCAGGGACACACAGCCCCTTTCAGGCCACTCAGCTGTGAGCTGGGACACAAAACTCTGGTGAGAGGCTCGTCCTCCAGACCTGGCTCAGGAAACGGGCTGGGATCCTGCTGCTCTTTCACAGGAGCCTGAGCAGGAGGTGATGGAGACATCTGTTCCCTGGAGCCTGGCACGGGAAGGATGGATTTTAGCTTCCTGCTGACTGACAGCTGCCAGCTGGGCTGGCCAGAGGGCTGGGGCTGCTTCCTTATGGAGCCTCCCTCCTCCTCCCAGCCCTTAGTGCTGAATCCCAGCCCTTTCCCTTGCCTGCGCTCCTTCCCTCCAGCACGCTCCCGGTGCAGCACCTGGAACGTGGCTGCTGTACCCTTGGGCAAGGCAGGAATATGGAAATGTCAGTGTTATTTGCAAGGCAATAATGTTCCGAGCCGCTGAGGTCACTCCGCATTAACCTGCTGATGACACTGTTTAATCTTCCCAAGAGGCTGGAATCAAAGGGAAAACACAGCGAGCTCATTCCCAGGAGTGTGTCCTGCACTCGGGGTTTACAATCAGAGGAATGCGGGCTGTGTTTGGACTTGGCTGCGTTCGGAAAGGCCTTTGCAGAGGTTTGTTTATTCAGAGGTTAATGCAGCAACTGGGAGGGAGCTGCCAGCCAGGGCAGGGGACAGCAGCTCCTGTGCTGGCCCTGCTGCCTCACCTGGCACAGCACCGGTTCAGGTGAGCACCCGGAAGTGCAGGCGAGGGCTTTTTGCTGGTTGCTGGAAGATTTCCCCTGAAAAAACAGCTGAAAGAGTCTAGAGTGTTATCCTGTATTGCTCTCTGTGTTCACTCCTGAAAAATCCAGGTGTGGTCCTTATCCTTTTGAGTCACCTTCATCCTTTTAAGTCACACTTGCTGTGGTCCTCACCAGGGTGGGAGAGGCTGAGGTAGTTTCAGGGCTGTTCACTCCATGCTTGCTCCCCTGGGATTCCCCCATGCTGGCTCTTACCTGTCTGAAAAGGCAATTTTTGTTTGGCTCTGTCAGCACATGTTTGGAATTGTTTTTCCCGTTCCACATCTTTAGCATGTTCTCCAGACCCGGGCTGAAGCACGAAAGGCTTTGACCAGCCCAGAGTTATCCAGAAAGATTTGATGGCACCCCTCAAGCTCCTTGAAAATGCTCTGGGAATTTTTTGGACTTTCTTGATAATTGTTTGTCAGCAGGGCAATGTCTCAGCGATGCTGTCACTGACAGTGGGCACAGGGGGTCCTAGAGCCAAGTCACAAAGTCACTGTAGAAACAGCTGTCACAGATTGAGATGTTTCCATCCACTGCTGAGCTGGGATTACAGCTGGGAATTCTCTCCATCAGCTTCAGGAAAACATTAGCAAGGTCCACATATGAGTTAGCAAGGAGTATTTATGGAGCATAATCAGGGATTCCAGAATGGTTTGGGTTGGAAGAGACCTTAAATCCCATCCAGTCCCACCCCCTGCCATGGGCAGGGCCACCTTCCACTATCCCAGGTTGTTCCAAGCCCTGTGCAACCCGGCCTTGGACATTTCCAGGAATGGCAAGTCCACAACTTGTCCTTGAAGGAAGATGAAAGCCAAACACAGGACACATCCAATTCCATGCCCAGAGCTGGGAAGATCCAAGCTGTGGTCACAGTCCTGCTCCAGAGGCCAAGGCCCCTTCCTCTCCATTCCCAGGCTACCAATTCCTGCTGCCCTTGCACTTTGCTTCTCTTCCCTCAGAAACTTTAGAGGCATCAGACTCTTGTCTGTGAGTTTATTACAGGGGGGCACCAAACCCTCCCATCTCTGACCTGAACAACCACGGCCATGGCGGGAAGCAAATTGTCCTTCCTCTGTCCCTTTCCACAGAATATGGCAAATAAAAGCTCAGGAATTACTGTAGAGGCAAGAAAATCCTCCAGCATGACTCTGTGCCTGTAAATTCAGGCTCAATTCCCCACCTCCCAAGGGAATCTGGGCCAAGAGCAATCGGATGTGGGGCATGACCTTTGTCAGCCCTCCCGACGCCCTTTGTTGGCCACCTCCGTAAGCTCTTGCCTGGTCTTTAATTCACAAAGGGAAAGGATCTGATCCCATCCTCCATAAACACCAGGAGGATTCCACTCGCTGATGTGATTCCAAGGGAGCCTGAGCAGGGAGAGGGACTCTGCGAGACAAAGCTCTTGGTTAAACAACATCGATGGCTCAAATATTTGCCAACACTTGCGAACACAAATATTTACGCCGGCAGTAGGAGCCGAGGCAGATTTTTCCTTCCAGATGTATTGAATGTTTCCTTGAGTGTGCAGAACTGGGAAAGGGCTCCTCCATCACTCGCCGGCTCATTTTCCAGGCCACTGGATGCGCTCACTTATTTGGCAAATCTTGCTGTTAACAGGTTTTTCTCAGCTGATTTTCCAGACTTGCCTGCTTTCCCTGACAATCCTGGGCAGGGAGGGAGAACAAATGTATTTTTTTTTAATTCCAGCAACCCAACCATCATCACCCATTGCCAGCTCTCACTGCCAAAGAGGGTGATTTGGGGTCCTCTGTGTCCCTTGGGACCTGCTCAGTGTCCTTGTGGGAAGGGAGGACGTTAAGCAGGGTCAAACATCCAAGGAAGTGCAGAACCTTGTAAAGACACCAAGGCTGATGCGTGCTGGATGCAGCCCATTCCTTGGCACATTCCAGAGGCTGGAGTGACACCTGAGCCTGGGGGGTGACTGCTGCCAACCTAAACTGCCCCATTTCCAGAGGAATGCTCAGCCTGGATACATTACAGTCTTTTGGAGGTGCCTTTCCAGGTGGAGGAGGCTGATCAGTGCTCCTGCTGCTCCTGTCATTGCTCAGTGGTCCTGGGAATGCCTCTGATGCCAGGATGCTGCAGGAGAGAGTTCTGATCTTGCTCAGACATCCACATTCCCTTTATATTCCCCTTATATCCCAGGATATTGTGTGTACAATAAATGGGAGGTTTGTTCCCAGCCCCAAACACTGGTGAGGAAAAAGGGGAAGCGGCAGTTTCCTTCCAGGGAATTGTGGTGGATTCAGCAGCAGCAATAAAACTTTAGATCCAAGGGGATGAAGGGAGGCACTGGACAGCCAAACTTCACTCCAGGAACAGGGATTTGCATTTCAGGGATGTGTTGCAGGTCCATTGGAACAGAAACTAAACATCAGTTTAAGGCCTGGTGTGGTGCAATTCCACGGATAATTATGAAGGGGCAATATTGTGAATGAATAAAACTCCAAATCCCTTTCCAAGCTGTTTGGCTCCTATAAAGCGAGGAAAAGCTCACACATGGTTTTGGTGTGGGTAATAGGGGGCAGATGAGGTTGGCCTTCCTCTGCCAAGACAAAGCGAATCCAAATGGAGCCTCCAGGGATGAGGTTGTTCATCCCACTGGTTGGTATCCTGCCTCTGGAATCAACGGACCCAGAAATCCTCTGAAAAAGGGTACTTTAACACACAGGCAGTGGGAAAAATCCTGTGACATTGGGTGGAAAAGTGGGTGATGTTAGACAGGAGCTTTGTTTTCCTGCAGGTCTCTCACACTGTCCCAGCAGAAGCCCCAGTGGGCAGGCTGGGAAGGTGCTGCAGGATGGCAGGAGACACAGAAACACATTCCAGGGACACAGCCAAGCCAGAAAATGGGAAAGGGCTGCTCTGGCCCAGGGAAAGGTGAACAGAACTTTGTGGATGCTGAGGATCAGATGTGGAGAGGGTGTGGTGAGGGACAGGAATTTGGGACTGGGGACAGCTGGGAGAAGCTTCCCTAACATCTTCCCACTCCTTGGCTGGCTCCGTCTGGCACTCCCAGCCTTTTGCCTGACAACATAATCCATCTTGGCACTTGGATTCACACCCCCGGATCTGCAGGGGAAAGCACAGCCCTGACCTGCACTTCCAGCCAGGATCACCCCGGGAGTTGGGAGTCGTTCCTGTGCCTCACAGGGTGACAGGAGCAGGGTGCTCCCTCCTGTCCTGCTCTTCCACACCCTGCAATTAATTAACCCTTGTCGTGCCTGACTGAGAACTGGGAGAGAAATAAAGCAGGGAACAGATGATCCCAGGGTAAATCACTGGGACAACTCTCTGGTTCACTGCCTGGGAAAGGCGAGGGAGGGACGGACACACGGCGCTGGCCTTCGGACTGTGACGCTCTCTGGAACCACCCCAGCAGGGTTCATGGGGTCACAGAGCCACGGAATCTCCTGAGCTGGAAGAGACCCACCAGGATCATCCTGTCCAGCTCCTGGCCCTGCACAGACACCCCAACAATCCCACCCTGTGCATCCCTGGGAGCATTGTCCAAGTGCTCCTGGAGCTCTGGCAGCCTTGGGGCCGTGCCCATTCCCTGGGGAGCCCGGGCAGTGCCCTACCACCCTCTGGGGGAAGAACCTTTTCCTAAAATCCAATCTAAACCTGCTCTGACACAGCTCCAGGCATTCCCTTGTGCCTACCCCATGGTACTTCAGCTTCCCTTGGTCCTGGCCATGGTGAGGTTCTTAGGGTGTGGATGATCCTCCTCCCGCTCCGTGGATAAACCCGAGCTGTGTTTCCTGCAGAGCGGCCCCTCTCCAACCCCGGGGAGGAAATGAGGGTCTCTGGACTCTGTTCCTTCCTCATCTGGCAACAAAAAAATGGAGATGTTGGGAGGAAACAATCCAGAGAAATGTTTCACATCAGTGAGACACACTCCAAAGTATTTTTGGCAACGTGGTGTGGGAATTTGGCTTGGAGAGTTGCTCAGAAGCTCGAGACTCCCATAGATACAACAAAAAGTGGCACCTCCGTCTCTTGTGTCTGGGGCGGTTTGGGTCCTAAAATGAGGGAATCATAAAAGGCTGATAATGGAACTAATGGTGGTCTGAGGGATTTTCTTTAGGGAAAAATCCTTCTGAGTCCCTAACAATGGCGAACGCTGGGAGCCGCGGATGTTGTCCATGGGTTTGTTGGCACTGCAGCAGTTTTCCTGAGCTTCCTGGAAAGCCGTGGCTGTTTCACACCCAGAAGGGCTCCAGCAATCCATGTGCTATCCCAGTTTGTTGAAGTGTCTGAGGAGACGGCTCTTGCTGTGCCTGGTGCTGCCTTTGGAGGTGCCTTTGGAGCACTGGGAGCAGCAGCTTCCAGCATCCTCTAGGGACTGGGGTTCCAAAAGAAGACAACAGCCAAGAGGAGCCAAGCTCAGGCCTTGCAGCACAACTTCAGGGTCCAGAAATGAACACCTCCATTGTTTGCTCCTGGATTTTGGAACTCGAGCGTATGGATCCTGCTCCTTTTCTGACCCGGAGCAGTGATACAGAAAGGATTATTCCCTCCAAAAATGTCAGGCCTTGCGGGTCTTATTTAATGCAGGAAAAGGGAATAAACCCAATATCCAGTTCCCTGTCTTTAGTTCAAGATACACCTTTAACTCCGAAAACTCGGGAATCTCTGGCAGGATTCCTTTCCTTTGCTAGAAAAACAAACAAGAAATGCTGTTTGCTGGCCAAAAAGCCCGAGCTGTTCATTTCTTCCCTCTCTTTGTTTTCCCCTCTTTCTTTTTTTTATTCTGGGGCTGGTTTGGAGCAGCTCAGTGAGGAGGACACGCTGGATAAACATGGCACCAGCGGGGTGTTTGGAATGCTCCTCGCTCCGGACCTGCTCCCTATGGAGAGGAGGAGGCTGGAGGGGTGGAGGAATCCGGGTCATGGAGCAGAGGGCAGCGAGAAGACAGCTCCTCTGTTCTCCTGGCGTGTCCAAAGCTTCCCAGCTGAGGAGAGCAACTGGGGTGTGCTGGGCCTTTTATTTCGTGTTCCCAACTTCCCCTTTCATCCCATGTGTCAAACAGCTTGGAAGCTTTGATTCCGGAGGCCAAGGAATTTGAACTGCAGGCCCAAATCCCTCAAGCATCTTTTGAGATATAAAATCCTGAAAGAAAGCTCGGTGGTGCCTTGAGCCGGCGCCCTGGGGGTTCAAGGCAGGAGAGCCTGGGGGTGGGATGGTCCTCAGCCATTCCTGGGTGGATAAGTTAAGGAGTGGGGAGTCTTCCCTGGGAAATGCAGGCATCATACTAGCCTGAGCTCACACGGAGTGCTTGGATTCTGGGAGGTGCTTGGCTGCAGAGGGAAAAGCTTCCTAGGAAGGGATAAGAATCCAACAGGAATACCTGTGGATGGCCCTGCTGTGGGGATTGGAGTGGGATCATGCCAGAGGATGAAGCAATCCCTGGAGTTTGGATTGGCAGGACCCTCTGCCGAGTCACAATGTGCCCACGGTAAATCCATACCCAGAGCTATGGGAGTCCCAGTAACATCCTGCTGGGAGCTTTTCATAGAATCCCACAGTCCCAGACCGGTTTGGGTTGGATGGGACCTCAAAACCCCTCTCACTCCAGCCCCTCCTCATGGATGGGGACACCCCCACCAGACCAGGGTGTCTTGTCAGTGCAGAAATGGGATATCCCATCTCCTTGCAGGGATGTCCTTATCTAATGGAGAAACTGAGGCACGGGGAAGGTGGGGTTTGTCAGGAACAGCCATCCTGCTTCCCATTCCACCTTTGCCCTGGGAGTTTGGCTAGTCCGGGGAAAACTTGGCCTGGCAACGAGCAGTGAAAGTGCTGCTGAGGATTTCAGACATCCCCTTTCCTGGTGAGATGGAAGAGCACTGAGGATCAGCCCCCTCCAGGGATGGCCGCAGCATTCCGGGTTCCTGCTGCTGGCCGGGATGGAGTGGGAGTGCTGGGAAATGCAGTCTCCATGGCCATGGCTCTGCACTGCAGAGCACCAAAGTCTATCCAACAGTTAGGTGCTGCCTTGGTTTCCCAGTACGCGGCTTCTCCCAGGGAATAATGGTCCCGGTGCAAACCCATTGAATCCATGGAGCCTCGTGCTGACGTCAATGGGCTGGAGCCTCTCCCGTGCCCGGGGGCCTCCTGCTGCAGGGAATGAGCAGCAGCCCTTCCATGTCTGCAGGAGGGGCTGGGCTGCATCAGCCCCCGTCTGCAACCACAGCTCAGCCGGGCTTTTATTGCCACGCTCACGACTGGAAGTGTTTAAAAGGAGGGAGGGGAGAGCTTTGGCTCTGCCCCCCCTGCCCAAGGATGGCACCGTGTCCCAGCCTGATCCCAGGGAGGTCTGGGCACTGCCTGGAGCAGAGCTGAGCTGCCCCTCTTCGGAAGTCCTTCCCTTTTCCCCAGGGATCCATGGTGGTGGTGCATGCAGGGAGAAGTGGGTTAAGCCCCCCGATCCTTTCCCCCCTGGAGCAGAAGGCGCTGGTGGGATGCAGACAGGGCTGTCTGATGCACTTCATGGAATCTTGGAATTCCTGAACTGCAAGGGACCCACCTGGATCATCCGGTTCAGCTCCTGCACAGACACCCCAGCAATCCCACCCTGTGCCTGGGAGCGTTGTCCAAATGCTCCTGGAGCTCTGGCAGCCTTGGGGCCCTGACCATTCCCTGGGGAGCCTGGTCAGTGCCCAACACCCTCTGGGGGAAGAACCTTTTCCTAAAATCCAGCCTAACCCTCCCCTGGCACAGCTCCAGCAATTCCCTGGGTCCTGTCCCTGGTCACGGAGAGCAGAGATTGGAGCTGCCCCTCAGGAGGAGCTCCAGCCCCTGGTGATGTGTCCCCTCTTCCGCAGAGCCACCACAAACCCAGGGATGGTTTTTGTGCACATTTCAGTCTCCTCCAAGAGCTGGAGGATCGGCAGCATTTAAGGGATGGCACAGAGGGTGGTGCCAGCCTTTTCCAAAGAAAAAGCCCTTCGGAAGCAGCCTTGGAAGAGGACAAGAGGCTGCCCAGCAGCTGCTCCCTGAGGCCTCTCTGTGTGCCTGGCTGTGGCTCCAGGGCCCTGCTGAGCCTCAGACTGGGGGAGACCCTGGGGCTGCTGCCTTCTGCAGGGACCTTCCCTTCCTCTCCCGCTCTCTGTGCTCTCTGTGCCACCCTCCACACCCAGAGCTGACCCATTCCAAGGCACACGGAGCTCACATCCACAGCTGTTCTCATGGCTGGCACAGGACAAGCCCTGTGCAAACAGGAGCTGCTCCAGGTGTGATGACAGCAGGAGCCAGGTGCTAAAAACATGACCCAGCAGTGCCTGCCCTTGGCGCTTCCCCTTGGAACAATCCCATGGGTGTTTGTTGGTGGATGTGGTGCCTCTCCCCTCGTGCTGACGGATGGATTCCTCTTTGGATCGTGGCAGTGGCCAGGAAAAGGCAGAGGGCAGCTGTCCCAGCCCTGGCATGCCAAGTGTTATCCAATAATCCCTCATTGCACTCTGCTTCCCTCGGCTCTCAACACTTGCTTTTCTCCCTTGAACCAAGTGCTACCTTGTGGCCAGCAGTGGATTTTGAGTTAACCCTGCCGGCACCTGAGAGGCAAATGCCACCGAGGGAGGAGTGGGAATTCACTTGGCATGAGAGGCAAAGGCAGGAGCGCCTGGAAGAATCAGGAACAGCGTTTTTACACCTCTCTCTAGTGTGAGTTACACACACAAGTGTGAATGTGTAGGAATCAGGAGTGTTCACAGACGTGTGTGTGTGTGTGTGCACACAGAGCAGGGAGGGGCAGCTTGGTACAAAAGGCAAAGGTGTAGAATTTGAGGGTTGCCATGGCTACAGGTCAGATGCCTTTGTTCTCGCATCCTGGTGCAGCTTAGGGAGATGAGATGCGCCAGCCTCGGAGCACGAGCAGGCGAGGATGGGGTTTTAATTGTTTTTTAGATGTGAAGGCAAATATCCGCACACTTATTTTATCCAGGTTTGAAAGAAAAGGCAGCAAACGAAGGCAATCTCCAGACGCAGATGGGATTGAAGTCACAGCGAGTCTGGGAAGCTGAGTGGCATCAAGGGAAATGTCCCTGTGGTATTGTCATGGTCACAGACAGCCCCTCTGTGGAGCCACAAAGCCACTTGTGTGCGGTGACTCTGTGCTGACACGGAGCCCAGCGTCCTCACGCCCAGCCCTGGGTGGGAGTGAGCACCGTGCACGGGTGGGAGGCCACGTCTGTGCTCCTGCCTTTGCTTTTCCCTTTGAAATCTCCTGTCCAGCTCTCTGTGGTCCCAGCCTATTTGATGCCGAGCTGGAAAGGAGATTTCAAACCAGGATCCATATGGGGCCCGTCAGTTGCGACTGGATTCATTTTAAAGTCCTGGTTAAGTCCAACAAAAAGCCAAAGATTAGAGCTGATATGTTGGCTTTCATCCAGATGCTGATCCTTGAAAGGCTGCTTTGAGACCGCCAGGCGACTCTTTCATTCCCCCTTTTCTTCTTGCTCTTCTTCTTCCCTTCTAATTGCTTCCCAAATTTGGGTTTATTGCCATGGGTTTGAAGCTAGGTAATCAGAACCAGGAATGTTTTTCTCTCCCCCATCTCTTTCTGGTACCCATCATATTCTGGCTTTTTGTTGGTTCAGAAAGTCCACGTTAATTCCTTGACCACCAACGTCAAAGGCTTGGCAGGGCTGGAGGCCTTTGGGATAACACTCCAAGCCAGCCCTCGGTGTTCCTAGCAGCCAGAGAACCACGGCGAGAAGAAAAGCAACGTGGTCCTTGTCTGTCAGGAGTGTTCTGTCCTTTTCCCTCAGCCCAGCGCTGCAGCTTCCCCTTCCTTTGTCCCTGAGGTGCATTGTCCTGGCGGTGCCACAGCGGGTGGGGACATCTGTGAGGGGAAGGGCTGGCACCGAGCGCTGGGCTCCACCTGGAACATGGAGCTGAGGTCACGCTCAGGTGCTCCGGACAAGGACAGCAGGAATTCCCATGGTCATTCCCATTGTCCCCGGCGGCCCAGCTGCACTCCACTGCTGGAGAGCTCTCCTCCAAGCCCAGCTCCTCCCTGCTCTGCACATCCCAGCACGGAGTTGTCTCTCTGGGAACAGATAGCTCTTGACAGCCGGGATCGTGAGGGAAGCAGGAGAGGCCAGGAAAGAGAGCAGAGCTCTGTTGAAGGCTGAGTGCAATCAGGGAAGGAGCGAGGGTGCAGATAAGAGGAAAGGGAAGGGATGTTGGTGCTCCATGGTGCCAGAAAGTGGGAGACTGAACAGAAAGAGAGCTGGGAGGGAGCTGGGGATACCTTAAGTTCCAGGGTGTCACGGTGGGGTCACCCAGGGAGAGGCTCCTGCTTGGTTCCCTGCTTGTGCCTCGTTGGGTACAGCCCGTGTGGAGCCTGCGTTGTCCTCGCTGGTCAGTGCTCCCTGTGAAGGGACACACCCGGAGCCCTGCAGGAGGGAGCCTGAGCTGCTGGAAGCATGAGGAGGGCAGCAAAGGGGAGAGAGCCTGCAGGGCTTGAAGCTGTTGGAGCGGGATCCTAAAACTGGAAGCAGAAGAGGGATTCAGGCTGCGTTGAGATGCTGCAGCAGAGGGAGCATCTCACCCTGGGCACCTCAGGAGGGGTAAAACAGGTGCCTCCGAGCTGGATCTAGCCCTGCAAGGTGAAGCCCAGCCAGGCTGGCCTAGGGAATTGCTCCAGGCTCTGGCATGGGAAAAGCCATCCCCGATGCACTGCGGCAGCAGCACCTGCGGGATGCGTTGGAAGTGTTCGGAACAGCACCTGTGGGATGTGTTGGAAGCATTTGGAACACCACCTGCCAGGGGCTGTGTGCAGCCAGGGGCTTTAAACAGCCATCCCCTCTTGGATTGTCCATGCATTCATTTAAAGGATGTGCGGGCAGAGAGAATATAGGACCTAACCTGTCCTGTTCGGGCAGTTCCAATGAGCCAGGAGGGCGAGGGATTCCCAATCCATGCTGTGCCGTGTCCTGCACACTCAGAGCAGGCACAGGGATGTGCAATGTGTGTGTGAGAGGCTCCTGCACCAGGCACAGCTTGAAAAGCCATTCAGGGAAGTATTTACAGGAGTTCAGGGTAGGAATGGGCCTGTTCTGCCTTTGGTTTCGTGGCTGCTTTAACTCCAGGCTGTCTGTCCTGGGGTCTCTGTCCCTAGCACAGAGCGGTGACCCTTTGGACAACAAGGACACTTGTCACAGTTTGGTGCCATGTGACACTGAGATCCAGCTGGCACAGCTGGAGCAGAGGGGGAGGTGGCACAGCCTGGGGACGTGCCAGGTTTGGATGTGGGTTGGAAGGCAGGTTATTCCTGCACCTTGTTCCGCTCATCCCTGTCCTCTTGCCTCAGTCACAAACCAAAGCCCAGGAAAAAGCCCGTCCAGTTTCCTGCTCCAGACAAACCATGCAGGTTAATGCTGTAAGATGTTTCTTATTTCTGGAAACACCCCCTGGAGCATTTTCCTTTAAAAGTTTTAGCTTATCCACCAGGAAACTGCTGTTGGAAGTGGCCATTATCCACAGCACGTCCCATTTCAACAAAAAGCCAAAGTTCACCTTTTTGGAGAGAGGGGGAAAACACGAAGTTGGAGTGTTTGGTCTGGAGCCTGTTGAAGAGCTCGGCTCTGCTCAGGGCTGGCCCCCAGCATCCCTTTTCCTGCTCCGGGATAATGGGAGCTCAGAGGCCAGCGCAGAGACAGGGAATCAGCACGCTGGGAAATCAGCGGGATGTGTGCGAACCGCCTTGGATAAAATCCACGCCAAGCACAGCCCAGGCCGTAACACGACCAAGAACAGCGAAGCTCTGAAGTCTGAAGAATAACATTTCATTTCTCCCCCCATTCCCCCTTTGCTTTTTCCACTCCTGCTCCTACCAGGACACACCTGGGCTCCAGCCACCGCATCCAAGGAGCACAGAACCCGTGGTCTCACCGCAGCCCTAAACCTAACTCCAGCTTTGCTGAGACCAGGCTTTGGCTTGCCCGGGTTGTTTTAAGCTCAGCCTTTTCTCCTGGTTTTGGGACTGTGACTTTACCAGGAGCTCCAAAACTGGCTCAGCTCATCCCAGCCCAGGGAAACACCCCTGAGCCTGGACCAAGGTTCTCTCATTCCCAACTCCCCCAGTCCTGAGATTAGGCAGAGACTCAAACAAATGAAGGCAGTTGCTGGAGAGGACAGGAAGCAATTACAGACCACCCTGGAAAGGCAGGACAGGCAGCAGCTTGTGTGGCTGCTGCTGTTTAAACAACAACCACCCCCAGGCCGGCAAGGGCAGGAACATCTCGGAGGAACAATGCTGGAGCGAGGTGCGAGGAGTCCAGAAAGGAGGATTAACACGGAATGCTCCGGCACGAGGGCCCTGCGCTCCTGCTGCGGGGTCAGAGGGTCCCGCTGGCAGGAGGAGGACAAACAGGATGGGCTGGTGATTCCAAAGGGAGTCAGGAGCTGCTGGTACCCCGCCAGCGGGGGACCCACGCGGGTCAGGGGCAGGGTGGCCTGCAGGATGCCTTTTCCATCTGCAGGGCCATTCTGCAGCAGGAGTTTTGTCTTTGCCACGGAGGGGGAAGCGGGGGGGAGGCATTTCCAAGCTGTTTTCTCCAGGATATCCCAGCTCCGCCTGACAGCTGGTTCCCATTGGGCTCCTGACCAAAGGCAGTCTCCAGCAAGGGTGGGAGTGGGCGGGAGGGGGGAAGGGACCTCCTAATGATGAGGACGAAGAAGAGGAAGGATGAAAGGCCCTGAAATGCGGAGGGTGGAACTGAAGCAGGAGGACACTCGGAGGGAGGGGCTGCAGAGGCTTTGAAGCTCCTCGCTATGGGGAGCCTCCTTTAAACCCTACACCAGATTGGAACAAGGTGGGGGAGGAGGGGCTGGCTCTCTTTTCCCTCTGAAATATTCCAAGAGGTTGGGACCCCTGCTCGGGATGGGCTGTTTCTGTCCATTAAACATTTTAAATGCTTGTCCGTCTCCCATGGCCTCCCGTCCTTCCGTTCCTTGTGGCAATGGGCTGGGGATGGGAGGTTCCCGAGGATGATGAAAGGATTTAGGGCACAGGGTAGAGGTGACAAGGGCTGGTGTCAGTCACAGCCTTGTGCCAGTGAGTGCTCAAGTGGAGGAGGAGGGAAAAGGGGCTGGTTATGCCCCAAAACACAGCATGGGGTAGGGAGTTTTCCTCCCCTGTTGGGAATTTCAGCAGGGAGGTCAAGGGGAGGATAGCTGGTGCTGCCTGACTTCCCCTCGCTGCCTGCCAGGAAGGAAAACAGCTGGGAAGGGAGTTTTGGGATCGGTGCTGCAGCTCCCTCAGTCCTGGCTCTGGAGGGGATGGAGGAATCAGCTGCCTCATGGAGAGCTCCATCCCTCCCCCTGCTCCTCCATCCAGGCCCGTCTTTTTTATCACAGAATATCCTGAGCTGGAAGGGACTCACAAGGCTCATCCAATCCAGCTCCCGATGTCCAACTCTCCTCATCTGTAAGGATGCTGGGAGGACGTTTCCTCTTCCTTCCCCAAGCAAACCTCTCCCTGGAAAATTGGACTACAGCAGGTTATTAAATCACATCCAACTGAATTCAGAGCATCACAAAATATAAAGGCAGCCAAAAAGTAAAGGTACAGGGAGACAAAAGTGTTGTCCAGCAGAGCCTGCCTTTGGAGAGCTCTGCAGCATGGATGAGATTTTCCCACTGGAGCTGAGCTACCTCGTCCTCACCTCATAAGGAATATGCTCCAAAGAAATGGGTGAATTCTAAGCAAGCCTTGCTCTTCCCATTGGAATCAGCAGACCTGGATGAACCATGTGGATGAACCCGGCAGCTCTGTGAGTGTTCAGAGCTGTGCTGGGAGCTGGAGCTGGAGCTGGGCACCCTCATTCCTCATCCCTCCTCGACTGTAAATATCCAGAGGAAAAAATAGTCGGTGGCTGCATTGTTCCTCCCAAGGTTGTCAGGAAATCGGCGGGAAGAGGCACGAGGGGACACGGCACAAACAATGGGAGGAGAAAGTTCACAATGACCCTGGGCTGGTGCGTGGAGGCTGTTCCTGACGGGAGGGTTGGAGGTTCAGGGTGGTGCTTTGGGCAGTTCCTGTGGCTGTCCACGGTGTCCCAGGTGTCCCCGTGCCCCTGCACTGGGTGTGCAGGGATTCCCAGTGATCCAGAGCTTCCCAAGCTGCCCCGTGCAGCGGGAACCTGGAGCTAGAGGGCACTCAGAGGTGTTTTTAGCTGGTCCCTCCCTCTCATCGTCCAAAAGTGAGGGAGCTGAAGGTGCAGCTCTGGCAGGGGATGGTCCAGGCTCCTGGCAGCTCCCAAATTTGGGGCCCATCATTCCGTGGCAGTTAAGTGAAAGCAGTGGGAGCAAGGAGGGAAGGGCAGCATTCCCAACTCCCATGCTTTTTCTCTCCCTGCCTTCCCTTCACCTGTTTCGTGTCGGAGCTGGACTCACCCCTTTCCATGTGCCTCTCCTAAGGAGAAGCATCCTGCTCCAGCTGTTTGCTCTGGAACAGGCAGGAGTGGCACAGGGATGGTTTTGATGGACACCTTCCTTTCTCCATCCCTGAACAGCAGCGTGAGGTGGACGGAAGGATGGACGGACGGACAGACGGATGGATGGATGAATGGATGGACAATGTGTACTTCCAGCACTAAGCCCCAGCCATCCAGGACCTTTCTCCTGGGCATCTTCTTGGCCTCTTCCCATGGAAGAAAGGGCAGAACTGCTTTTGGCTTCATGAGTCCTCAGGAATGGAATTTAATAAATTAAACTCAAATTAATAAAGGCATTTTGGAAAGAAATCATCCTTAGGTTGCTCCAATGGGCCCAGAGGGAGCAGTGGCCATTGGCACCTGGACACTTGTCCAGGAATCTGGAGGAGAGGAGGGTGAGCACGGGCAGGGCAGGGCAGCAGGAGGTTCTGGAGAGGTCTGGATCCTCCCTCTCCCCTTCTCACCCTCCCATTTCGGTTTGGTTTTGCAGTGAGACCTGCAGGTGGCCGTGCCCTGCGACCAATCGGGAAATGGAACTCGATTTTAAGTTAATTAAAACTGCCCTCTGTGTGTTAATCTTCTTGTCAGGTTTTAATTAAGTGCTGATAAAGACTCAGCATGGGAACAGACGGTTCCTGCTCCCACCTCCTGTGACCTAGGGAGCCTGGAGGGGCTGTTGGAGTCATGTTGGGGTAACCCCAGGTCCCAGCTGGTGCTGTTACCCTCCCAAAGAAGGGTGGAATTTGACCATTTTCTTCCCTTTCTCCCTCAGTCCCCAGCAGATTCCCAGCTCTCCTCCCAGGATGGGTCATGCTCCCAGCAACGGCTGATTTACTGCTCGCGAGCCAGAAAATTCCGGATAAATGCCAGCTCAGGGTAATCACCATTCCTTGCTGCGTGGCCAGACTGGGTTGGGAACATCAGGAGCGGGATTAGGGCTCTCCATGGACTCCTGCATCCCAGTGGATGTATCCTCTCTTTCTGCAGGAGGTGGGGTAGGAGGAGAAACCACGCAGAAGGACTCTCAAGATGCTCAGGGCAGCGAAATCTCAGAATCCCAAAATCCCTGAGGTTGGAAAAGCCCTCCAAGGTCATTCAGTCCAGCCTGTGCCTGATCCCCACCTCGTCACCAGCCCATGGCACAGGCATTCCTCGGAAACCTCCAGGGATGGGGACTCCAAACCTCCGTGGGCAGCGCCTTCCAATGCCTGACCACCTTTTTCATGGAAAAAATCCACACTTCCCAGCACTCATCAGTCCTGAAGTGAAGAATCTTTACTCTCCCCGTTATTTCAGGAGAACAGATTGGATCTCAGCGTTTCCCACCCGGCAGGTGCCTCTCCCATCTCTTTTTCCAATGGCATTTTGCAGCTGTTATCCCGACCATTGACCATTGATTGATACAATTTGCCAAATAATACCTTGCTATAAATTCCTGTGGATATTTCCATGGTGGCTTCGACATTTCCCTCTGGAACAACAAAGAAAGGATCTTTTCCCAGTAAAAGCCATTCCATTCCACCTCTGCTGAGCCCATTTTTGGCTGTTTTTTAGGCAGCAGATTTCCCATTCCACACTTGAGTCCCACATAAGCCCTTCCTTGTATTTTTAAGGTCCCCAGCCAAAATTAAGACATTTCCCATTTTAACTTCCAGCACCTTGTAATGCCTTTAAACCATTACAGATATTCCTTGGAATATCTCAGGGCCAGCCCCAGAGCACAAGTGGAATTAAAAGTCACTCGTGCAGAGCCCGAGCCAGGAATTGCTGGGTCAAAGTGTTCCTTGTCCCTCAGGTTTTTGGGATCAGCACAGGTCCAGCACCTGTATTTAGGATCAGGGAGTTATGGAGTGACACTGCTTTTAAAATGACTTGTGACTGTTCCCAACTCGGGGTGTCCCCGCTGGGGATTCCTGCGCCTGCTCCCCAGGATTAGGCATGGAGGGGGGATTTCTGGAATTGTCTTTCCATTGTGCTCCAGTTCCAGCTTCCAGCATCTGACTCTCCCAGTCCCGAGCAGGGCTTGTCAATCTCCCAGAGTTTGTTTTGGAGCTAATGGATGTCGGAAGGTTCCCATCAATCTGTCCTGCTCCTCAGAACTCCCGGGAATGCTCTTGGCTCCGCTGGCCAGCACAGCTCTGAGAGGTGGTTTCTCCATCCCAGTCACCAAGATTTATTTTGTACAGGCATTTTCATATGCTGAGGGAAAAAAAAAAGGAGGAAAAGCCACCTGGAATCAATTGTCAGCACAATGGAAGTTGGCATGGCCAGGCTGGGGAGCAAAGGGGGACAATGGGTTATTTCCCACAAATTGCTATGGGGACAAGCACAACTAGCAGGGACTTAGTGCCAAATCGGATGAATAGGGAAGACTGGAAAAAAAATTAAGGGAAAAAAAAAATCCCCGGAAAAGTCAAAACCTTTTGTCATAGTATTTGCTGCAGTGAATTTGTTTTTATTTTGAAGGGACACTGAGAAATCTGCCGGGGCTTGAGTGGAGATTTAAAGAGGCAACCCAAGCTCTCCTCAGGGCTGGATGTGGAGCTCAGGCTCATGAACATGATTCCTTCCTCCCTTGTCCCTCTCGGCTGCAGGGTCCCAGGATAAAGCCAGCGGTGGGGAGCCCATCCCTGGCTCCGTGGTGGGGATGTGGTGGAGCTGCCCCACCGCCGCCTCCTGCTCCCAATCCAGCCTTATCTCCCTGCCTCCTGCCCTTGCCCACTGTGTTTATTCCCACCATAAACTTCTCCAGGAGTGACTCTGGCTCTCCTTGCATTTGTTTGGAAGCCCTGTCCCCACTCCTGGCTTATCTCTGGGCGCAGTGATAACAACAACCACCAACCCTCTTTGCTTACAGCACCGGCTCCTTTCAATGTTTCCGTAATCTAAACCAGCCTCTCTCTCCTCTTCCTTCCTCTGGGGAAGCTCCCGGGCTGGGAATGGCCAGAGTTGTGCCTGCACTTGGATTCATCTTCTGCAGCTCCCATGGAACCAAGGCAAATACCCGATGCTGAGTTTCTGGGAGATTCCCATCCAAATACAGTGGATGTGGAAGAACTAATTCCTCCATCCTTGGTTTGAGGTAACTTTTAACACCAGGGGTGAGATCTGCCCTGGGAAGGAGGTACCAGGATCTTCCCAGTGCGGCACAGGGGCTGCGTGTTCCCATTCCAGCAGTCTCCAGCCTCGGAAATCCAGGCGAGGCACAATCTGGAAGCAGAGTCTGCCTCCCATCCTCTAGGAACCCTCCACCTTCCCCCTGGAATATCCCTGGAGCATCCCTGAAGCAGAGAGATCAGGGAGCAATCTTTGCTCCCTGTGCCCAGGGACAGGACCCAGGGAATGGCTGCAGCTGTGTCGGGGAGATTTAGGTGGAGATCAGGAAAGGTTCTTCCCCCAGAGGGTGTTGGGTGCTGAAAGGGCTCCCCAGGGAGTGGGCACGGCTCCAAGGCTGCCAGAGCTCCAGGAGCATCTGGACAATGCTCCCAGGCATGGAGTGGGATTGCTGAGGTGTCTGTGCAGGAGCTGGATCAATGATCCTGCTGGGTCCCTTGCAGCTCCGGAGTTTCTGGGATTCCACGGTTGTGTGATCCCCTGCTCCTCCGCCTCCATCCCCTGCAGCACCTGCACCAACGGGGTCTTTGTGCTGCTTCCCGTGGGCTTGGGGAGGTCTCCCTGGCTGTGTTTGTGCCAGGCAGACATCCCGGGGCACGGGGACACACGCGTGAGAGGTGGATGTGGACATGGGTGTGACAGGTGGATGGGGACACACATGTGACAGGTGGATATAGATACACGCGTGACAGGTAGATGGGGACACGTGTGACAGGTGGATGGGGACACACGTGTGTGACAGGTGGATACGGACACATGGAAGATGGATGGGGGCACGCATGTGTTACAGGTGGCCGNGTTCTTCCCCCAGAGGGTGTCGGGTGCTGAAAGGGCTCCCCAGGTAGTGGGCACGGCTCCAAGGCTGCCAGAGCTCCAGGAGCATCTGGACAATGCTCCCAGGCATGGAGTGGGATTGTTGAGGTGTCTGTGCAGGAGCTGGATCAATGATCCTGCTGGGTCCCTTGCAGCTCCGGAGTTTCTGGGATTCCACGGTTGTGTGATCCCCTGCTCCTCCGCCTCCATCCCCTGCAGCACCTGCACCAACGGGGTCTTTGTGCTGCTTCCCGTGGGCTTGGGGAGGTCTCCCTGGCTGTGTTTGTGCCAGGCAGACATCCCGGGGCACGGGGACACACGCGTGAGAGGTGGATGTGGACATGGGTGTGACAGGTGGATGGGGACACACATGTGACAGGTGGATATAGATACACGCGTGACAGGTGGATGGGGACACGTGTGACAGGTGGATGGGGACACACGTGCGTGACAGGTGGCCATGGACATGCGTGTGACAGGTGGATGGTGACACACGTGTGACAGGGGGATGGGGACACGTGTGTGACAGATTGATATGGACACGCATGTGACAGGGGGATGGGGACACATAGCAGGTGGATGGGGACACATGTGCCAGGTGGATAAACATACATGTGTGACAGGTGGATGTGGACACGTGTGACAGGTGGATGGGGACACAGGCGTGGCAGATGGGTGGGGACACACGTGTGACAGGTGGATATGGACACACATGTGGCAGGTGGCTGGGGACGCACGTGTGGCCCCGCTTGTGTCTGCCACTGGCGATGCCCCTGGTGCTGCCCCTCCCGCCAGGGTTGCGTTCCCTGCCCTCCCGCTGCATTCCTGGGGGTGTTTTCCCCCTTTTCCCTTTCCCCCCAGAAGGGGGTGTCCCTCCTTAGCGTGGGCACGGAGCACACGGTGCCACTTGGCTGTCACCTCGTCCCCAGCAGGGACGCGAGCGCTGGCAGGCGCTGAAGGTCAGCAGAAGGACATCTCAATTATTCTGTGTCATCCGCGAGGAGCTCGGCGCTTGTCAGAGTCCCAGCGGAGAGCAGTGAAACAGTAACTTGGCTGCAGGAAAAAAGGGAGTGGGAAAAAACATCGGAGAGGAAAGAGAGGGGGAAAAAAAGCCGGCTGCGCAGAAGCTCAGGTCAGAGGGATTGACAGCTGCTGGGAGATATCTCCATTCCCTGTGCCGAAAATAACACCTCCATGGGCTCCAGAGCTGTGTTCCCAATTAGAGATTGGGCACTGAACAGGGGGAGAAGAAATTCTCCACGATAATTTCAGAGGAGGGGGAGGAAATGGAAAACAGGCTTGGGAAGGAAGCCTGGCTCACTGCTTCCAGGAACCTGATTTCCTCGGGATTGTCCTGGGGGTTTCTCCTCCTCATGGCTCTTATCTTCACCACCCCTTTGGAAGCCCTGGGAAACGGGAGGCAGCAGCTTGTGAAACTGCTCTGGGTAAGAGGAGCAGGGGGAGCCAGGCCCTCGCTTCAGGATGTTTTTATAGATATATTCCTATATATAGGATATATATTCCTCTATATCCCAATATTTACCACCAGACCTGGTCATGCCTTACCCTCCGGACCAGGGGCAGCTCCCCTGTCTCCCTCTCTTCAGCACCTTGTTGCCAACCTGGGGATTCAAACCTGTCTCTTCCATGTCATCCATCAGTGCAAGAGGGAAGAGAAAGCGTTTCCAGAGGGAAAAGCTCCTGGAAGCTCCGTGTCCTGGATCGCCAGGAGCTGAGTGGGCTGACCTGGCTGGGAGCACCCAGATGTTTGGGGACCTCCCTGCAGGTTCTACTGCTATAAATTAATTATTGAATTAATAAATAGCACTGGCCATGGTCAGCCAGGGGCCGCGGGGGCTGCCAGGAGCCTGGGGCAGGGGGAGAGGCTGTGCCAGAGCCAGCCTGGGAGGCACCAGCTGCGGAATTCCTGGATGCTGCTCCGAGCAGCTGCGGCTGGACTTTCACACGTGTTCTCAAAGTGAGGTCAGGCTTTCAAAACCCACTGAAACCCCCAAAGCATGGAAAACTATGGCGTCCCTGGGAGTTCTGGTGTGTGGGAGATGGATCTGCTCACGTTCCAGGGCAAGCTCCTGCTGGCACTTCCCCTGGAGCTCGTGGCTCTTCCAGCCCGGGGCTGGTGCTGGCTGGGCAGTGCTGCCATGGAGCAGCCCTTGCTGCCAGCTCTTCCCTCTCCAGGCCCAGGACACGCTTCCCGTGATCCCCTTTTTGCTGGGAATGGGCCCTCAGAGGGGGAGCGGGTGGCTCAGGCTGGGATGAGTGGTGCTTTGGGGTTGTCCGTGGGCCAGGGTTTGGATGGGATGGGAAGGTCCTGGCAGCCAAATTCATCGGGGCTTTTCTCTCCTGCACCGCACCTGACCCCACATAAATTTCCATCCGGGATTGCAGGAGCCGTGCTCTCCTTCGGATGGAGTGTGTTGGAGAGAGGAATAAAGCCAAGGGCTCACCTGCTTTGGAAGGAGGCTCTGCTCCCTCTCCCCGTCCCAGGCCTGGAGTCAGGCTCACACATCGTAAAGTGTCCCTGCCGTGGCACTGCTGCCCTGGAACTCGGAGCTGTTTTATGTGCCGGGAACCAGGAATGTCTGCACGGAGCCGCAGCCACGGCGGGAGCAGCTGCAGGGATTTCACCTTTGGATCCTGGCAGTTTATAGGAGCGAGGCAGGAGGCCGAGGAATTGCAAACACATTCAGCTCCATGGTGCTGGCAGCTCCTGCCTGGCTCCGAGCTGGTTAAGTGCTCTTTTATTGGACTTCTCTTCCCAACAGGCTCAGGGCAGGAGGCCCTGGAGGGTAAGGTGGCCTTCCTCATCCTGCCCCTTATCCCACTGGGATTTTCTGAGCACTTTGGGATGGTGGGAAGGGAGTCTGTGTGTGACCACTGGTGGCTGGTGTCCCCTCAATTCTGAACACAGACTGTCCATGGCAAAGGAATGGCAGCAAAGCTGAGGCTGTGGCCTCAGGTCTGTTTTTTTCAGGATTGGGAAGAGCTGCCTGTTTTCAGGGCTCCCGGGGTGCCGCCCCGGGGGAGATGGAGCAGAGCCTGCCTGGAGAACACGAAGCGGGAGAGCAGGGAACGGCAGGACGGCGAGACACGAGCACCTGGAAAGAATTAACACTTCCCCTCAACGAGAGCTTGGAAGGGGAAAGAACAAAGCAGGCGAGGGAAAACCAGGGCAGAACAAAATGGTGCTGGTGGGAAAAGGCATTCCAGCTTCTCGGCGAGGGGGAAGGAACGGCTGAGCAGGGCTCCTGGGCTGGGGGGAGCTGCTCCCTGCGAGAGGCTCAGCCTGGCCCTCGTCTCTTCACTTCTGCCTCTGGTTCCTTCCTCCTCTCTGTCTTTCCTTCCATTGCCAACTTTACCCCATCCCTCTTTCGTTCCCCATTCTCTCTGAATTTTTCCATACATCCTTCTCACAGCCTCTTCCCTCTTTCCTGTAAAACAGTGTTTATTCCGGTACCCAAAGCCCATTCCCACTTTCCCAGCATCCCGGTTGTCCTTTATCCAGGATGGTACCTCAGTGCTGATCCTCTGCTTATCCTGGGGATAATCAGAGTCTGATGCATTTACGGACATTAATAAATATCCTGGAAATTCCCTCTAATTTGAATTTGGCCCCTTTTTGGAAGGACATCCTGCCTGTGTCCTCCACTGGGATGAGGGCTCGTCCCCCCGGGACATGAGGCTTCCCAAAGGTTTTGTTAGGAATAACTACAGCTGATCCTCCTGCCCGGCTGCTCTTCACACTCCACCCGCTCTGATCGCACCAATTACTCCAACAAAAGACAAAAATTTGCATTTCCAAGGGAGTTTCCCTCCTTCTCCCAGTGCGCCGTGCCCTCAGCAGGGATGTCCTTCACCCCATCGGGGTCAATGAGCCATGAGTGGGACTCATGTGACAGTCCCGACACGCTTCCCAGAGGGATTTCTTTCCTAATGACATTTAAACCGCTCATTACTCCTTGACTGTGCCAGAGGTTTCGATGAGTGTGACTCCGGCTCCGTTATTGCGCCGGATCCCTGGAGCAGGGGCTGGAAATCAGGATGTGGGGACTGGTGAACCTCTCTAAGCCCCCCGAGACACTCAGCTGCAAAACCCAGACCTCTGGGCAGCCGAGGAAAGGGTCCTTTAACTTTTTTTTTTTTTTTTTTTCCATTTTCGGCTCGTCTGTTGGGATTTTTTGCCTTCCTGAGAGCAGGAATGAGATGAGGTCTCCAAAGAGCTTCTGCTCCACATTTCCACCCAATTTTCTTGGCCCGAGGGGTTGCACGAGCTTGGAGAAGCATTCAAGACTCTGAGTGTTCTCCCCAAAGCTGCGCTGGTGACAGAAAGGATCTACAGAACCCTTCCACTCCGTCTCCCCGAAATTCCCAACTTCCTGAGTTTCTCCCAGCCCCGCTCCAGCCCCGCTCGGCCCTGAGGTAATGGGGCAGCAGTAAAACGTTAGGAGGTACAAATGAACTGCCGGGGATTAAAGCCCCAGCACAGCCTCCTGCGAGGCTTTAAAAGCATCCTGTTTGCAAACAGCTCTGGGGCTGCATCCCGCATTCCTGGGCATTTGCCTTCTCCTGGTTTTTTCATTCACGGGGAGAAATTGCAGCTGGAGCAGCTCACCAGGTCCCGTTCTTCCATCCCCTCTGGGGCACGAGCAGCGCTGGCTCATTCAGCCCCTTCCCGAGCATTTTGCCTGTCCCTACACTTTTCCAAGGCATTTTTCTAAAACTACTTTCATTCCAGCTTGTCGATGGCTTTTGCTGGATGGCGGGGATGCGTTGCAGGTGAGTTGTGCCCTTTGGGGGATGAGTCAGATCCAACCTCACAGGCAAACAGGTCATGCCCAGGGCTCCGCTGAGCTCATTTGATGCCCCATGGGATTCTCCCACTGCATCCAGCCTTTCCGAAGGAAAATTCATGCCCTTTGCTTTGGACTAGAGAGCTAAGCAACCCGAATGACCCTATGAATTTCCAGCAGTCCCGCGTGGTGAGGTTTGGAGTTTGGAGGCTGAGTTCACGTGGGATAATCTGTGCAGAGAGCGGCTGAGCAGCTCTTGGCAGGAGAAGTGGGAAGTGGTTGGAATTGGGAAGTGGTTGGAACTGGGATGTGCTGGGGCATTTGGGATCATTTACAGAGGTGTTTGTTCCGGGCCGTGCAGCTTGGCACCGAGACTTTTTTGGGAGAGCTCAGGCAGCTCGTCCCAGCTATTGCACAGATCTTTGAAGATTAGTCTGGATAACTTTGAAAGGTCTCCCTTCCCCTGGGATTTCTGGGATTCCTGGTTCTGCCTGGAGCAGAACAAAGGCTGCTCTCCCCACATCTCCCTGTCTGAGGTGGGAACAGGAATTGGCTCCTGGACATGTCCTCCCGAAGGAGAGCAGAGCAAAGGCTCCCAGCCTGGATCAGCTGAGCTGAGCTGCAGAGCCAGGCCTGAGCCAGAACGAGTTTTTTCCAAGCAGCTTGGAAAAAACAGAGGCTTGGTTCCTACCTACTGTCAGCAAATCCTCCAGCTTGGAGGGGATCCCTCCAGCTGCCCCTGTGCTGCCTCTGCACGCTGGGTGGGCTGAAGCCTTTTCCCAGAGAAACCAGGAATGGGATGGGATGGGCAGAAAACCAGGGACAATGGGAGATTATTTCACACACCCACTTGTAGCTGAGCACCCGCCCCTCCCCGAGCTGGATGCTGTATCTGCTCCTCGGCTTCCCTCTCCACCTGTTTAATCCATGTGGGATGATGGGAGCCGGCTCCACTGACATGGAATGTGGGAAAATGGGCTGTCCTCTCCCTGGAGAGCTGCGCGTGATGAGGTGCCCGTGCTCCTGCAGCCACTACAGTGATAAGGGAGTGTTGATATCTCCAGGACTCCCTCATTCCGAGGAAAATGGGGCTTTCCGTTCCAGCCTGTTAAAGCGTTTTCCAGAGCTCTCACAAACATTACCTGGGAGTGCTGCCTGCATCCAGCTACTTCCCATGAACCTCTGGAACCATCCCATCATCCTGGTGCCCACCTGAAATGAGGAGAGGTTTGTGAGGCGGGAATTTCCTGCATTAAAGCAGACATTGATCCCCTCTGAGGTGGCTGTTCTGCTCCAGCCACTCTCAGCCCAAATTTCTCCATCTCCTGCAGCTCCAGTTCCCTTTTCCCGGGCCCTTGGAGCACCACTGGCACCACAGGATCGTGTGAGGGGTGGGTACTGCCCTGCAATGCCATTTGCAGAGGAGGTGCCAAAAAACCCTCAGGGGTGACTTTTTTTGGGTGCTGTGAGCCTCTTCTCCCTCACTTCACCTGCGTCTGGGGGAGCTGGTGACACAATCCCTTCCCACCCACCACAAGCACGGAGATAAGAGCCCTGTGACCTGGAATGTCACCTCCCAGGAGGAGGGGACACCGGGATCCCTCACAGAACCGTGTGGGGACTCCAGAGGGGAGGCCAAGCTGCCCTCTGAATGTGGGCTGGGCTCAGGGGCTGCCAAGGTGACTGGGACATCACTGCACCTGCGGGAGATCGGCATCCCAGCAGCTCAGGGAATCCAGGATGCTCCTGCAGGAGGTGGGCACCAGGAAGTGGGGCTGAGGCTGGATGAGCCACATCCAGAAGCTCTGGAGGTGCTGAAGCCCATCCTGTGCCTCGCTGATGATGTCACTTGGGAGCGCAAGAGACTCCTGTGCAGGGTGAATTCCCAGGACACTGCTGCAGCTTCTCTCCAGAGGCATCAGGATTTATTCCAACCAGGACATCCCTTTGGTTTTCCTGGACTTTGTGGCTTGCACTTGGCTTTTCTGCATCCCAGTTCCCTCCGCATTCCTTGCTGGTGGAACAAGACCCTCCTGCTTCTGCTTCTCCCAAGAGCTCCCATCCCGAGTGGATTTTTAGGGCTCCGTGTGCTCGTGGGCACATCCAGGGAGTGCTCCCATCCATCTGCTCAACTCCTTGGGAAAAACCAGCGCAGCCAAACAATGAGTGAGTACAAAAGCACATGTGGAGCCTTGGCAGGGAGCATTCCCTGACTCCCAGCATCCAGGCGGCCGCTCCGCTCTCCCATCCCTGCCTCTCCGGCTGTAATTAGTGCAGGCTGAGCTCTGGGAACGCGCTGGAACGGGAGTGATGAACAAAACAGCAGCTCCAGATGAGCCAGAGCATCTGAGGGGGTTAGGATGGAAAAGTGGGAAGGTCTGTGCTCTCCGGCCGGGTCCGGGTGCCTGCTCTGGATAATGAGCACCTCGCTCCCGGGAGCTGCCGGCACCAATTCCCTGTGCAGGAGCACATTCCTGAAAGCGTCCCTGCTCCGAGTGGTATTTAGCTCACGCTCTGATGCTGGATCGGGGGTCTGGAAAGGCTCTGTCCTTGGGCTCTGTCCAAGGCTGTTCTCACATCCCTCCAGCGATGCTGCTCCTGCCTGGAGGAGCCGACCTGCTGGAGAGGTGACCCAGGGCTCCCGTTAAATTCTCCTCTGCTCCGTGTCCTCCAGGTGCCCCCAGCCAGAGCATTCCAGCCCTGCTCTGGTGGCTGGAGACCCATATTCCTTTCCTCCTTCCCCACCTCCCAGATCTGTGCAGACCGTGGGTCTGTTGTCTGTCCAGTCGTAGCCAGGACTTTGTCATGCTGGAATCGTTTTGTTCTTTTTGATCTTTCTGGAGAAGGCAGAAAGTGCTCCGAGAATTCAGCCGAGTGGCCTCCACCTGTCACGGTGCCCCGAGGACGAATGGAGGGTTCCTGTCACTGTGTCCAGGTGGTGGACGAAGGGTTCCTGTCCCTGTGTCCAGGTGACAGACGGAGGGGCCCTGTCACGACTCCCAGGTGATGGACAGAGGCCTCATCCTGGCATCAGGTGATGGATGCAGGGGCTGAGGGGGCTGGGAAGGGCTCTGCAGGCAGCGTCCCACAGTGTCCCTCGCCCTGTCCCCCCGTGAGATCAGGGCACTGATAACAGCTTTGTTTAGAAGGAAGAGCAGGAAGGGACATGGAAGTCCAACAAAAGAGGAGCTGCCTCACCCAATGTCCAAAGGCCCTCGGCTGCCAAAAGTGGATGGAAATAAACTCTGCAGACAATGCAGGGCCCTATCTGGGAGCGGCAGGACCCTGGCCAGGCCCCGGTGTCCCCGCAGGATCTGATAGGGCTCGGGGCTGGCGGGACGGGTGCTCCGGCCATTGTTCGGTGCTCCGGCTGCTGCTGTTGGCCCGGGATCCACGCGGAGAGAATCGCAGGAAATCAGAGCAGATCGTATCCGACCTTCAACTGCGGCACAGCTCAGGGCTGCGCTTTTCTCCCCACTGTCCTTGGTGGCTCTTTTTGGACACAGTTCTCTCCCAAAATAGCCGTGAATGCCGACCATTGCCGGACCGCTCACAGTCAGTGTGGCCACATCCTCTCCCTGCAGAGGCTGAAACCACTCAGTCCATAAAACACCAGCCTGGAGCCTCTGGCAGAGCTGCTGCTCCCTTGCCCAGACCCAGCAGGGATCTCTCAGGCTTAGGGGAGTCTGTAGGGTCTGTACCCTTGTGCCCAGGGCTGTGGCATTGGGGTGCCTTCCCCTCCCTGCAGCTGCAGAAGCTGCGTTTTACTTCCAGCTTTTCCGTGGAGCAGCTGCTTGGCTTGGAGTAAGGCAGGCTTTGCTTCTGAGGCAGGAAAAGTCAGGATAAGTCCACGGAATCCCACAATGGCCTGGCTGAACTGTGCCATGGTGTGGGCGAGCAGGTTCATCCACCGCCTCCCGCTCCGTATCCCAACAGCTTTCCTTCTCTCGAATATTGCCCCTAATTAATTTATCTGTACCAATGCTCCTGGTAACACCATTATTTGTAGTACCTCATTGCATCCCCCGGGAAGGGCAGAAGTCTTAATTAACATCCGCGAAGCTGCCTGAGATCGTGCCTGGAAAATGTGAGCTGGAGCAACTCCCTGTCCTACCAAGGTTGTTTTATCTTCTTTTCTTTTCCTTCTTTGCAGGCCCCTTCTTTTCCAGGCAGCCCAACCTGTGCCTGGTATGTGCCATCCCGACATTCCAGCCTGTCCCTGACATCCTGGAGCAGCCCTGGAGCTGCTGGAGTGGCTGCTCGGGACACGGGGCAGAGCAGCGAGTGGGGAGGGGCGAGGGCTGGGTCCGAGGCAGGGGAGGGTCACCTGGGGAAGTGCCACACTCTGGTGGCTCTGGCACGGGGGTGTGGTCACACCGGGTGGCACAGTAGGCCCTGGAGCGCCACAGATGTGTCCCAGCTCTGCATCACAGCCCAGCCTTGGGATCAGCTGCCAGGTGTGCAGTGACCTGGATCCTTCCTTTCTCCGTGGGGGAGCCTGTCTGGTGTCTGCCCTTGGGCTGAGCATCCCTGTGGGTTCTCCCCTTTTCCCTGCAGGACCCAGCCCTGGCTGTGACCCCTCCCTGGCACACTCCTGCCAGGACAGCAGAGGGACAACCACCCAGCGACCCTGAAGCAGTGGCAGGATGATCCAGTGTCTCTCCAGCTCCGGAGGCCCCTGGCTCCACTGCTGGTTGCTGCAGAATCCTTCCAGCCAAATCTCCAAGGTCTTGGCTGAGCCGAGCTCCAACGCCAGCCAGATTTCTGATGCTTAGCAAAAATATTCATTAACGACTTAATCTGTGCACACACAGGGGAAGCTTTTACGGAATTTGTTCGAGGGCTGTGAAAGAGGGATCTGGCCACTGCTTCCAGCTCTGCCTCGATCTGTGATCTCATGGATGAGGAATTCAGGAAAATGCTGCTCAGGGACACGATCCAAAGCATCTCCCGTGCGCACTTCCCTACCCTCGGTGCTCACTGCTTGGCTGAGCATGTCCCTGTGCCAAACACTGCAGAATCGTCACCTCAGCCCTGCAGGCTGCAGAATTGTCACCTCAGCCCCTCAGGACACAGGGAGAGGACGATGCTGCCCGGCTGCTTTGGGAGGGAAGGTCTGAGGTGATCTCGATCACAGCCTGGCCCAGGACACCTGGTTTGGGATGGAAAAGCTTCACACCGGGCTGGGCAGCCTCTGTAAAGTCACGGGGGTGTCCCACCTTCTGTGACCTCTGGCATGGCCCATCCTGCTCCTCAGTGTCCTGCCAGGGCCACCAGGCCAACAAACCCCGAGTCTGGGCAGCGACAAGGACAAGGCTGCTGGAGCACCATGAGGGCATCAGCTGTGTGCAAGGCAAGGGAAAGGCCAGAGAGGGCTGGGAATGGGGACAGCCAGCACTGGGATCTGGAGGGATTTCTGGGGTGGGGTTGGTGCCTGTGCCACCTCTGAAGTGAGGGCTCTGCTGGGTGGTGCCTCCTAATCCCCGTCTGCACCCTCAGGCACTCTGTGCAGGACTGGCGGCTGCGGCCACCCTGGCAGTGTGACACCAGCAGTGGGAGTGTGACACGGTGAGTGAGAGGGTGACACTCTGAGTGGCATCGTGACACTCTCAGTGGGAGGGTGACACCGGCGAGAGACCCCGGTGGCTCCTCCCTCCCAGCTGCCCGAGTGCTCTGGGGATTTTGTGAACACAGAGAAGGGGTCGGAGCATCCTGCCCTGTGCTCAGAGGGGACATTGGGAGAGGAGGGACACTCCCGTGGGACACGCCGTCCATGGGGCTGCCACCTGGCTTTGCCTGCTCTCCCTGCTCCCTCTCCTCTGGCTGTTGGGTCTAACACCAACCTGTCACAGCTGATAACAGCCCCAGAGCTGCTGCTCCTGCTTCCAGAGGAATCTGTGGGATGCCAGATCATTTCCATGCACATCAGGAGCCCTTCCATGCACGAGCTCCTTCCCTCTCCATTCCCACCAGAGCCACCACTGCCTGGGCCAAGCACAGGAACAAATGGGGGCAGGATCCCATCCTAGGGTGCCCCCTTCCCTCTGGAAGTGGGAGCTGGGGCTGGATGGACACGCACGGATGGATGGACACACACACACAACTTTTATAGGAGTTTCCAACTCTGTACATGAATCCCTTTGGAGAGGAAGTTCCTAAATCCCACAGGAATATCTGACTGAGTCCCAGGGAAAATTGGTGTGTCCCACGGGAGGTTGGTGCATCCCAGGGAAGCTCAGTGTGTTCCAGGGAATGTTGCTGTGTCCCAGCTGAAGCCCCTGCCATGCCAGTGGCCCCACATGGGGGTGGCTCCCAGGGACCACACTCTGGCAGGGCTGGAGCTGCAGCAGGGTCAGGATTTCAGGGTGGTTTTATAGCAAAAATGTTGATGAGTAATAAAAAGGTGCTGCTGAGCCTTGTTGGGAGGAAAGAGGGGAGGGAGCAGAGGGACAGAGGGGAAGAAAGGAGCCCAAGGAAGAAGGGAAAGGAAGAAGTGACCTTGGTGAGATTTTCTGGCCGCTCTCCAGGTCACAGGCTGATGCCAGAAAATCTCCGAGTCCCTTTTGGCTGGGAGCACTCCCCGTTAGGTGAATCACACACACGGTGCTGGAACATTCCACGCTCCCAGCCACAGAGCTCGCAGTAATTAGGAAAACTGGAAGACCCAGGCAGGGGGAAAAGTATGAGTCACACATGGAAGTGGCGTTATTGGACTGTGGGAGAAGCAGCTTTGCAGAGTTCCTGAGATGAAGGCGCTCCAGCCCCGGCTGCTGCTGGGAAATGCCATCGGAGCTGCCCTCACTCTGCACCGGGAGAGCAGCAGCTCTGGGGGATGGCAGGGGACACCAGGATGTGTCACACAGGGAAGAGAAATTGCAGTTGGATGAGATGTGAGGGGATTGGGGGTGTTCAGCCTGCAGAAGAGAGGCTCCAGGGAGACCTCAGAGCTGCTTGCAGGGCCTAAAGGGGCTCCAGGAGAGCTGGAGAGGAACTTGGGACAGAGAGTGGCAGGACCCAGGGAATGCCTTCCCACTGCCAGAGGGCAGGGTTAGATGGGATTTTGGGAAGGAATTCTTCCCTGTGGTAGTTGTGAGACCCTGGCACAGCTGCCCAGAGAAGCCGTTGCCTCCCCCATCCCTGGAAGTGTCCAAGGCCAGGTTGGATGGGGCTTGGAGCAACCTGGGATAGTGGAAGTGTCCCTGCCCATGGCAAAGGGTTGGAACTGGATGGTCTTCCAGCCCGAGCGCTTCTGGCATTCCTGATTTTGGGCAGCTCCTCAGGCTGCCAGGGGAGTCTGACTGCTGCCAGGCAATGCCAGGCTGGGAACCTTCTCCCACCCTCCAGCAGTGCCAGCAGCAAAGGGTGACCTCGTGATCCCTCGCTCATGTGGACAGTGAGCCTGGATGCTGCTGGTTCCCAGTCCGAGCCCCACACAGCCCCTGATGTGCAGGGGAGTTCCATAAATCACACAGTCTTCCGAGGAACTGATGGATGGAGCTTTCATCCCTTTCTTTGCATGGCCCTTCTGCTGCCCTTCATTAGCAACACAAAGGGTGTGTTAACCTGGGAGCAAACCCGTGTTTATTTAAGGAATTCTCCTCCTGACTCATTGCCTTTGGCTCAGGAAAAACCCTGTTCCAGGCAGGCCCTGGCTGTCCCACTGGGGTCACGCTGCTGGAGCATCCCTGGCTGGACACGCCAGCATGGCTGATGGGTGACCTGGGATAGTGGAAGTGTCCCTCCCCATCTTATCACATCTTATCACATCACATCACATCACAACCATGGCACCACGTCACCACTCCCCAGCCCAGCAGGTGCCATCATACCTCTGGTGACCCGGGAGGGCAGAGCTGGGCTCCCTGTGCAGCCTCACCAGTTCCCTGCTCCCAGCAGGGTGATTCCCACCAGCTGAAGGATGTTGCTCTGTATTTAGCCCCTGTCTGGCTGCAGGAGGCTGCGGGGGATGCCAGCGTCCGGGGGAGATTCCATTTGGGAAGGCTGAAGGGCGGCTGCACATCGGGTGATGAAGGGATGCGATGGACAGCCCAGGCTGGACACAAAATCTTCCTGCAATTCTCCGGGACAGATTGTCACATCTCCCTGCCAAGAAATCAAACATTCCTGCTGGAGTCAGGCCTTTCACAGGAGCCCCCTCGGGGACATCAAGTGAGGCTAAGACAACAGGCCAGAGCTTTGTGAGCAAATCACGAGTCCCCAGTGTCCCTCCAGCTGGCAGGACCGTCATTGACCTCAATGGCCTTGTCCTCCCTGAAGCAGCTCTGTCAATTTGGCCAAAATCCACTTAATAATGGAGCTGGAATACAAAGATGTATCCAGGCCCGACCACAAAACAGCTGGAGACTGTAGGGTTGACTTAATCCTGGTAGAATAAACCAGGGAACTGGTGGGAGTCAGCTCGGATGTTGCTGGCAGGGTTTGGAGCAGGGCTGAGCAATAAAAGGGATCAAATGTGTGAGGCAAAAACTGTCTGGAGCCCCGGTTGTTGTTGTTGTTGTTTTAACTAATTGAATTTTAGTGCTGCTGAAAGGATTGACAGCTCTGGGGAGCAGTGGCCAGGTACAGCCCCGGCAGGAATCCCTCCTAATCCCAGTCTGCATCCAGACACCCGGAGTTCCTCCCGTGAGGCCAAATTCGGCCCAACAGATGCAGCTGGGACTGGAGATGAGGGAGCTGCATCCCTCCCAGAGATCCTGGCAGAGCCGTTCCCAGCTTCATGGGGATGCTCTAAGTGTCCCTGGGAGGAATTCCTTCGGATCTGGGCGGGGTGGGAATAGTGACCTGTGCCACCCGTGCCACGGGGACAGTCCTTGTGCCTGGGGAGGGGCAGGGACACTGGAGGTGTTGAGGGGAGTTGCTGCTCGTGGTGAGAAATCTGCTTTTATTCCTGGAATGTTTTGTGCTGGAAGAGACCTTAAAGCTCATCCCATTCCACCCTTGCCATGAGCAGGGACACCTTCCACTATCCCAGGTTGCTCCAAGCCCCGTCCAACGTGGCCTTGGACACTCCCGCTTTTGGCTCCCAGGATGCCTTTGCCGGAGGAGGGAGATGGGGCTGCGGGGGCAGTTGGAGCTGGTGTGTGAGGAGGAGAGAGGAGGGGAAGGCAGCGGCATCCCTAAAAGTGAGCACCCTGCATCCTTCCCGGGGGTGACCAGGCAGGGACGGGGCTGCCCTCACGTGCTGGGTGACTTCTGTCCCCGCCGTGGGGTAGGGATGATTCTCACCAGATTCGGGAGGAGCCGAAGGCTCGGAAACATTGATCAGCATCTCACCACCGAAAATCCTGGTAAAAACCTGGCGAGACCTGCCCTGCCCATGCCTCTGCCTCGAGGTTTGGACTGGGACCGGTCCCTGGGGCCGGTTTGGAAGGGTGCAAAGGCTGGGGTGGGCAGTACAGGGTGGGCACTGCTGGAGTGGGCGCTGCTGGAGTGGGCAGTGCTGGGGACCCCTCCCACAGCCGGGTAGGGCTGGGATGTGGCACTGGGAGACCTGGGGCAGCGTTTGTCCCACCAGTGCCTTGGCGAGGCACGGAGGCGGCCCTTTCCCAGGGGAAAGCTCCTCGCAGGGGCACCTTGTCAGCCCTGCTCTATAAATAGCTGGGAAAAAGGCCGGCAGGAAGCGGTGGATTTTAGGCAGGGCCAGGGGAAGGGCTCGGTCTCAGCCTGGCCGAGTGTCGCTCCCGTGGGACGGTGACTCCTCAGCGCCGAGGCCGCGGAGGAGCTGCGCCCTTTGGGAGCGCCCGTGGGAGTTGTTCGGCAGATTTCCGAGGGATAAAAGGTGGGTGGGTTTGGCCATTTTCGGCAGGCTGGGACCAGCCGGGTTTTGTCATCCTGGTGGGCACAGAACGTGAATTCCTCACGCGGGTCCCCTTGCCGGGGTCTGGCTCACTCGGATCAGGTTTAATCCTTCTTAGGGGCCGAGCCGAGCCCTGCTTGGCTCTGCTGTGTCAGCTCCTGTCCCCTGACCCGTGTCCTGCAGGCATTTACGGGGAGCTGCCTGCGGAGCGACACTCCGGGAGCTCAGATTTCCAGCCCCCGGGAAGAGCGGCCAGGGTGTGCCGCATCCCAGCCCCGGCAGGAGGGACATAAAACCAAGGAAGGATTTCAGAACCCCGTGGCTCTGCTGCAGCCTTTTGTTTTGAAGCGATCCCAAAATCGCTGCCCAGCACAGCCCCGGGCTCTCCAGCTTTGCGGCTCAGCCTGTGGCTTGTCCCCAGCATGAGAAATGTCCCCAGCGGGGCTCGTCACAGCTCGTTCGGGAGCTGCCAGCCCGGCCTGGGGGCTCCGGAGCCGCCCCTGTCCTGCGTTAGCGATCTAAGCTCCCCCAAGGAGGGTAATGGACAGGAAATTAGAGATAAGTAGGTGGTTTGACAGGATTAGGGATAAGCAAAAGAAACTTAATTATGTGATAGCTGCTATCGGACAAGCGCTGCGGCGAGAGGGGATGTAAATGACCTAGAGAAAGCCCGACACCAGATCAAACAGGCGCACTCTGCAGATAACAGCCCAAAAACATGGGGTATAAATATTTATCACAAGTGAATTCTCCAAACACTCCCTACTCACGATCCCATTAACAATAGATGGGATTGAGGATAATAAAGGCTTTCCACGAGCTTTTTTCCCCTTTTCTTTTCCTGCGGCTTTTGTCCACGTGCAGCTGTGGGCGTGTGTGTGAGAGATAGGGATGTGCCCGAGGGGTCCGGGGGTCCCACGTCCCCTCGGGCCGCTCTGCAGTGTCCCAGGAGCTCGGGCTGGGCTCCCTCCTCCGCCGCCTCTGCGGCTCCGGGGGCTCCGGGGAAGAGGAGAACTCACCCTGCTCTCGCTCAGAGGTCCCTGGTCGGCAAAGAGGGGATGGTAGTTGGAGCAGGGGACAGGCTAGAGCCCCAAAATCCTGCATATGATTCCTGCTGCTTCATCCCAGGGAAGAGGAGAACTCACCCCACTGCTGCCCGGGGGTCACCGGTCAGCAAAGAGGGGATGACGGATGTTGGATGCCCCAAACCTGGACAATTCCTGCTGCTTCTCTCTCCTGAGCAGGGAGTGGGAAATCGATGGACAGTGGGCACGTTCTGATGGAGTCAGTGGGAAACCTCTGCCCTTTCTGTGCCTGCAGAGCCCAGCGAGGGTGGCCGGTGCCAGGCGTGGCTGTGAGCTCAGCCCGAGCAGGGAGTGATCCCCCTGTTCATCCCCAAACAGGGACAAGGGTCCCCCCTGCACAGCCACCCCTCTCCTCCCCTCAGCCACCCTTCCCAACTCATCCTGCTCCTCTTCCCGGCTCATCCTGCTTGTTGTTATTTATTTCCCCCGAAGGAACACAAAACCTCCCGAACCTGGGCTGGCGAATTACAGAAGCCCAGGAAATGAAAACTCCAGGGCAGCATTAATTGGAAGGCTTTTTAATTAAAATCAGCTTGTTTCACAATCAAAGATAAAAGGAGGGAAGAAAGCTGAAAGGAAAAATAATAATAAAGCAATTCCCTGCCTGCCCCTCTGTGGCATTCACGAGGTGTGGGCTGAGCACCCTGTGTCACCCGCTCTGCTCTCAGCCCTCTGGATTTCCTTTTTTCCCCCAAAAAGGGCCTTTTTGGTATCTTCTTTCTCCCTGACTTCATCCTCATCTGCTCCTCCTCTGCCTGTCCTCCAGCATCGGCCTCCCCCTTGTCCCCTGTCCCCGTCCCCTCAAGCACCCGTCACCCCAAGCAGAGCGTTTCTCCCAGGGAAGAAATTTTCCTCTGGACTCTTTTATTTTTGGGAATGAAATTCTGGCAGAGATGTAGCATTGCCTAAAGATCTAACTGCTGTGCTGAAGCAGCATTTGATGAGGCTAAATGAGGTTTCTTGCTAACGAAGGGGAATCTTTGTTGCTGGGGAAAGGCTGAGGGCCCTGAGGCTGCTGAGGAAGAACCAGGTGGAGGAGTGAGAATGAAACCAGGAAATTCTTTAATCAAAATTTATGAATCAGCCAAAAAGCAGCTCTTTCTTAAGGCAATAATTTTGGTCAAATGTCCATCTATTTATATATATTTTTTTACTGATGGTCAGAGCTGAGCACAAACCCCCAGGAAGAGGAAACAGCTGGCAGGAAAGATTGGGGGATTGATGGTAATGGAGACAGATGGGAGGCTTTGAAGTTTGGAAAACTGGCGAGGAAAGGTGAGGGATTTCCAGGAGAAATCAGTGCCTGGCTAGGCTGAGGACACCGAGGGGCAGAGAACAGCTCGAGGCAGAGGTGAAAGAGCCACCAGCTCCCCATCCTTTGGCCACCCAGGCATGGGCACATCCCCACCTTCTCCAGCATGGAAAACCCTGGATAGGCATCGCTGGAAGTCGGGAGAGAGGGACATCCTCCAGTGAGACTGTCCTGAGAGCCCTGAGAGCCCTCCAAACAGCTGCGTGAGGGTTCATGGAATACTGGCGTTCACGGAACATTGGCGTTCGTGGAACACAGAACTCCGGGAACCCAAGTAGCCCAGAGCCCTCCTCTGGATGCCACCAGAGCGGGCCCAGGTCTCCGTGGGGGCCCTGGAGAACCGACGTGGGCGGTGGGAGAGCGGCAAAGCCCCATCCCGGCAGGAATGGGAGGTGGGGAGCTGGGATTCCTTATTAACTTCTGGGAAGCGCGGCTCCTCTCCGCATCGGGGATGTTATTTATGTGCAGGGGACGGCGGCTGCTGATGAGAAACACATTGATTGAGGTTTCACAGCTACTGAGCACAGGAGATCCCTATCAGTCCCAAACCTTATCAATGTGTTCCTCATCATCAGCCGGCATCTCATTAACATAACGAGCTGTCTGCTCCCATTTGGGAGAGCGGCTCCTCCGTGCCTGCTGCCTGCACATCATCCACACGCCAATTCCTCACTGGAAGAGCCTCTCTGCAGGTCTGAATCCCGGGAAGGAGGGAATAGGAAGATGTCGCTTGTTCCAAGTTGTTAGACGTCAGTAAATATGTTTCTAATCAGCAATTAGGACTTAATTAACGTGCTGAAAATATCATTTTCCATCTAAATGAAGCTTTTAAAGGAAATCTGAAAGGAGAGGTGGGAAGATGCCACAGGTGATGATTGGGTGACAGCTGAAATCCCAGTGGTGGGTTTGGGAGAATCCTCACCCTGTGCTCGGGATGAATTATTGATCTCCTACCCATGAGCTCCGGGAGGATGGGGCTGCCTAGGAATTGTTCAAACCCAGCCAGGCAGCCCCTGCTCCCCCATCGAGTTTAAGGAATGAAGCTGAGACAGTCCTGGAGCTCAGCCCTGCAGGATCCCTGGGATGTCCTTGTCCATCGCAAATCTCACTGTGCTCCATGCCCAGTGCAGGGGACAGGGGTCAGCCACAAGCCTGGGAAAGTGGATTTATAGATCCAGGGAATCACTCATGTTGGAAAAGACTTTTAAGATCATCAAACTCAACCATGACCCCAGCACCACATGGTCATCACTAACCCGTGTCCTCCAGTGCTACATCCACGGGGTTTTTGAACACTTCCAGGGCTGGTGATCCCACCACTGCCCTGGGCAGCCTGGTCCAAAGCTTTGCAACACTTTCTGTGGAGAAAAGATTCCCAAATCCAATCTAAACCTCCCCTGGTGCAGCTTGAGGCCATTCAAGCTGTTCCTCAGATACTCCACATTAAAATAACCCCCGGGAGATGTTCCTGTCCTCCAGAGAAATGTCAGAATTCCCGCTCCCATCGCTGCCTCCCCTCCGGCAGCACAGTTTTGTTGGGCCTTGTTCCCACTTTTCCTTCCTGTGCCCAGCTCCCCTTTGCTCTCTCTTCCCACTTTTCCTGCTGGCAGATGGATCCCAGCCACGGCACCACAGGCCAGCCTGGAACCTCTGCCTTCCCGCAGGTGTCGGGATTCCAGCTCTAATCCCAGCGCCGGGTGTTTGTCCTTTCATTTCTCAAGTGGTTCAAGGGAATCTTGGCTCAGCAGCCAAATCGTTAATCCAGAGCAAACAACGGGCTCTGTAGGTCCTTTCCAGCTAATCACCACTGATCCAGCTGACCTTTCCAGCAATCCCAAATCCGGACACGGCATCGCAGTAAAGCCACCTCCAAGGGAAGGTGCCACAGGAGACAAACACTCACAGCTTCCCTGGAATGAGAATGTTGAGCTGCCGGCTGTGCCATGGGGTTGTTTGTCCCGGTACCCTCATCTCAGGAATGCTGAGCTGGGGTTGTTCATCCCGGTACCCTCATCCCAGGAATGCTGAGCTGGGGTTGTTCATCCCGATACCATCATCCCAGGAATGCTGAGCTGGGGTTGTTCGTCCCGATACCCTCATCCCAGGAACGCTGAGCTGGGGTTGTTCATCCCACTACTCTCATCCCAGGGTGGGAGCAGAGATGCTGCCACCAGCCTGGGATTCTGGCTGGAGTCCTCCTCTCCCTGTGGAGGTGGTGTGTGCCCACCCAGCCAATCCCAGGGGAGTTTTGGGATTGGAGAGGGTCAGATCAAGCTTGCCGG